>LPNX010444973.1:59333-149783 GCA_001517045.1 Pseudotsuga menziesii
AAAGTATATTGCAAGCCCTACTGGTCTACGAAGAGATTAAACATTCAACCTATAGCTTATGCTTCCATAGCATTAGGGCCATTACAATGGCACACAGATCCAAATAATGGGTTGGATAGTTTATATCATGCTCTCTTATATTTCAAGCGGAATAATTGATCATACCTCTTTCTATAGTCAAACTTTTTCACTTGTACTAATTTGTATTTTTTTATAATTTTTTTTGGTTAAAATAGGAATATAGATTACTAATTTATAATCTATAGTCAAAGTTTTAAAAAATTTGTTTTTTTCTTATTAAATTTTTAAAATTAAAATAACTTTAACCATTTTCAAGATTTAAAATAAATTGTTTTGTATTTGTCAATTGAAATTGTTTTTAGGCTGGACATGTAACCTACAATGTTTTAACAATTGATTTATAATGTTTATGCTATGGAAATAAAGGTTATTTAAAATTTTTTATTGAAGTATTAAAACTCCATCAAGATTAATAATTAGGTAGTTAATTTAGATACTATACGAAGGAATAAACACATAAGTTTTATAATAAACTTTTATGATAACCATGATTTCATATCATATTTATGTATTAAAAAAAGGTTATAAAGTGTGAATGTTATAATAAGGCTAAAAGATGTGTATTAAAACATTTTTTTATAGTTTATTTGGTTTTAATTTATTATTAAAAACTCATTATTTCAATATAATAAATAGACATAGTTTTTATACAAGAAAAAGTACAATAAATTGATTGATTATAATAACATAGTACTATTCATTATTTTTCAATACATTAGTTAGTAGCATGTTCAATGATCTTATAATGAAAACTTGAATTAAAAATTCGCTACCTATGACAAATGGAAGTCAATATCGATTTGGAAATGAAATCGCCCCTTAAAGCTTTCATGTTTTCTACAGCCTAGTATAGAAACTAAAATTTTTGCATGGGTAGTCTCTGTAGGAGTGGGTGGATGGGCCCAAACATACGTCTTCTGTGGAATGGACCTTGCACCTCATTTAGAACATGGCGACATTTGGGAAAGACAATATGTCATGACTATATAATGTTTCTAAAGAATAATCACCCATATCGTGTACAAGATAACAATGGATTTGGTGGGAATGAGTACCTTCTCGTATCACCTCTAAAGCCGAATCCCAGGAGATGGATGCATGCATATAGAAACACATTGTAGGGCATGAGAATCCAACTTATTTTGTTTCATATATTTTGAAACTCAACATTTCATAAATGTTTCCTGTTTCATGCAGTTTTAACTTCATTTTTTTCTGACTGTTTCAAACTCTCTATATAGTTCACTGATTTAAGCCTTCCACGCTGTTTACTTTTAATTTGACTGTTTGAATCCCTCCATGATGTTTATTTTTAATTTGGTTGTCTTAAGCCCTCCATGTGGTTACAGAGGTGTTTGAAGTGCAATTGCTTTGAAATTACTACAGAACTGAAACAAGTACCGCACTTTAGACTGTTTAACCTATTATATATTTTTGAAATTTGCATAGATGTTTGCACAAAAAAACTAGAAGAGGCTTGGGGCATAAATTGCAGTACTTTTAAATTCTATACTCTTCAAATGGGGATGCTTTTCCCAAAAATTCCTATCTAGGGATTGATATTGAAGGTCAGATCCCTCTCTGAGAGAGAAAGGCTCTTTGGGATGTAACTTGTTGAACAAAGGATTAAAGTGATGCATCTTGCTAAGTGCAATCAGACAAGATATAAAAGTCAATATCCCAGAGAGAATGACAATGTTTTATGTAAAAGTTTAGTGGCTTCTTATTTGAAGGGAAAAATATTGCAACGTTTCCATGACTAGTTATCAAGTATGAAATTAATCACTATTCTATGACAGATTTTGTAGGCAGAGGAGAATTGTCAGCAAGGCAGATGCATCTTGCCAAGTTTCTTAGAAGTCTTCAGAAAATGGAAGATGAGGTAGGCCCTTTTAATTATTAAAAAAGGGTTCTGTTGACTATATTTCTTTTGAAATAGATGCAACTTATATTTCATTAATGGACAAGAGCAATCACGTAATACATTCATACATGATTCATACTGGGGTTTGAATTGCAAGAATCATGAAGATGATAGAAAGTGTATACTTATGGATTGTTGTGTCCAGTTTGGTGTGGCAGTTGTGGTGACCAATCAAGTTTTTTCCCAAGTAGATGGTTCTTCCATGTTTGCAAGTCCCCAAGTGAAGCCTATTGGAGGAAACATCATAGCTCATGCTTCTACCACAAGGTTTGGGAAATGACCTTAATTTTCTTCTGTTACTTGTCCTGTCAACAGTTATAGATGAATTATGTTTTAAAATTAATAATTCCAAGCACCATGGCCTTTCTATTTCTTCACAATAACAGGCTTTCCCTCTGCAAAAATCGAGGTGAGGAACGCATTTGCAAAGTGATAAGCTCACCCTGCTTACCAGAAGCTGAAGCACGCTTTCAAAATGCTCCAGAAGGTGTTGTTGATTGCAAAGACTAATAATTCTGAGATCTCTCTGTTGTACTAATGTGCAATTTTCAAGGCTGCTTGCATAATATGATGTAGAAGTAAACCCGGTCATAAATTTTTGATAGGTCGAGTTATTCATTTTTAATGATTTGGTGCGTTGAAGAGAGTTACCCTGTGCAAAGTTGCAAATTATTTTGGGAGTCGAAGTTCCTGTTCACCCAATTATTATGATATCTTGAAATTTGTATAGTTTGGATTCATTTCAAGAAATATTTCATCCTCATTTTATGTGCAGCCGTGATTCTTGTGCTCTTCTTTTTTCAAATGTTTCCATTTGCTTAGCTTATGTACTTTGTGAATCTGATGCAATTGCCGGAGACTGGTACTTTCATAGATTTTGTTATCTTTCATGGAATTTTGTTGTTTAGGACAATTTTCTGGTGCAGTTTTTGGTTCTAACAGTTCTGGACAGCTTGGCCATGGGACAACAGATGAAGAATGGCATCCAAGACTGATCCAGTGTGCAATAAATGCCTGTGTGTTCTTTTGTATGGTATTTTTCCCAAGGTGTACTGTGCTTTTGCAGTGTTGAATCTCCTTTTAAATCGACATGGGTTGAGAATTGGGAGGTTACATCATTCATATGCAGGTCTCTTCAGGGGATTTGTATTATCCAGGCAAATGCAAGAGCAGGGCGTACGATGCTTATTAGTGATATAGGACAAGTTTATGCGTTTGGCAAAGACTCTTTTGGTGATTTAGAGTATGGGATTGAAGGCTCTAGTACTGCCACTACTCCACAGCTGGTGGAGTCTTTGAAAGGAATTTTTGCAGTGCAAGCAGTCATTGGTAATTTCTTCACTGCTGTTCTTTCACGAGAGGGTAGAGTTTACACATTCTCTTGGGGTTCAGATGCAATTCTTGGTCATCAAACTGATCTCCATGATCAGGAAGCACATTTACTGAAAGGTGATCTGGAGAATGTTCCTGTGGTACAAATTGTTGTAGGCTATTGTTATTTGTTAGCTCTCAGCTGTCAGCCCAGTGGAATGTAAATTTTGTAAGTTAAACATATTTTATGTTCCCATTGACTTTATGAAACTACTTAATGCATGTGTTGCAGAACCCTTGGTCTGGGTTTTGATGCTTGATTAAAATTCCTGCTTTGTATCGATGTACAGATATTATGGTAGATGGAGATGTTGGATTAGAGGAGGATCTAAATAAAGATGTTGCAGAGGATGAAATTCAGGAGGATTTGTTTGATGAACTCTATCGACAAGCAGTAGGAGAGGTAATACCCTCCCCAATAACTGCAATTGGGTGGTATGATTATTAAAACCCAGTGTTTTATTTCTGTCATCTTATTGAATGAATGTAGTTGTTTTCAGGATCCAAATTCTTCTTCCCAAAAGGGTCCAGAAAATGTAGTTGATAGCCATTCTTTCTCTCAAGCACTGAATCTCAACAATACTCAGGAGTAACAGGGCTCGCAACAGTCCCAAAGTGAGGTGATTGGGCAAGGGAAAAGTGAGAACCAGATTACTGAGGAACAGAAAGCTCGCATGGAAATGAATCGATTGAAGGCCTTGGAGAGGGCTGCTGCCAGGGCATCTCAATTACAAGCACAATGATCTATCTTATTTATTTGATAGTCATGATTCATTTTCCTGTATATAATCATTCACTTTCTAGCATAAAATGGCAAGGGTAGTAAACTTTAATGTATTTTATTGGATTCTCATACAATAAAGGAAAGGAATCAGAGTTCTGATTGGATAGAACATAGGTTCTGGCAATGACAAATTTCTGCTGTGAATTGTAGATAGAGAAGCTAAGGAAGAAGCTTAGGTATGAGGAGAATGTGCACAGAGAATTGGAAAGAGCATTTACACGACCTCTCGGTGCTCTTCCTCGGCTTCCACCGTATCTTTCTGCGAAGGTGTTGGGGCCTGGAAATTCGCAGGCGACAACAGTAAGGGATTCTCCCCAATCAACATTCCCAACTAGCTCGCTGACTGTTTGGTATAGGGAATCCTTCTGGTTTGCGGTTCGGCTACCGTAGGTCAAAGTAACAAACAAAGGGTTTACCGGTTGCGGCCCGGTCCACCGAGTTTTTGGTATTTTGAATTAAACTATGAAATGCAAGTGCCTAATTAATAATGCAGGGTGATGAAATGCAGGGAGCAGTCACAATGTGATGTGCAGGTTCTTACCTCTCGTCTTAAGGCTCACAAGCACTCGAATCACATACGACGAGAAAATAAACTAAACTAACTACCTAAACTATCCCTAGGGAGCAGAGTTGTCATTCATTGGTGAGTAATACATTTTGTATGTGCATAATGAAGAGTTACAGATAGTTGATACCCCATTCAAGACACATGAACAATTACAGATATTTAAACAACCAGATAGCCGATTATTTTATAAACCACATTTATTACTCACAGTGGAAAGCATCATAAAATATATTGAAGACATTCAACAAGAACATAGGTTCAGGAAGTTAAATACTCTCACAGTAAATGAAACACAGCTGAAAATGAAATAGTTCCTCTTCAACATTATTCATTTAGTCGCATTGATACATTTCACATTTCGCTCTCTCCAGCGGCAAAAGTTGCACTTTCTGACTGTAAAACGAAGTAGTTCCTCTTACAAGCAAAAGAGTTTACAAATTTTTCAGGGAAAAAGCCTTTTCTAATTCCTACTTCCCCATATTTAAACTACACCCCCCATCATTTGGGATTCCCCAGCGTGTGACTTTCCAGTCTCTCCAAACCTTTCAGCTTCCTCTTCTGGCCATTTTGTCTTCCCAATTATCTTCTGTGTGCATTCATCTCCCGCTCAGTAACCGATAGGTCTTCCTAGTTTGTACCTATGTCGTTTTCTTGTTTTGTCCTTTTCTCCATTTTGTCCTCCTTGTGACCTTGCCAGTTTTGATCTGACCAAGCTAAGCCTTCACTACGGGTCGCCTCAGCAGTCCGTCGAATTCCTTTTGCAAAACAACTTCGGTGCATCATTCGTTGGAATGGGATTTTAAACATTAAAATTATCTGCTCGGAACGGTCAATCCACAAGAAAATAGCCAAGCGCATCCAGACAGAGTCTCGATTAATCCTTGGGAGGAAAGGTTATAAATCGGCAGTAGGCAAGGTTTGGGCATCGGATGTGGAAAGAATTTCCTGGCTGCAACGATGGACAAGAGAAAGCTAAATATATTCGACGCAGGCGGGAAACGCTTCAATCGGAAGTCAGCACGATTTGGGTATCGGATGTTAAACCACTTTCCCAGCCGCAACGGCGGATGGGTAAAGACTTCAGGCATGCGACGGAAAGGGCGGGAAAAATTTAAGTCGGAAGTCGGAAGGCTTTGACGTCGGAAGCGAAATGGATTTCCTGGCCACAACGGCGGATGAAGAAAAGATATAGTCACATGATGGACATCGGGGAGCAGATCGTTTCACACTTCGGAAGCTAAACCGTTTTGAGAGTCGCAACGGCAGACGAGACAAATATTACAGCCCTCGATTAAACATAAAAGACGTCCAAAAAATCTAAGTAATGGAAAACTCAAAACGTCGACGGTCCAACTGATTCACCTCAGAGACAATGGGAAACTGATCAGACGGGTTTCTGGCTAGCAGGCCACATTCAATTCTGCAACCAACAACAAAATCTAAAACATGCATCCTCTGAAAATAGGCCGAAAAATAATCATTAGAATCAAACAAAGCTAAAGCAATACCAAACCTTCATGGATCAAACGAAATCAGAGCAGCTTTAAATGGACAGGAGGGGCCCCAAAATTTAAGAGATTTGGGGAGAAAATTTGCAGCAGCAACAACTGGCGATTACCTGGTGAACCTAGATCTCTGGGCGATTAACCTTTGGGTGACAGACCATTTAATAGCAAAAGCATCATATTGAATTCTTCCAGCAATGTGGATTTCTCAAATGACCGAAGTGTGTACCCTTAATCATTGATGACATTCCAATTAGGGAGAGTGGAAACCAGAATCGTTAAGTCCAGATAACTATGCTGAGGACAGAGGATGAGTTTCATTATTACCTTTGCCTTCAGGTGGCTAATAGCTTTGGACACCACAGGATTGTAGCATATGGTAAACAAAAATATTCATTTGTTCCTCATTCCCATGCCATTTTAACACTTTTTCTTGTGCTTTTGGACTTTCATCCCTTTTCATATGAGTTTGCTTACATGCCTTCCTTACTGAATTTTAATTCAGGATCCTCTATCCCATAGTGTCCTTTTGTGTGAGTGGTGTACTTCAAGTTTAAGCTCACGGACGGAGAGGATCTTTCGGCAATTAAGTACTTGTGATTCAGCATCTGATTTGATGTATGATGCTTTTCATAGGAGTTCTTTTCTCCTTATCTTCCTTTTGGGCATTCGTTTCTTGGCATGGGATCATTTATATCTAATATACTGTTCACCTTGCTTCTTTCCATGGGTCCTCTGCTGTTGTCCCCTAGACATTTTAAGTGTGACGTGGATGGAGCCTCAACATAGTATTTCGGACTCTTCAAATTCAGTTTATTTAAAAGGATTAAGCAGGACTTCAATGCACACAGAACTATTTGAGAAAAATGCTAAACTGGAAGAAGTTCTTTCATATAAACAGATACCCAAATGTTTATCAAACCAAGAAATTTCAGATATATCCCATGCAACCGCAGGTTTGCTCCCTTTATTGAAATCAACAAACAAGCTAAAAGACAAGGCTCAAAATACATCCATACGAATTATTTATATACAAGACAGAAGCATTTAAACAAACTCAGGAAAAATAAGGCTTGAGAACCAAACCATTTACTGGTAGGTTCTTCTCCCACCCCTGCAGATCTTGCAATTTGTAAGTTGAGGGACCAATCTTGGCTGCAATCTGAAAAGGGCCTACCCACAACTGCTGGAATTTGGTATGCTTTCCCTTCTCATCATGGGGGTGGTCCCATTTGAGGACTAAGTCTCCTACTTCAAAGTCTTTTGTCCCAGCTTTGTGCTTGTCAAACCATCTCTTAACTGACTCTTATTGTTGCTTAAAGCGTTCCTTGTCTTTAGATCTAGCTTATTCTGCTTTCAGGAGGTTATATATTCTTATTTGCAAGACTTCGTCATCCGACCCTCTAGACTCCTGAGCTAGGATGGAAGATGGTAGCATGATATTGGGAGGAAGGATGGCTTCTTTTCTGTAGACCAGGGTATAAGGAGACACTCCTATTGCAGACTTGGGGGTGACTCTATCAGCCCACAAGGCGTTTGGTAATGCTGAGTGCCAACTCCTTTGGTTTTCTATTACAGTCTTCTTTAGGATTCTAATCAGATTTTTATTACAGGATTCAGCCAGGACATTCCCTTGTGGATAGTAGTTAGCAGAATAATGCAATTTTATTCCTTTATCATGAGCAAAAGTAGTTAATTTAATTGATGAAAAGTATTTAGCATTATCAAAAACTAACGAAATTGGAAATCCAAACCTGGTCATGATATGATCTTGCAGAAAGCTGATGACTTCGTCTCCATTTATCTTGCGCAACGGGACAGCTTCGACCCAGCGAGTGAAATAATAAGTGGCCGTCAGAATGTATTTGTGTTGGAGAGAAGAATTTGGTTTTATTTCTCTAATAATATCTAGCCCCCACTGCTCGAATGGTTCCATGATCATCACAGGCTTTAGGGGTGCTATTGCTCTAGGCTGTCTTCCACCACACCTTTGGCAAATATCACATTTCCTGACATGTGCATGTGCATCCTTGAAGAGTGTAGGCCAATAGTAACCAACTCTAAGGATTTTGTGGGATGTAGTGTCTCCTGAATAATGTCCCCCAGCAGGACCGTCATGCAATTCTGACATTACTTTCTTTGCATCTTCTTTTTCTAAGCATCTGAGGAGCACCCCGTCATAATTCTTTCTGAATAATACTCCTTCAACAAGTTGATAGGAGGTCGATTTAAGACGCAGAGCTCTTCTTTGTTTGGAATTCCAATGTTCTGGTAACAGCCCTGATTGTAGGTAATGCACAAGGTCTCTATACCAAGACTCAGGAGCTGTAAACAAAGGACATACATCCATTACATGTAATTCAGCTTCATCCTCCCATGTTTGTTCTTCATTGTTTCCGCTTTCAGTCATCAATTTGCACAACCCTTGACCTTTTAATATAGACGCTGGTTTGAATTCAAGGTCGTACTCTTGAAGAGCTGTTACCCAGTTGCCCCTTCTTTCTCCTAAATCTTTCTGAATGAGAAGGGATCTTACAGCTGGGTAAGGGACTATTACTTTAGTTCTATTTTTTAATATATAAGGCCTGAATTGCTTCACTTCCTTAAATACTGCGTAATCTTGCTTATCAATGGCTGGGTAGTTTAATTCAGCCCCTTGCAGACCAGTGCTCATGAAATCTATCAGGAATTCATCCCCCCCATCTTCCTTTTGTGTAATCACAGCAGCTAGTGAGTCATCGGATGAAAAAGTATATAGAATAAATTCTTTATCAAAGTCTGGGCTTTTCAGGGAAGGCGCATGTGCAACAGCAGTCTTGATTTTATTGAAAGCATTCTTTTCAATTTCAGTCCACTTAAATTGTGCATTTTGCTTGACCATCTGCTGTAATGGTTTAACAGTCTGAGCAAAATCAGGGACAAATCTCCGCACGAAGTTTATAGTTCCCATAAAAGACTACATCCCTTTTTTATTGTGGGGTAAGGGGATTTGTTCAATGGCTTTGATTCTTTCGGGATCTATAGAAATTCCTTTCTTTGAGACTATGTGACCCAGCAACTTGCCCTCCGTGACCGTGAATACACACTTCTTAGGATTGAGGGAGATGCCATATTTCCGACAGCGTTCGAAGATTTGCTTTAGGTGAAACGCGTGCTCTCCTCTTTTCTTCGAGAATATTGTAATGTCATCAAGGTACACTACAGCACTTCGCCCAATCAGTCCGCGGAAATCTATGTCCATAGCTCTCTGAAATGTCGCTCCAGCATTTATCAACCCAAAAGGCATTCTTCTATAGGAAAAGGTTCCCCACTTAGTTCTGAACGTTGTCTTTAATCTGTCTTCTTTGGCTACTAACACTTGATTGTAGCCAGAGAAACCATCTAATAATGAAAACAGTTCAGAACCTGAAACCATCTGTAGCAACTGCTCCATGGGTGGCACAGGATAGTTATCTTTATCTGATGCACGGTTTAAGTTCCTGAAATCCACACAGAGTCTGATTTCTCTAGACTTCTTCCTTACTGGTACCAGATTTGATACCCACTCAGAGTGTCTGACTTTGAAGATGATTCTGGCATCCAATAATTTCTTCACCTCACTTTGAATCAATGGTTCTAATTTCGGATGCATTTTCCTCAAAGGTTACTGATATGGCTTGACGCCTGCTTTAATGGGGACGACATGCTTGATGATGCCGGTGTCATACGTTTTCAGATCTTCATACGTCCACGCGAAAACATCTCTATATTGTTTGAATAGACTGATGAATTTGTCTCTTTCTATTGGTGAACAACATTTGCCGAGATTCACGAACTTAGGAGCCGTTTCAGTCCCCAAATTTATCAGTTCGAACTATAGCGATGAGCTGTGGGTCTTCACGTTGGGTGGTCTTCTGAATTTTTCATTTAAATCGAACATTTTTTCCAAATTTCTGACTCCTTTAGGAATGAAATTACCGTATTTCATCTCAGCTTGATGCTCTTCATCGTCTATGATCGCTCCTTTAAACACCTCATCATTCATTAAACATTCTATGATCTACTGGTCATCATCAAACACTCGTAGGTTCGTAATCATATCAGGTACAGAGGTCCTGAAAAGCAATTCGACAGAACTTCGTTTATTAGTGGGTACGAGTCTAGCGGCTGATGTGGCCAATAGATCGGCAGCTGCGTTTTTAATTCTTGGAATTGAAATAATGTTAAATGCATTAAAATATTTTAGCAAATCCCATACCTCATTCTAGTAAGCCTTTAAGTGAGGAGAGATACAATGTATCTGATTCCGAATTTGTTTCACAATAATTTCAGAATCCCCAAAAACTTTTAGATTACTTACCTTTAATTCAATTGCCTTCTTTAGTCCCTGCACCAATGATTCGTACTCAGCAGTATTGTTAGTACACTCAAACTCTAATCTACATGAAAGGAAATGTTTGTTCTTCTATGGGTCAATCAGGACGCAACCAGCCCCTGACCCTTCTAATATCTTAGAGCCATCGAAAAATAAAACCCAAAAATCATTAACTACTGGAAATGAATCTACTCCTACTTCTAAGTCTACTATTTTACAGTCAATCTCATCAGCCTGTGAGAATCGAAGGAGATCAGGCTGGGTATCAGATGTGTTGCTGGCTTCTTCTGCTTGGTAATTACCTGGTTCTAACTCAATAAATTAGTTTCCCAAGACAGAATCCACAGGTTCATTCTTCTCTTCAAGTCGGGTAACATTGTACTTCATGTGAGGCTCTCTTAAAATCTTGATCTGGTTCATGCTTCCTTTGTATGGAAACCACAGATGTGACCAATCAGAAGCAAAATATCCATTAAGCTTGGCCGACCAATCTCTACTCAGGATAAGGCCGTATGCATCTGGTATATCAGCCACCACGATATTAATGACCTGGCATACTTTATCATTTGAAGCCAGATGGACTAGGACATCTTCCATCTCACCAATCACCTTCACATCTGTTCTGTCCAACTGGACTACTCTCCATGGGGATGGCTTGGGCTGCCCATTGATTCTTTTACAGACAGATATCGGCATGATATTAACAGTTGCCCCTAAATCTACCAAGCAATTATGTACATTGTAGTTAAATATTTCAAAAGTAAGGAGGAAAGGTGGATGCTTGTGCTTGGACTTACCTCCACTGATGTTCTTTCCAATATCTTCTTCTTCTTCTGGTTGATTGTTAGTGGGTGTATTCTCATCTGATGTTTCAAGGGCTCTCAACATCCTTTCTTTTTGCTGCGGCACTTTGCACATCTCGAATAGCGGAACATTCTCCTTTATCTTCTTTAAATCCTCCACAATGTCATAATCCATCTGCTGTTCCGTGGAATGAGGCCTATCAACACTCTCCTTACCTTCATTTGGCCTGGCCGTTGTATCATTCTGTCTAGGACTTTGGCTGGTAATAGTAAATTCTGGGATTGTATCAGCCAAAGACTTGTCTTGAAATCTCTTCTTAACATTTCTTTGAAGCCTCTTAATCTTTGGAAGTATAAGACTGTCTTCATTAACCGTCCCTTGGCTCCTCATGGCTACATTGGTTTCCATAACGTCTTCACACCCCTGAGTCTTTTCTTCTTTAGCATCAAATAGTGAGACAGAATTCCATAAAGCCATGGTTTCCTCTTCCTATTCTTTAGTGGAGGTAGAGGTAGAATTTTCCTTTCCTTCTTCATTTCCCTCTTCTGTCAATCTAGAATCTAACAATTGATTCATGACCAACGTCATGGAATTTATCCGCTACGGACAATTCTTCTCAGAGTGTGGCTGTTGGTGGAAGGTGCAAAAATTATCCAAGCCTACCTCTGTTAAATTCATAGATGCAGTATTGTGCGGAGGAGGTTGAGACTGGTGGTTATCTTCTCTTTTCTTATAATATGGCTTATAAAACTTTTGTGCTTCCTTTTCTTTCTCCATATCTATGATTTTATTGGAGAGATTTTGCATCATCTTGGCCATATTTTCCAAATCTGGAGACTTTTCTTCTTTAGGCTTAGTAAACAATAAGGATTTTCTTCCTATACTCTTTTCTCCAGACTGTTCTGGATAGTCTTCAATGCTCTCTCTTTCAGCTTCCACCACTTCTACCTCTTCATAGGTTTCTGTCAGAGTAGGCTTGGCCCTACCTTTGGCAAACATGGCCAAATTAGGGCCTAAAGCTGAAGTATAGTATTCAATAAGAACTTTGTCTGATGGCTTATCTGTTTCAGAGAAATTCTTTAGATATCCTGCAAACCTTTGCGTGAAACTGTGCACTTTTTCTTTTCTTTCTTTCTTCAATGCGCAAAGCCCTTTCATGAGAGCTGCATGAGTTTTTTGAGTTGCATACTTACTTCTGAACATTCTTTCGAAGGTATCACAATCAGGGATAGAGTTAGCAGGCAATCCAAAGTACCATGATGATGCAGCTCCTTTAAGGGTATGCGGGAACAGCTTGCATACCACATCTTCATGTTCCCCGGCCCTTAATCCCTCAATTTCCAAGTAAAAGCTTTGTAGGTGATCATCTACTAGTATTTTCTCATCGGGATCAAAGTTGGGTAACATCTTGTCAAAGGCTTGAGGTAGGTCATGTAAAGGAGGTGTAAGGTTTAATGGTGATCTGGCTCTCCATGCAGGAGGTGGATTAGGTGGGTTAGGTGGTTGATTAGCATTAACTCCTGCCATGAGTCTGGGTGGCGAGTGAGGAGGTGAACCAATTGGAGTGTGAGCAGGAGAACTGTGAGGGGTTTCTGGGCCTTCTTGATTCAAAGGTAGCACAAATTCCTATAAGGCTATTTCTACAAGCTCCTCCCAGTCTCCAACCAGCATTGAGCCTTCCGCTTCAGGACTATCCTTCCTTTTATACTCTCTTCTGGGCAGTTCAGGGATGACTTGCAATCCTCCAATATTCTTTACGTATGCCCTGGTGTGTCTTCTCAGATCATTATCAATTTCGTTGTCAATAGAATATAGATGTTCTCTTTCCTCCGAAATTGGATTTCGAAACCCACTGCTTTTAGAACTGTTACCGGTGGAATATTCTTGGGAAAACGGGTTTCCTCGGCCAGCCATGCACTGGCGGCCCTCCTTCTAGCGCCAAAATTGTTGGGGCCTGGAAATTCGCAGGCGACAACAGTAAGGGATTCTCCCCAATCAACGTTCCCAACTAGCCCGTTGACTGTTTGGTATAGGGAATCCATCTGCTTTGCGGTCCGGCTACCGTTAGTCAAAGTAACAAACAAAGGGTTTACCGGTTGCGGCCCGGTCCACCAAGTTTTTGCTATTTTGACTTAAACTATGAAATGAAAGTGCCTAATTAATAATGCAGGGTGATGAAATGCAGGGAGCAGTCACAATGTGATGCACAGGTTCATACCTCTCGTCTTAAGGCTCACAAGCACTCGAATCACATACGACGAGAAAATAAACTAAACTAACTACCTAAACTATCCCTAGGGAGCAGAGTTGTCATTCATTGGTGAGTAATACATTTTGTATGTGCATAATGAAGAGTTACAGATAGCTGATACCCCATTCAAGACACATGAATAATTACAGATATTTAAACAACCAGATAGCTGATTATTTTATAAACCACATTTATTACTCACAGTGGAAAGCATCATAAAATATACTGAAGACATTCAACAAGAACATAGGTTCAGGAAGTTAAATAATCTCATAGTAAATGAAACACAGCTGAAAACGAAATAGTTCCTCTTCAACATTATTCATTTAGTCACATTGATACATTTCACATTTCGCTCTCTCCAGCGGCAAAAGTTGCACTTTCTGACTGTAAAACGAAGTAGTTCCTCTTACAAGCAAAAGAGTTTAAAAATTTTTCAGGGAAAAAGCCTTTTCTAATTCCTACTTCCCCATATTTAAACTACACCCCCCATCGTTTGGGATTCCCTAGGGTGTGACTTTCCAGTCTCTCCAAACCTTTCAGCTTCCTCTTCTGGCCGTTTTGTCTTCCCAATTATCTTCTGTGTGTGTTCATCTCCCGCTTAGTAACTGATAGGTCTTCCTAGTTTGTACCTCTGTCGTTTTCTTGTTTTGTCCTTTTCTCCATTTTGTCCTCCTTGTGACCCTGCCAATTTCGATCTGACCGAGCTAAGCCTTCACTCCGGGGCACCTCAGCAGTCCGTCGAATTCCTCCTGTAAAACAACTTCGGTGCATCATTCATTAGAATGGGATTTTAAACATTAAAATTATCTGCTCAGAACGGTCAATCCACAAGAAAATAGCCAGGCACATCCGGACAGAGTCTCGATTAAGCCTTGGGCGGAAATGTTATAAATCGGCAGTAGGCAAGGTTTGGGCATCGGGCGTGGAAAGAATTTCCTGGACACAACAACGGATAAGAGAAAGCTAAAGATATTCGACGCAGGCGAGAAACGCTTCAATCGGAAGTCGGCACAGTTTGGGCATCGGACGCTAAACCACTTTCCCGGCTGCAATGGCGAATGGGTAAAGACTTCAAGCATGCGACGGAAAGGGCGGGAAAACTTTAAGTCAGAAGCCGGAAGGATTTGACGTCGGAAGCGAAATGGATTTCCTGGCCGCAACGGCGGATGAAGAAAAGATATAGTCACATGATGGACATCGGGGAGCGGATCGTTTCACACTTCGGAAGCTAAACCATTTTGAGAGCCGCAACGGTGGACGAGACAAAGATTACAGCCCCCGATTCAACATAAAAGACGTCCGAAAAATCTAAGTAATGGAAAACTCAAAACGTCGACGGTCCAACTGATTCACCTCAGAGACAATGGGCAACTGATCAGACGGGTTTCTGGCTAGCAGGCCACATTCAATTCTGCGACTAACAACAAAATCTAAAACATGCATCCTCTGGAAATAGGCCGAAAAATAATCATTAGAATCAAACAAAGCTAAAGCAAGACCAAACCTTCATGGATCAAACGAAATCAGAGCAGCTTTAAATGGACAGGAGGGGCCCCAAAATTTAAGAGATTTGGGGAGAAAAGTTGCAGCAGCAATAGAAGGTATGTGTTAAACTCTTTATACATGTTCCTAAAATGTCAATTAAGTCTTAGAATGGTCTGAATTTGATCATTTAGTTATAGTTCGGAAGTTTTATGCTAGGATCGGAAGACAAAATATATTTAGAAACAACTTCATATGTCATTCAAATTTTTTATTGTTGTGGGAATCTACAAATATATTTTAGTTCAATAACTTAGTATTGTTAGTTCCTACAGATCTTTATATCTTCTACAAAAGCATTTTCAGGTGTCTTATGCATAAAAGTGCAGTGTGCCATTTCCATCTTACTCTGACTGGCCAGGATTTAACAAGTTGTATTGCTATGATTTTGTATTCAGACACTGGAGCTCCTTGCAGAAGTAGCTGTGCTGGAGGAGGAGGTTGTTCGTCTCGAGGAACAAATTGTACATTTAAGGCAAGGTTTGTATCAGGAGGCTGTTTATATCTCATTATCCAGGAAACAGATAGAACCTATTGAAAATGCTGAACAATCATCTACAACAAAGAAGCCAGAGCTTATTAGGTCTCCTTCATGGGGTCACCATTATGTCCAAGAAAGTCAACAAGGCAAAAGAGAGTTTGTTGTTGGAGGTTTGCTTCCCTCTATATATGAATCCCCGCCTGATGTGGCTTCTCAAACTGGAAGTGTACATAGAAGGAAAGCATCATTTGGCTCTGGCTCTGAGGCCAGTGGCCTTCATTTTGTAACTCAAGCTACAAATTTCAAGCATTCTCCTCACAAGGTGGTTGCCGAGGAGGCCCCAAAACTGTCCAAGGGGGTGCAAAAGAGTTTGGGGACCTCGGAGCTTGGCCATGGAAAAGAGAATCAGCTGCATTTAACCCCTAGAAATCCACATTCTTTTCCTCGATTGTCAAAACCAGGGACTGCATCTCAAAAATGGTCTCCAAACAACAAGACTTCGAAGAGGCAGATACATACTCTAAAAGTACAGGTATTGAAATTTGAGACATTCTTCGGATAGGACTTGTTATATAGGTTATGGAAAACATGTCCATGATTTTAATTTTGGTTTATCTTTCAGTTGTCTTCTCTTTTTGTTTCCAAAGTTTTACAGTTACCATTCCAGAATGAAATTTACAAGAATGGAAGCTCATTCATATTTTTTTGAAAATTTCTGCCAGACAAAACATACTATGATAACTTGTAATTTGGGACCAGAAAATGTGCCCGGTTTGAGTTATTTACAAGATGTTAAAGACATGGATCCCAACAGGCTTTCTGAAGAGATGGTGAAATGCTTGTCAAGTATATTTTTGAAGCTAACAAAGCAGTCCATAGGATCAGAACGGGATATATCATCAGTAGTGTCACGATCAACATCATCAAGTATAAGCTTAAGAAGTTATGGTTCTAGAAGCACTGTGAGCTGTAAGACTCCCATGCAGAGTTCTAAATAAATAGATTGCCGAGATCCATATGGGGTTTGTGCAGATTCAGAAGTAAGAGATGTTGGTCCATACAAACACCTTCATGACATCATAACCACCTCCATTGACTTAAGTCGGATACCAATTGCCATTCCTTTTCTAAGGAGATTAAAGTAAGTTTCTCTCATTGTAAATTTCTTTCACATTTAGCACTTTATCTAATGGCATGATATGGTATTGAAATTTGGTTGATTTGTAATTTGGAATTTCTGCAGGGTTCTTGCTGACAAACTAAGTTCTGTGGATTTGAAAAGCATGTCACATCAGCAGAAGTTGGCATTTTGGATCAATATTTACAATGTCTGCATGATGAACGTATGTATAGTAAAGCATTTCCCCTCATCTCCCCCTCGTTTCTGACCTTTCCTTTTAAAAATAAAGGCAGTCATTAAAGTTATATATCCATGTGTAGAAAATAAATGATTTACCTTTCCTTCAACTACAGGCATTCCTTGAGCATGGATTACCGGCAACTCCTCAGATGGTCATGGCTTTTATGTGCAAGGTATGCCATGCCTTAAATATTGTAAATGTTTTATGGGTGCAAAACTCAAGCATTACCAATATCATGGTTCACCTGTTTACTCTACTTTGAAAAAAATTAAATTGAACGAGGATTGGATGACAAGGAATGCAACTGAACCTGTGGCATTTTTTTGTTATGCTCTTCATATGCAGCCATTTGATTCTTGTATGTGCCCTGTATGGGGATGAATGATGCAGGCCGTAATTAACATAGGTGGGCACTCATTGAATGCATTGACTATTGAACATTTCATACTTCGGCTGCCCTATCACTCGAAAGATGTAAGCTTATTTCTGATCTGATATAGTTTGGCCCTTGGGTAAAAGAATGAATGCAACTTTCATTCATAATTTTGTCTGTAATTTATTAACAAATTTGCCCATGTATATGTATATCAGGCCTATCCTAAGGGTGGAAAGAAGGACAAAGAGGAAACAATAAGGAGTGTTTATGGTTTAGAATGGCCTGATCCCTTAGTAACATTTGCCTTGTCCTGTGAGCCCTTAGAATCTGACTGCCTTAATGATCTTTCTCAAATTCCATTTATTCCACTTTTTGATGGATCATATACTTCAATTAGAGAAGATTCTATTTGGTTACCATGTGAGGCCAATATATCTGGGCTTGATGGTATGCATATTTTAAAAAACTTCCCAAAGTTATATTGTGAGTTAAGAACTGTACACCCTTCTCTCTTTTTCTCTCCAGCAGTAGGTGGTGATGTTGTGGTCAGAGCCGATTCGGATATGATTGTATGCATGCTACGACATGTTGGCATTGGTTAGTTGTCAGCACATGAAGTTGTGATGAAACATATTTTACAAGCTATGGCAAGTGTTGAATGCATGAAAAACGATAAGTTAATTTTGGCTGAATACTTGGCCTTTATCATGATACATTTGCATTCAAATTGTTCACTATGCCACTTGGAAAGGCCAAAAATAATACGAGAGCTGCAAGAAAAAGCTGTAATCATAACAAATAATGGATATAGACGTGCTGGTTTAGAACCACTTCACTTTAGCAGAGAATTTGGTAATCCAGCAGACATGAGAAAAGTTCTTGCTGGCACAAGTGTTATCTGGAACGAAATTGATAGTGTGTATCTACAATTTTCTTCGAATGAAGTGAAATCATTGAACATGCTACAGTGGCGTAAGTTTTTCACAGAGCTTGGTGTCACTGATCTTATGCAGGTAGTTAATATTGAGAAGAAATTGGAAGACCAGTCTTGTAGTATATGGAAATACCTATCCTGGGAAGAGAATGTGAATTCAGTAGGCTGGACTGTAAAGGATTGGGAATCTCCTGAGTTGGTGGATATACTGACAGCCTTGTCAAGTTCAAGCACATATGTAGATCAATGCTCACATTTCCTTCAAGTTCTTGATAGTGTGTGGGACGACCTATATGGTGCCAAAAAAGCTACTTACTGCTGTGGCAGTCCTGGTGTGAAGGAAGGAAAGTATACAGAGTCTTCATGTGTTTTAAAGATTCGTGAATATTGCTGGGTAAAATCAAGTCTTGATGGGAAGCTTTATAAACCATCTGACCTATTCCTTGATTGTGATGAAGTTAGGTCTATCCTGGGTTCTAATGCTCCTTATGCAACTCCTCAGGTAAAGTTCTCCATTTCGTTTTTGGTACTTTTATTTCATTGTGCAAAAACCATAGCTGTTAAATTTTATAGTGGCAAATTGCAATGATAAGAAAAAACACAAAAGCCTTATAGCACTTTGTAGCAGCACATTTTTTTTCCGACGAAATACACATCATGGAAACCCTCTGGGCTCTTGGGGTAATTTGTTTGGTTGCAGTTTTTGTCAACCTAACCCAGTGGGGACATCAAGTAAGACCCACAATATTCACAGAGGCAACCACGCCGAGGACTTGACCCTGTGAATTCCTGCTGACAATTCACAGCTTTCAACCACTCGAGCTAATCCACTAGGCTTTCTTAGTGGCAAGATATATTATCAAGAATGAAAAGTATCCATTTTTCCCTGTAGTATTCATCAGTAGGATCCATATGTATCACCTTGCTAGTTACTTTATTTTGGGTGTTTAGTAGAGGATGCATTCTTGGTGTAGGGAAAGTGCACTCTACTTAGTGGGAATGAATACAAGCTTGGGATGTACCAACAATTTATTACATTTTTAGGTGTTCAATTCCTTTTGTAAATTATAATTTCTAGAATTTATCCTGATACTAATGAGAATCATATTATGTTTGGGACACAAAACAGGTTCATAGTAGAAAGCTTGTGGCAGACATTGGATTCAGGACACAGGTTCTCGTTAAAGATGACAAATTGAAAGCAAGCGAACCAAATCCTTATGGTGTTGGGAGGGTGTAGTTTTTTTTACATGTAACTACTGGTCCTACCCTCCAGACTGTAGGCAAGAATGAGATTGTTGGTACTTTGTCAGCCCCAGTGGAAAATTGGCCCATGAAGAGCCCCGGTGAACAATTGGATCATGAAGAGAAAATATGTCACAAGTGGGATTTGAGCCTGGATGGGGAGGGTAACATCTTCTCCTCCCAAGCATCCGAGCTACACCCAATTGAAAAAATAATGGTATAAGAAAGCACCCCATCCTCCAGCCCATAAGCAAGGGTGAGTTGTTATTCTTGGTCCATGAAGAACCTTAATCAAACTATTGGCTCATGAAGAGCAGAACATGTCACAAGTGGGATTTGACCCCAACTGGGGAGGATGAAACATCTTGTCCCACCCTCCCTCAAGCACTTAAGAGAGAATCAGATCGCTGGTACTTTGCCAGCCCCAGTTGGCCTAGAAGGGGCAGATATGTCACAAGCAAGATTTAAAATTGGGTGGAGAGGATAATAACTTCTCCTTGTAACCGTCCAAGGTAGACCCAAATGACAAAAAAATTGGTGTAACCAAGCAACCCACCCTCTGGCCTGTAAGGAAGGGTGAGATATTCCTTTTGGATCAAGAAGAGCCTCAAACAATGATTGGCTTATGAAGAGTTAAGCATGTCACAAGTGGGATTTGAACCCATGTGGGAGGATAACTATTGTTCCTGTCAACCAACCAAGCTAGGCCCAGTTGACAGGAGGGTGAAACTTCACCCAGCTGAAATATCTAATCCATTTCTTGTTTTCTCTTACTTTCACTGTAGTTCGTGAAATTATCTTCCAGGCCCGTCCAAGTGAATTTTCCAGAGTCCAGAGTCCAAGAAAGAAAAACTCATGAATTTTTTTGATTATATATAGATATAGAGGGTAAAATATGATGGTTGTTGGCTTGATGCCTAAACTATGTCATGAACACTTTGAGGCTGACAAGTTAAAAAGAACTTTTTATAATTTTCGTTTGTTTATATACAAATATATGTTTGAAACAAGGACAAGGTAGGCATGTAGGAAATTGGGAATGTTGATGCTATTTGATGGGTTTTGATTATACTGGTGGTTGAGTATAACATCACAATAGTTTGATGGGGTTCTAAATCATTCATTAGTTTCCATAGTTGTCATGTCATTCACTAACCACATGACATATAAGGGTGAACTCCTTCACAGATTGCACTATGTATGCAGGTGTCTACCTGTGAAGTCGAGCATAATTGTTTTGTGGATTCATTGATTATCTTTCCTGTTGAAATCAATTTCCTGGTTTAGAGCTGAGTTTTACTTTTCTTACGTATTAAATAGTTGTATATTTATCCATTCAAGTTTAATTTCAACCAATTCTTCAATTGAATTTGTTAGATTAGATTTTATTATTTTGCACATGATCTTGGTTATTGTTGTTAGTTGTTGAACAAGATAAATAATTTTCTTCATTGTTCTTCTACTTTACAAGTGATATTTTTTTATTGGATTTTGCAGGAGTGAGCTTAACTTATAAGTGGGCCATTGAGTATGAAGAGCCTATTATTGAAGATTTTCCATTCAGTATGAAGAACCCGATGTTAAGGCTTTCAAGCTGCTAAGTGTGGTTTTGAAGCTGTTGACGTGGGATCTAAGTATGGTTTTGCAGCCAAGTGCAAGTATGATGGTTTAGCCATTGCAATATTTTGAAAAGTGATGATTTTCCTGTAAAGTTATATGGAAATTAATATGAGTATTTGAGAAAACTCATATTTATTGTAATACTTTTGACATCTCATATAATATAATTTGTGGTTTAAAACTTATATATATGGTTGTACTTTGTGTTATGTACCAATGTTGTAATTATTAACTAATTAATGTGACATTGTATGATTTATATGTGTAATAGATATTATTTACAAGTGTTATAATTAATTATAATGTGACATTGTATAATTCACAAGTGTATTAGATGAGAATAAATGTATGATTCTTTTTTTAATTAAATATAATATCATATTAAAAATTTATATTGATTAATAATGAACACCATTCAAACTACTAAAATATAATGACCACATATAAAGTGACTAAAAATGACTAAATGAGTGACCAATAATCGAGAAATATGTGATCAAACAATGAGATATAAATGACAAAAAAAATGACCAAAATTCGCATATCAATGACCAAAAAATAGTTTTGGTGGCTAATTTACGGTCTTTTATTACGCGACCAAATTTGATCATATTATAGCTTGTCATGTGGTCATTAATTTAGTCATATAATTGGTCATTGATTCAAATACATGACCAAATCAATGACCAAATATATGACCAAATTAATGACCAACCGACAAGCTATAAATGACCAATTTTGGTCGCGTAATAAAATACCGTAAATTAGCCACCAACGATCGCCAAACCAAAAGTGGTCATTGATATGTGGATTTTGGTCATTTTTTTGGTCACTAATCTCTCATTTTCCACTAGTGGTACTAGTTGTCTAGTTTTTTAGTTACATTCGATCTAGTTGTCTAGTTAAATTGTTGAAATATTCTTCAAATTTGTCTAGTTGCATGGCACATGGCAATTAATCATTTGTGTTAAAGATCCTAAATTTACAATTCATTTATGGCAAGAGTTGTTTTCAAGATGGAATTTGCAAGGAACATCCTTCAAGATGAGTACAACTTTCCATCTGTAGATATATGGCCAAACTAAGGTGGTGAATCGATTCCTTAAATTGTATTTATGCACATATTATGGGTATAAGCAATCCAAGTGGTTAAAGTGGATACAACTCTATAATGTCCCAAGCAAAATGTTAATTGTTCCCTTGGTTGACTTTGGGCATGGTTTTTCTCACAACCTTCTCCTATAATTCCTTACAATCCTACTAATTGAATGTTGTAGGTTTTCCTTCTCCAATATTGAGCTTCCAGACCTTGCGTGGGAGAGATTTGGCTCAAAAATTTTCACAAGCACTTTACTATCCAACTGCTAGTGTAGCTTATTGTGTAAGCAATCTGCCTCGAATCTTTGTCAAACACTTTAAATGGAAACTGTTGTAGGTTTTGTGTGACTGTTTGAACCATATGGGATTATCATTATGGATTTTGACTGCATTTTTGGTGAGGTAGAGCATGATAATTGGTTGTATCTCTTACAATTAGACAAGTAGTATTTAACATAGTGTAGTTACACAAGAATAATAATAGACTTGAACATGCAGTACTAAAGAAAATCAGCTTGTTTTTTATTACCACCCTCCCACAAATTTGGAATGCAAATGGATGGAACTTGCAACATGCATCTAGTTCATTTGACCACTTTGTAGTTAGGCAAAGTACTCATGTCACAAATGGAATGTTGAACACGTAATTAACTCTACAAATTACTCATGTAGCAAATGCTAACAAAGTAATTAAATCTACAAAGATGTTGAAATCTGAATTCCATGTGTGTTTATACTAAAATCCTAATGAGGAATAAACATATTTGTAATGGAATTTGAATGAATGGTAAAGTACTGCTTGGTTTTGTAGTTTTGTATTATACGTGTTGGCCTATAATCTCACACTGTTTGTCTCAATTGGTATGGTTTTGATTCCACTATGTTAAATTCCTTAATGTTGTGAATAATTATTAAATAAAGTGGATCAAACTTTTATCTTATCCTTATTAAAAACCGAGCATCTTCACTACTGTTGATTAAGTTTAGATAAGACAACCTTAGTTTTATTTTAATAAAATCATATTAGTTGAACTTTCACAAAAGATAGACTAGACAACTTTCATAGTTTTGTTTTGATTTAGAAAGAATCATGTTGATTTCAACTTTCACTTGAGATAGTAAAGTTCAAGTTCAATGTTTCTTCAATAACTATAAAAATAGTTAGCATATATTTGAAGAAGAATTTGGCTTAAACATTGTATTGTCTTGTAAAGCATAATTTATTTTATTCATTCTAGATGTTGTCATGGGCCATTCTAAGTTGATACTCATATGGGTAGTCTTGTTCTCTTCTCAAGTTACATGGGTCAGCTAATGGCATTCTAGGGTTTGGTCCCTTGCCTCTATGTCTTCTTCTATTGTGATATGAAAATGTATGGTGTACATGTGTGTGTATGCATGGTTGTTGATACACTTTATATGTATGGTTACTATATGTTGATGAGATGATGTTTATATTCATGGTTGGAAAACTCGTGAGAATGCATAAATGATCACACTAATATTTGCAATATAACATGGAATATGCATTATGTAATGAAATTGTTACTAATGTTTTTAATTGATTATTTCTTGGTATTTGCAGAAAAACGGTGTAGATGATGTAGCTGATGATACTGATTATGTTGCCACCGATGTACCAGAGAAATATATTACTGATAATGATACAGTTGGATCAAATGAAAATGATGGTGGATATGATGTTGGGATAGATGATGAGGATGAGGATGATGATGATGGTAGCCATTGATGCTTCTATTGAGATTCTAGATGTTTTTTGCTTTCTCCATTCTACTAGACACATATTTTTATTTTTGTGATTATCTAAGTTCATATTACATTTTGGGTCATTTTGATTTGTATGCTAGATTCATGTTGACATATAAACTTGGATTGCTGTTGATAAATTTTGATTTTTAATATTTATTGTGATATTGATATTTTCACTATATATTGTTCACTTGTTCTTTTAACCTTAATACAATTAGCTGTGTGATAGATTATTGATGTGATGATGTTTTATAATTTCACTTATTTTGAATGAAAAATAATGTTGATGTTATCATTATTATATTTTAAATTTATATATATTGGAATTTGTTGATGATCTTTTAATGGAAAATTAATATTAGTGTTTTGGATAAATGTTGCATGTTTCTCTTAAATTTATTCGTAAATGCTATGCAATTAATCTCAATAATTGTATCTACAATTAATTTGAATGTTTCATTATGTTATTTAAGAACTATGAAGTAAATGATAAATGAGAACCATTGAAATTAATGAATAATTATAATAATTTGATATAATAAATATAATAGCACACAATTGGATATGGTTGTAGGTATTAAATAACAAGTCTAATGTGGTGTTAATAAGGAAGCAAAAACATGAGCTAAAATGGAAGCCCACTATGTTCTACATCTAGAAGCAACATTGGATGCAAAACTTGGTGCTAAAACGTGGTGCAAAATGGGATGCTAAAGTGGTAGCAAAAATGGATGCAATATTGGATGCAAATATGGTGCTAATGGAGATGCCATTTAGGAAGAAATAATGGATTCTCTATAGGAAGCAAAATAGGACGTTATTTAGGAAGCAAAGTTGGACGTTATTTTGGAAATAAAATGTGGTGCAAAATGGGACGTTATTTAGGAAGCAAAGTTGGATGTTATTTTGGAAGTAAAACGTGGTGAAAAATGGGACGTTATTTAAGAAGCAAAGTTGGACGTTATTTTTGAAGCAAAGTTGGACGTTATTTAGGAAGCAAAGTTGGATGTTCTTTTGGAAGGAAAACGTGGTGCAAAATGAGATGCTAAAGTGGTAGCAAAAATGGATGCAAATATGGTGCTAACGGGGATGCCATTTAGGAAGCAAAAGTGGATGCTCTCTAGGAAGAAATAGTGGATGATCTATAGGAAGCAAAATAGGACATTATTTAGGAAGCAAAGTTGGACATTATTTTGGAAGCGAAAAAATAGACGCTATTTTGGATGCCATAAAGGATGCTATCTAGGGCGCAAAAAAGACATTTTTTGAGATGCTTTAAGTTTTTTCCATGACGCACGTCCCATTTAGCATCTAGTTTGACCACTCAATGTAAAAATAAATTACACTAAAAAGGGTCACTAAATGGGAAGATAATTCCAGGATTTGTTGTAGTGATTGCGGAAGTTTATACTCAAAAGAAGGCATGGGATATATTGCAAGGAGAGTTTAGCGAAGAGGAAGCGGTTAAAGAAGAAGGCGACTTTGCAAGCCACCAGGAATCCCACACTGAAGTGGAAGACACTCAAGAAGACTATGTTTATGAGGCAACTAGTGATCATGTAATCCAAACAAAAATAGTTGATCTAGTTGTGTCTATTGATGAAACTGAAAACAAGCCTGTCAATGTAATGGTACCCACTCATGTCACTACGACACCGATGGACATTTTCAGAAAATTATTTAAGACGGATACTGATATCATCTTTAACTTACCTACCAAATCATTTATTTAATATTATTTAATCCTCCTTTTTTTATTTAATTATCTTTTAATTATGTATTTTAAAAATATAATTGGAACTACCTCGGAATTCTAACTAAGTCAAGGAGGCCCAAATGAGGATATAGGTAGAGGACGAGAAGGAAAGGGATAATGCGGTCTACTTACTACTCAGTGGGGATAGTTTATGCAATGCCAAGTCGAAGGAGAGAGCTAAGGAGGTATTTTTTCAATTGGTTCTTTGAGATCTAGTCGCATAGTGGAAATAGATCTGTGATTCCCTATGGAGGTCCATGTTGAGGTAGGTAACATGAGAAAGCTGAAACATCATTCAGGATACTTTCTACTCGAGGCATGGATACAAGTAGAAGGATAGGTAGTGAAAAAAATTCCAGCTAGGGCATTGAGATCTTGTGGCTCCGTGACCATAGATCTGAGATACCGCAAACATATAGATCTTGGAAATAGATATATGATGGCTTAGTCCACAAAAAATGAAAAGTATGCATATGGTTGATTATCCTGAAAAGGTTAGTCACCATTTGAGTTATGAGAACTATAATCTCTGGGCCCTATAGTAAGCACTGTCCACCATGCCAATCCAAAGGTAGCAACCTCTAGAATAGCTATAAAGTTGAGGATTGTGCTTTGAATATTTTAGAGTCAATGTCTATTGGGGTTTGTGTGATTTTGCAGCTCCATGGTAGTTAAATTAGTGTGTTGGTCATAGTACAGTTTGGATTGAAGAAGCATGGATTCTTTGGAAGAATCAGAAAGAAAAGCCCTAGTTGAATGCCATCTTCTTTTTGTTTTGGGCACTCCCTCATTGTGGCAGTCATTGCTGTGGAAATATTACGTACTTTTCAATACTTGAAAATGACATTCATATTGTGGCATTCTTATTCTTAATTTGAACTCAAGAATACAGGGGTTCAAATTACACTGTGCAATTTTTATTTCTCATCTTCTCTAGGAGCAGCCGATTAGTTCTTTTGCTAAGTTCGTCTTCCTCTTCTAAATAAAAATAGGTAATTTTTATTTCTTTTTTGTTTATTTAGTATTTATTTTGGGGGAATTTAGAGGGTTCAAACAATGGACTCTGTATTAGCTTTCTTCTTTAGGGTTACCCTGTGTTATTCCATTATTGTATTCCTTCTGCACTTTTGAGCATTCCTTTAATGTGTTGCTCATTGTTGGAAAATATTAGGAATCTTCCAATACCTAGAAAGAGGGGTTTTATTGCAACTACAAGAAGGCAATGGACACCAGTCGCAAACCATGTCCATGTCCATTGGACTCAAACTCTGTGGTGACCGGTTTAGCATTCTCTTTCTCCTGCAAACTTTTATCCATTTTTTTATTGTTATCTTTTAGGTGCAAATCGTTTCCTATAAAACCATGTTAGGGTTTATACAAGGTCACACGAATATGGGAAGAATAGAGGGGTAAATATGTTCCATTAGTACTTACATCATATCACAACTAAGAATAAATTTGGTCACAATATAAATTCATTTGATTATGATATGAAGAGTTGCACAACTCAATGCAAATATTCATGAAAGAACTGCATCATCCCAATCCCAAGGAGACCTTAGCAG
Source organism: Pseudotsuga menziesii (assembly GCA_001517045.1). Taxonomy (NCBI): domain Eukaryota; kingdom Viridiplantae; phylum Streptophyta; class Pinopsida; order Pinales; family Pinaceae; genus Pseudotsuga; species Pseudotsuga menziesii. The sequence continues at coordinate 86,727 of LPNX010444973.1, forward strand.
AATTTGTAATTGGGTAGGAATGTGTCTCACACAACTCTATACAATAAACCCATGTGGAATAGTACAAGAGGGGATGAAATACCTGCGTGATGTATATTATTTTTCCTAAGTGGTGGTGAGCTCATTTTTTTTAAACTTTATTTCCAAGTTTTCAATGGTGTTGGAGTGAAAACCCTAGCACATTAAAATCCTAATTAAATTTGGATGCCATTACAGATAATTAGGGATTATGATAAGAGCTGGCCAAAAATGGATAGGGTTGGTATCTAGGATATGAAAATAGTTATGGGGGATGAGTAATGGGGATTAAGCACTATCATAGAGGGTGTACCATTAGGAAGAGTGTTTAGTTATGTGATTCCATGGAATGATTCAGATATAATTATGCAGACAACAGTGGGTGCTTCATAGTTTGCTAAATAAATCCTAAACAGTTTTCATTCTCCAAGAAATATTGATTCAAATTTATCAAAATACATAGTGATGATCTTAAAGTGTTCATAAATATTAGTCCCAAAGTCTACAGAGAGATTGTAGAGTTGGTTACACTCGATAACTTCAAGTGACATTTGTTTTATTGTGTGTATTTTAGTACCCTAAATATTTTCTTCTTTGAGTAAGGTCTAACCTGAATTTGTAGTTATATATGCTAGAAAATTGAGTAGCTAAATACACAATTTCATCATATTTTCATGTTTCAAGAAATTAAAAAAATGTACAATCCAACCCTATAATCGTCCCAAAATTGATGTTGCCTAGCATTAGACATTTGAGAGTTCAACCTCTCTTTAATCAAAGGTTATGTCTATTTCATATTTTATTCATTAAGATCTATTAATTTATGTTCATAACTTCTCTACAAGATATATCTAGTGCAATTTTTTTCAATAAGAAATATCCTAGAGGCATGTTGGATTACTTACACTTGCTGGATGCATTGTTCCCATAATTCCAAGGATTTCATAGAGGCATGTTGGATTACTTACACTTGCTAGATGCATTATTCCCATAATCCCAAGGATTGTCTAGACATGCCCTCAACTATTTTCCAATAGATGATAATCACATTATAACTAATCGTGAAGTTGATTCATGGAACAGGGCAATGACAGTGAAATCACGTTAAGCACCAAAGAGTGTGTGCCACAAATAGTAAAAGGTTGTTACTAACATTAAATAGAAACAAGGAAAATGTATACTATGGGAGAACAATGGTGTTAGGAAAATGATTGTTGTGTGAGCACATTGGTGTTAGTAAAATGAAGTGGCAAGAAAATTGATGATCTAACTCTACCTTTCTTTTCATTGACTCAAGCAGGAGGCTGGGCGGAAAAGGAATTCATGGACTCAAGCAAGGAGGCTTGAGAGGAATCATAAAAGAGTTTATGATATCAATAGAAAGACTTAGGAAAAAGCTCTACATCTAGAAGACATGACGTTGTTTGATGTCATTGAGGAGAACACTTTTGACTAGCAACCAAAAGGGAGAGTAACCTCAAATATAGCCCGTAAGCCCACACGAGAAGTTGTAAAAGAACTCAAGGGAGAGTTTGATGATCAAAAAAAGTGTTGGGGAATATTTTTTTATCTCCATGATATAACGAACGAAAAATGTGTCAATTTTCCAAGTAATTAGACTGTTGAATGTGAAGAAAGACCCGACTAGCAAAAACTCCCTCAAGGGAAAGGATGAGTGAGGAATTTTTATGTTTCTAATTGAAAATTATGTGAAATAGATGATATTAACTTGTGAATAAAATAAAGGTTTACCTCAGGTTAAGGACTAGTTGAGTATCCAAATGTTGAAGATAAAATCTACGTCTTCCAAAAAGATGAGGAAATATGAATCACTTATGAATCAATTACATTACAGAAAAAAATAATGTATTATGATGATAAGATGTTCCATAAATTGCAATTGTGTTATTTCAAAAGGATCCATTATTTACGTTGTAAGTAGAATTATAAAGTTATGACATGTTTTACTGAATAAATTTTGGGTAGACCTGATCTTGTTACAGGAAACTGCATGTCTTGAACAATAACGACTTGCGAAAATGAGGAAAGATCGAAGGAGATCAGAACAAAGAAGATGAAGCAAGAAAACATGACTCAAGAGAGGAAGAAAATTTGTTGAAAAACAATAACACTGAGTACGGTGTTATTTTTAAGGGGGAAAGGATGTAATATCCCTCTTGTATACCCCTAAATATGTTGTAATTTCGAACGTTTATTGTAATTTATTTTTGGTGAGTAGCTCAAGGCCAAGGATCCACGAATAAAACCTTGTAAATTAAATGATAAATTCCCTAAGTTGTATTCTGAGGAGACTTAAGTCATTAACGCAACTTAATGACAAGAAACCGAATCCACTAAGGGAGAGATGAAGAACAAAATGATCTGTTGTTAAAAATGGTTGGACGTCGAATTAGTACCTATGATTCATAAATACATATTAAGTACTTCAGGTCACAGACATAGGTACTCAAAAGGGAAATGTTAATCCTTACTCATTGTATTGGCTAAAATGTCTACTAATGCATATCTGTAACCGATGCTTCTAACAACCCCATGGAGAAGCTTAATAGTTTCATTTCTAAAGTAAACCTTTAAAACAATTAAACGTTCTTCTTATAAGTGGAAGTGACACAAAGATATATATATATATATATATATATATATATATATATATATATATAATGGATTTTTTGTTATTATTTAAATAAGGATAATATTCTTAAAACTAAGGATTACTCCTTACCACTAAACGTTTAGATAATGAAACATTTAAAGCACTACGACACTTGTTCTTTGGCTCTTGTTAAGACTTCTATGAGAGAAGGAGGAGTGTCGCTTTGTTAAGAATGTGGAGACTTGACCATCGCCACTTGTCAGAATGAAAACTAATAAGGTCTTCGATTTAATGATTGCAGTGGCTAGGGGGAGGGGGATCCTTTTGGGGAATAAGCAGGCAATGGAGGTTGTTGAAGGGAAGACCGTGGGCGACGGTATGCGGCTGAGATTTCGTTAGCTGCATGACTTGCTTATTATGGAGGGTTTGTTTGAAATCGGATGTAATTTTACTTGGTATGCGTCGAACTAACCATTGTGTATTGGGTTTGGAATAGCCATACTTTTTGAGAACCATATCCATTGTTGGAATCGCTTGCCTCAGTTTTGATCCTCTATGTATCGTATGAAGTTACTCTACTTTTGAATTTAAGAAATCGAATCCCTATTTTTTTACCTGGTTGGAATCACCAAAGATCCAGAGCCGTAGTATTCAATATATGCATTTTAAACCATTAAGTATATACACCTCTCTACCCTGAATAAATCTTTGCGTGTTGGATCAAGTTAGATCTATCTGCATTTTTAGATCTTATAGGTATATACCTCTCGGCGTTGGATTGAATATCTCCGTTTGGATCTAGTTAGATCTCTTTGCATTTTAAACTGATATGCATATATACCTCTCGGCGTGGGATAAACCTATGCGTTTTTAGTTCTTAGTTATTTTTTTTAGTTGTTCTAAGTACCCCACGAATCTGAACTTATCTAGTTGTGGGCGTTTTGTTTAAAATAAGGATATGATTCCTCCTTTTACCAACGAATTGCTTTTGATCTGAAATTTGATGTTTTGACAACGTTTTTCTTTTCGAGCTGGAAGTTTAAACCTGAGCCACGTTTTTTGGACTGACCATAGATCTCTTTGATCTAGTTGCGGGCATTTTGTTTAAAATAAGGATCTTATTCCTCCTTTTACCAACGAATTGCTTTTTATAAGAAATTTGGTGTGTTAACAACGTTATCCTTTTCGATCTGGGATTTTAAACACTAGTCGCGTCGCGTTTTCTAGACTGAGCATAGATATATTTCATCTAGTTGCGGGAGTTTTGTTTAAAATAAGGATCTCATTCCTCCTTTTACAAATGAATTCCTTTTGATCTGAAATTTGATGTTTTAACAACATTTTCCTTTTCAAACTGGAATTTTGAAACCCTAGCAGCGTTTTTTGGACTGAGCATAGATCTCTTTCATCAAGTTGCGGGCGTTTCTTAAAATAAGGATCTGATTTCTCCCTTAACCAATGATTTGCTATTGATCTGAAGTTTGATGTTTTAACAATGTTGCCTTTTTCGATTTAGAAGAATAACATAAAGAAATAATGGCAACAATGATGTTGTGGATTGTAATTCTTCTAATTGAATGAATAATACATGATATGATGGTTTTTGTAGACGTAACCCATGGATTGGGTGAACCACGTACATTTGTCTCGCTCTTATGTGCTCTTGATGTATACTATCTTGTGTGGTATTGATGTATTTCATCTTATGTACTCTTGATATATTTAACTCATGTTTTGATGATAATGGTGTTGTAAATTGTTGAATGATAAGTCCAAAGGAAGATGGTTTATTTGATATTTATAAAATGTTAGATAGTCTAATGAGGGATAAAGGCGAGAGTTAATGTTTACGATTTTTTCCTATTGTATTAATTATTGTAAAAATATGGATATTAGGAAGGATTGAAATAGCTGACTTTATTTCCATAGACTTATGTTATAGCAAGTTTCCTCTTAAATGACTAACACCCTTCTCATAATTGGATTACATTGTGATTTAGTTTTGTCACTCAAAATTCATAAGGGTAGTTGTATCGAAGGTATAAGTTGTCTTTTGATACGAAAATTTTTTATTGACTTGGGTATGTTACAAGATCCCATACTCAACCCTAAAAACAGGGAGTTACAAACTTAGTGCAATTCCAGAGCTCCTCGCTCAACACTAATGCTAGGATGTACTTGTAGGATACACCTAGGGATGAAATGGCTAAGGATCCGATGTTCTAGAGCTTATGCTCAACATCAAATTGGAAGCCTCCAGGGCTTAGGCCCAACACTTCTAATTTATCTTTTTCATGTGCTTCAGAGCTTCCTTCTCAACACAAAGGTTTTCATAACTCATGTGTTCCAGAGGTTCTCGCTCAACACAAAACATCTCATCAATCATGTGCTTCAGGGTCCACGCCCAACACATAAAATCATACATAAAACATGTGTAATTGTCTTATGCCCAATATATGAAACAAATCATCATGTTCATATGCAGTGGGGTTCTAGACCCAATATACCAAAATAAAACATCAAAGTAACATCGCAATTAATGGGGCTTATTCCCATAAGTGTTAGGTCAAAATTCAGGATATTACACACAAGTATTCAAGATAGCATTTTATTTTCAATCAAACAACTATCCGTAGCTTTCTACCATTTCATTTTCAATAAAACAACTCTGCATAGCTTTCTACCTTTTAAAGCTATAATATATATAAATCTTGAACTACTAACAGTAAACATGCATAAACCTTATTGAGGCTATATAAAGATTGGCCCACGAGCGATAAGCACGTAGGAACCTTATTCAAACTGATCATAAGTACTTGCATTGTAAATATTTAACATTGTATAAATGAGATGAGACTCGCTTCTAACTTAGTAGAGCCAATTTATTAATTAGTTCAATGTTCACCACACCATATTTATAGAAACATTGCTAGATAATTACTTCCATGGACTAGCATGACAATGCGGAATCTACTTTGAGATTGAACTCGAACATTAGCACTGCATTTTGGAGGTGTGATCGATCATGTGATTCATTTTCACCCTATCGTTAATTTTCTGTGTCTAAAGGACAAAGTTGTCTATAACCCTCACCTTCCCAACCTTCCCACGAGTTGTTAGGGTTGGAGGCTCTCAAATTACTACAAGGCATATTGAGTATGGGAATGAGAAATATTAAGAGTGAATATTGAGAATGGATATTAGAATGGTATTGAAAATGGGCATGAAAAATATTATTAGCAACAACCACATTAATAAACTTAATGTGTCTCAATAGACTTAAATTTAAGCACATACTATAATGAAAAACATTAATATAAAAAGTATATGCCAAAATTTACCCCTATAAACCTACATATTAATTTTAGTAATGTGATTGTTGCTAATAACTAGTGGACTTAGAGATATTCTCAAACTATTAGTACAAATAATGTCATTTCAGCAATTGTAATAATATGATAATTAATCAAATAATAATATGACTTAATAAAGCAATGTTAAGAAGTGATTTTATCTAGTTAATTAACAATTTATTTAATTTATGAAATAATATCATTAATGTCTTCAAATTATGTTGTTATATTTTAATTAATAAAATTAATAATTACAGTAAGAATAATTCCATCATATTATAATATTAAGAGAATATACAGTTTAATTATTTATGTTATTTAAAACTTTTATAAATAATAATAATTTCTAAAGTATTGATTAATTGAATCATAATTTTATTGAATAGTTGAAATTTATTTTAATAATATTTAATTAAAAAAATGTATTTTGTGGAGAGCACGATTTTAATATAAGCATATTAATTAAATTAGTTTATTCAAAATATTATTATAATTTTTTTTGTTATCATATATTGAAGTTGCTGATTAGTTGTTATTATGATGATGATGATGATGATGATGATGGTTAACGTCCCCTGAGACCAAACTTTGGTCTATCGGACCTAAAGAAGAGAATTAATTAGTTTTCTTTAAAGTTATATTTCTATGCTCAAAGAGCTTGGAAAGAAGTGTCCTGAGCTTACTATAATTTTGACAGGCTAAAAGGCTAGGAAAGTCGGTATTGCAACAAAGATTATGAAACTGGGATCTAATGTGGATGTACGCAGGGCACTCTAAGAGGAAGTGATTTTCATCTTCAATGTTCGTACTCTCACAAAGGTGGCAGATCCTTTCTACCCAAGGTGTTTTAGGGACTGTCCAACGACCAGTTTCACTATGGAGCTCATGCGAGTTCGTTCTTATCTTAGCTATGTTAATTTTTTTCTTAGTACTGGTCAAAGTAGAGAGATACTTTGGATCTTCTAGAGTAGGGTTGATGACCTCCTTATAATATCTTAATTTTCTTTTAGCCTCGAGATCTTTCTCACACCACAATTTTTCTTTAAACTTAGAAGAAATAATATTTTTAATGTTATTAATATTCTGCAAAGCAACATTTTCATCGATCTCCTAGTGATTTAACCAAGACCTGGTATCTTTATACCACCCACGCTTGAGCCTTAAGTGGTTTTGGCTGGAGTTTAAAGCTATCTTACGGAGTCTATGGTCTCCCATGTTATTGATTTTGTTCTTGTATAACAGGAGTCTAGTCATAGCTGGGCTCTCGATGGGAGAAAGACCCACTTCTATAAGGAGAATAGGATAGGGTGTATTGTTTTTTATTTTGAGGTTATAAGTTATAAAACGCTTCTGGATTTGCTCGATATTTCTCCAGGATTCTCTAGAGATGATGCAACCCCAAACCTCACACCCATACAAGATGACAAGAGTGACTAGAGTTTCAAAAATGAGCTTCTTTTTATCCCACATCATGAGGTTTGGAGATTTACAGTTATTTTCAAGACCAAAGTAAGCTTTCCACCCTCCGTTAATCCTTTTCTTAATGCTATAGTTCCAATTGAGCTTGTGATGAATATCAATTCCTAGGTACTTGTAAGAAGACACTTCCTCCAAGTTGCTATTGTCATAACATAAAATTAGCGTATGTATCATTCTTGGATTTGATAATCATAACTTTTGTTTTGTCAATGTTAAAAGTCATACCCATGTTAGAGCAGAAATATTTGAGGAGTCGAAGCTGCTTATCAAGATCAGAAGAACACCTTGCCATAAGGACAATACCGTCAGCATAAAGAAGAAGGATGATGACTATATAGAGATAATAATTGTGAAATAGTGTAATTTATTATTTAAGTATTATTTTGTTTTATATAGTATTATATACTAATTATCAATATGTTCATTTAATTAATTTATCATACCTTTGAGATACATATGTGCAACGCTCTTAAAATATTTTATTAGAATGTAGTAGTGCAACAATTAATAAAGGCTATTTTGGATTGCAAAGTTTTTGTGAAATGTTGGATGACTATGTTCATGGAGGGTTATGCTGGATTGTGTCATTTCTCCATGAATATGTTGTGTTATTGTTATGTTCATTAATGTGTTTGGTCGCATTACAACATAGTTAATGACTATTAAGTTGAATTGTCACTTTGCTTTGTGGTCATGTTGCATTATGGTAATCTTGCTTACTCGATTTTTGTTGCATTATGAGATTCATTAGATTGTTTTGTAGCATCTAGGTTTAGTTATATTTGGATTAGTTTGTTTCTATTCCGACATGTGTGAAGGGTTATGTTAGGTTACTGTGTTCATCTAGGGTTAGGGTTATGCTGGATTGTGTCATTTGTCCATGGGTATGTTGTATTATGGTTATGTTTGTCCATGTATTTTTTTGGATAGTAAGGTTTTGTAATAGTTGAGTTTACTTATGATTGCAATGGTTTCATTGTATTTAGACATCCATCAAGTGTTATTTTGTGTTACGACATCCATGAAGGTCCATATTGCATTGCGAAATTTTTGCAAAGTTGTGTTACATTTTGGTTATGTTACTTAATCGCTTTTGTTAGATTATAAAATTTATTTGGAACGCTATGTTGCATTACGAATTTTATGAAGACTCATATTAATATTATTAATATTTTCGATTATTCAAAATAACCAAAACTACATCTATTATAATCTCTAATTCTCAAAAAGTTGGAATTCACTTCTCAAATTGCCAATTTTCACCACAATGAAAATTGATATTATAAATGTTTGTTTACATTAAATTTTTTATTTACAATTTAATTCATTTGTGATTTTAATCATTGTGACCTTTCTATTTAAAAAATAAAAATACTTACACACTCATCAACTTTAAAAATAATCACTTTAAATCAAATATAATGTTCTACTATTTTGCATTGCAATTTACCATATCAACATAAATGATTACAATAATCAAATATAGAATAACAAAACATAGAAAGCTCCAGCCAAAACCAAGTAAACAGTTTGGGAAGAAATAAATTGATAGTGATCAAACTTAACTTACACTCGACGGCTCTGCGATTAACATTCTCTACATTCAAATAAGTAGCAACACAAACCATTAAAATATTTGAGTGATTGAGATTCTATTGATTACGTCAATAGATGCGTTGAACATTGATATCTTTGCTCTTTCCACCTATTACGAAAACATAATCAAACGTTGTTCTTACTTAGTGGTGCCTAATTTTTTTATTATTGAAATAACATATTTTTTCTCTATTTATTTCCCACCCATTTGGTGAATGATGTATTCAATGTTAATACATTCTAGTAAAAACATGCAAATATATATTACCAAAACACAATAAAACGTTTTTACCGCTAGTATTGTCGAAACTTGTTCTTGATATCTGTAATGTATATCAAGAAAAGAGTGCTATGGAAACCCTAGATTATCTTAGTGCTCACCACTTTGTTGGATAAATTTCGATCCAAAATCCCTCCTTCACCCATATAATTTTGATTGCTTGGTTTGATGGATTTCAATCCATGGTGGGTCTCCTTCACCTACCTAATCTTGATTGAAACAAAAAAAATTGAGAACTCTTAGAACACATTACTTAATTGACTGTTCTCATGATGTTACAACTTTCAAATGGAGAGTTTATTGGGTGGTGCATGGTTTCACTCCAATAAAGTTCAACTTCTTAGGCTAAGAGATGCACTCACTGGAGTACAACTACATGTTCATCTAATAGTGTTTTATTACCATTTTTTATCCAACACTTTCATCTAAATTTAATTTAATAGTTATATCACATTTATAGTTAACCTAATAGCTATCTAATAGTTATCCAATATAATCATGATTAGAGTTGAAGTTAAGCTAATAGTTGTAGAATCATTGGAGTTAAGCTAATAGTTATATCTAATAGTTAATTTAAAAGTGAATATATCATCAATTGATTTTCAAGTAAAAGTCGTGATTGGAGTTGAAGCTAAACTAATAGTTGTATCATCAATGGAGTTAAGTTCATAGTTGTATCTAACTAGCATAGACCCACCTTTAAGGTGGATCTACCAAGCTTTGAGAGGGATCAAATCTACCAAGGTACAAACCCTTCCTCTCCTTTTGCACTCTAAAAAATCTTTTTCACCTTGAGAGATTGGTAGAGCCATCTTTAAGATCCAGATCTATGATGGTTGCAATCATGGGTGTGTGGGCATGGGGGTGTAGGAATCAATACTATTGACATCAGTGCACCATGGGAAACATGTCTAACATGATAGTAAATAACACCATGAAGAATATGAATAATAACAAATTAATACAATGAAAATATTTATCTATGTCAATACAAAGTTGAATAATAAAACAAAAAAAATGTTTAGTCATTATAAAGTTGTATAATAATGAAGTGAAATGATAAAGATATCAAATAACATATATATTATAGAGGCGACCTTAATATTTCTTCATCAACTTTTATTTTTTTTCCATGCATTGGCATAGAGTTTGGATATTTGGATATTTAAGTAGTAGATAATTTATTTATGAATTATTTCTCATTTTTCTTTAAATAAAATCTATTAATCATATATCTTAATTCATTGAAGGGTTGACCTATAGGAAATGTGGAAATAAACTACTCAAGATTTATTTCTTTGATTAATTTGATAAATGTGGAAATAAACTACTCAAGATTTATTTTTTGATTAATTTGATAAATGTTTGGTTTATTTTTGTATATATATACTAAAAAATTAATTGGCTTATCACGCAGACATTTTTTCCCAAGCTAAAAAAGTTGAAACTTATCAGGCGGACATATTTTATTATGTTTGATATTTATTTTATTTTTATTAAGTCCACCAATTTTTTGGTATGTTCAAATTATTGGCATACAATTTGGTATATTCAAAATATTTGCATACAATGAAAATATTTATCTATTCAATAGGAATTTGAATAATAACACATAAATACTGTTTAGTTATTAAGAAGTTGTATATGTTAAAGAGAATAGTGGAATAGAAAAAAACACACTCGGCGAATTGATGGCCTTCCCAATATTAAGCAAATGTATTTATAGGATTACATAACCCAAAACCATGGGTAAATACCATGGATCATCAAATACTATAGGACACTAATTTTAGATAATGTGACCAATTCAACTAATCAACTAACTAACTAATTAATGCACTATTGATAGTGGTTAATTGAGATTACAATTCTTAACACACCCCCTTAATCTCAACTAGGACAATACTTTCAACACTATGAATGCAAAAAGATTACTGCTGGTCTATGTCTCAACTAGGCTTACATTTCACTTAAAAAAATTCATCTTCACCTTCTTACTTGAAGTGTAATTGGACTTCTTTTTCTTTGTCTTCTAGATCTTGATGCTAAGTAGTTGCTCTTCAATGTCTTATGTAGCTTCTGGAACATAGTGCAAGGCACACTGAAAAATTTTGTCAGAAAAAATATGTATATATTTTATCTCTTCATGGAGAGCATTCACATCTTGGTGTTGCTCATCAATGGTAGCTATTTCATTATTAACTTATTCATTTTCTTGTACACACTCTGCATCATTCATTTCTTCTTTAAAAATTGTGGCCTCAGAAGAAAACAAGCATACTGTAGATGATCATCAGTAGCAAGAGTCTGCTCATAGATCTCCCTCAAACTTCTGGTTTTCTGGTTTTGCGGTGGACTGTCTATGGTTGTTTCTTTTGTTCCGCTATCAACTGGTTGTTGCTCATTCTCACTCACATCATTGAGTACCGCTACAGTGACAAGTTTGCTTCCACTCTCATCATCAAACATAACTGACATAACTGGATCAACATCCTTTGTTGGGATTACATGATCAATGGCTGCCTCATAGACACAATTATCTTGACAGTCTTACACTTCATTATGGGATTCCTGGTGCTTTGCATAACTTGCAAAGTCATCTTCTTCTACAACTGATTCTTCACTAAACACTTATTTTAGTGTATCCCATGCTCTCTTTGGAGTATCAGGTTCTGCAATGTAATGAAATACAATGTAATGAAATAGGGAATATTCAATATTGTCTTGTATTAGAGTCATTGTATGAGAGTCAAAGCAACAATTTGTTTTTTTTGTTTTTTTGGAAGTCTCTCAAAGCATTAAATTTTTATGGATCAATGGGATCCTCTTCAACTATGAAGTGCCACAAATCTTATAATTTTAACACATTAATTACCTTGATTTCCCATGCATCATACTCATCTCCATTGAACGTCTGCCATAAACCTTATGGTGTTAAGATATTTCTTACCTCTTCATATTCTTCTGGTAGTGCTTATAGTAGAACCATCTTCAAGAATGGATCTTCTTGATCTTGTCTAGATCACAACTTCCAATAAAATTGGATAACCAAGCCATCATCTCTCCCTATTCCTTTTTTTTTTATATACAGAAAATCTCGTTCTGGAATTTCACGGCGCCTTAGCTTCAACAATGTGCTTCCCATTTTGAAAGGATGAGGACCGGGCCACTATCGACAATGAAAACCCCCGGAAAGAGCTGGTACTCGTGGGTGGTGGAGTCAAACCACTTCTGTAAAAAAAAAAATAGCTTCCAGCGTTTGGGAGAAGGTGATTAAAAGATCGATTTGGTGGGCTTCAGCAACACAGCACGGGAAAAAACATAGCAGTGATTGCTCACTTCATTCCAATTCACCGACGAATCCTTCCAATGCACCGGTAGGTGGATGGGAAGAGAGATATGCAGGTAAAGACCATTAATGTGATCCTTATGGACCTACTCAAATTGACAAGATTCAGGTTAAGGGAGCTCCACGTTTTTTTCGGTTTGCGCTTGTTTGCTTGTGAGCTGGCAACTTCACTCCACGCCTTTTGTTTCTGGTTTGAGCCGAGCTCAACCCAACGGTTTGAGTTGCTACAATGCCAAAGTCACCTGTGAAGACATCAGTTGGATAGAGAATGGGGTGGAGTGATCACTACAATAACAACTATTTTTCTGACGTTAGTCAACTCCACGATTTTTTAGGGTTAGGGAAAAACAAAACAACCCAAAATCAGATTGGGGAAAAATATTGTGACCTAGCTATGGAGGAAAGATTCCGAATGGCTTCCGAGTGATCATCTATATCGTTCTCCGCTAAGAAACAACCCCGGAAGCATTGTGCACTATCTCCACCTGCATGCCAAGAGCCGCACGGAGCTGCCGAGACGGAAGCTCCCTTTTCAGCTCCTAGTGAGGGATCGGTTCCAAGAAAATGCAGATCTGAAAATAAAATGCAATATGCAAATTGACGGCTCTTCTCTAAGAGACAGAAAAATCGAATTTGAACTTTCCTGCGTTTAAGCAATCTTGAGATCTGAACCCTAGGTTAAGTTGGAACATGAAATAATGCGTGTGTGTTTCAGTTCTCGCAATGATGCAAGATCTGTGTTCCTTTGAAATATTTTATGCACAAATCTGATCCCAATATGGACTCACAGAGATCTTGAATAAAAAATCAAAATGGCGCATCGGAACCCTAGAATGCAATCTGGGCTAGGATACACAGCTGCTTCTTAATGTACCTGCTTTTCACTTTGTGGAAAGGCTTAACTTTAGCTGGGGAGGTATGCACCTTCTTCAGGAGGTATGCGGCTTCCAAATCTTAGTGCTTTACACTCTATGAAAATGCTTACCTTACCCTTGGACCATGCCCTAGGCTCTGATACCATGTTAAAAAGAACAATGGAATAGACAAAAGCACAATGGGTGAATTGATCGCCTTCCCAATATTAAGCACATGTATTTATAGGATTACATAACAACAAAACCATGAATAAATGCCATGGATCATCAAATACTATAAGCCACTAATTCTAGGTAATGTGACCAATTCAACTAATCAACTAAGTAATGCAATATTGATAGTGGCCGGTTGAGATTACAATTCTTAATAGTGAAATAATGAAGTGAAATGATATTTAGATATCAAATTTAACATATATGCTACAAAGTAAGCAATCTTAATCTTTCTTCTATTGTGAGTAGATATTGTATTTTTCTTCCATGCATTGGCATACATTTTTGGATATTTGGATATTTTAGTTATAAATAATTTATTTACTATCTATTTCTTTCCTTTTTTGTTAAATAAATTCTATTAAACTATTTAATATCTATTTCTTTGTTTAACTTAATAAATGTTTGGTTTATTTTGTTATTTTGTTAATACATTTTTGGATATTTGGATATTTAAGTTATAAATAATTTATTTACTATCTATTTCTTTCCTTTTTTGTTAAATAAATTCTATTAAACTATTTAATATCTATTTCTTTGTTTAACTTAATAAATGTTTGGTTTATTTTGTTATATATATACTAAAAAATTAATTCATGTGTAAAGCCTACATATTTTTATTATTTATTTAGGATCTATCTTATAAAGATGACATATTTTTATATTTATTTTATTTTTATCACGTCTACCTATAATAACACAAAAATAATGTTTAGTCATTATGAAGTTGTATAATAATGAAGTGAAATGTTAAAAATATCAAATAACATATGTATTACAGAGTAAGTGATCTTAATCTTTCTTCTTCAACTTTTCTATTTGTTTGTAAAATGATCATGTAATTTGTAAAGTAGGTATTGTAAATTGTCTTCCATGCATTGGCATAAAATTTGGATATTTGGATATTTGAGCATTAGATAATTTATTAACAATATATTTCATTTTTTTTATAAATTCTATTAATCATGTATCTTAATCCACTAAAGCTTGGACCTATATGCCCATTGTGGAATTTAAACATATGTTTGAATCAATTTTATTTATTTTTCAAACCCTTGGGAAGTAAATAAACTATTTGCCATCTATTTCCTTGTTTAATTTGATAAATGCTTGGTTTATTTTGGTATATATATACTAAAAAATTAATTTGCTTATTAAACCCACATATTTTTATTATTTAAATTTATGATTTATTTGTTTGCTTAATTTGATATGTTTTGTTTATTTTGGTATATATATATACTCAAAAGTTAATTCCCTTATAAAGTCCACATATTTTTATTATGTTTTAATATTTATTTTATTTTTATAAGCCTATCAATTTTTAGGTATATTTAAATTATTTTCTTTTATTTTTATTTGAGCATATTATAAGCCCATAATGTGCCTCTCAACACAATGAAGCAAATATTAAACTTAAAGAAAAATATTAGATTAAAAAAATGATTGAATATTAATTTTTTAAACTTAAGTGTTTTATGTTTTAAAAGAAAGTAAAAACAAAGATTGTGATTTCATTTTTAATCTCAACGAAATTATCACATTATTCATGAAGAAAAAGATAATAGTAATTGTGTTTAATACATTGAAATTTAAGTTTATGCAATTTAGAGGCACCCCTACTAGGTTGTAGAATATGCCTATGTGCCCAATTAAACTTAAAAGAAGAATATTAGATTTAAAAAGTTGATTTAATATCATTTTTTTTAACTTAACACTATAAGCCTTTTCTATTTTTAAAAGAAAGATTAAAACAAAGATTGGGTTTGATGCAAATTTCATTTTGTTACATAGATGAATAGATTGTAATTGTAATAATAAAGATTTGGTTTGGGTTAATATTTTATTTTTAATGTGGGTTAACCCAAATTATCACATTAACTCTATTTTTTATTATGTTTTGATAATTATTTGATTTTATCAAGTGGACCAATCTTTGGTATATTCAAATTATTTTCTTTTATCTTTTATTTTTATTTGAGTTGATTATAAGCACACAAAGAGTTACACATCCCTCCCTATTGAGCTTTAGAATGAGCCTTTCCACACCATAATAGAATAGTTGTATCTAATAATCGAGTAGTAGTTGAAGTTTAATTTTTCCAAATATCACAAACTATATGAGATGTTAACTAAGCTTTTATTTTTATCTATTGAAATTGTTAATTTTAAAATTTGGATTATTGAACATTACACTTGTCTCATTCTTATTTATAGATGAAAAACAATAGACGGTGGTCCACCCCAAAATTCTAAGATATATAAGCCTATGGGCCTACTTATTATTTTTATACATAGAAAATTTATATGATATCTTCCTTTTATTAAAATATATAGATAAAAAAGAATCGAAACAACTAAAGATTAACATGAACTTGATGTAGGGAAAAATTGGATGAAAAAAATTATTAAAAAGCTTTTAATTTCAAATAATTTATTAGTGTTTAATTTATTCTAGATATAAAATATTTAATTTAAAAATAATTAATAAAAAATTAATTTAAAAATAAATTATTAAGTGTTTTTCACTTGCAATATAGGTATTTTTGTTATTTTTTAATTGAATAAAGAAATCTTCCCAACTACTTAATTTACTCTGTGTAAACATTAGTTTAATATTAAACTTAATAAGAAGTGTTTTTCATTTTTATAATTGTTAAGAATCTCTCAAATAAATGAAAGATTTTATTATGTAACTCATGAGAACCCATTCTTAATTCAACTATGTGAATCTTCATTAATTAAAAAAAAAAAAATTATATTATTAATATCATATATATTTTGTGCAAAATAATTTTTTTTCTAAGACATGACATCTTTATAATAACCTAATTTCAACGTTTTCATAGTCTTGACTGAAATTTTGTTGTTGTTTCATATCACAAGGACATTATTGTAAATTTGCAGCCGCTTGAAGGTACTAAAATACGATTTTAGATGATATCAAACGAGATGTAACTCGTTGAACGTTATTTTACCATACAGAAAGTTATCTTAAAGGTAGCGTGAGATGAGAACGAGAAAAAGTTATCTTAGAGGTAGTGCGAGGTTTGAACAAGAGATGTTTGAGATTTTGTGAAAAGTAACTGAAATTTAATAATAAAAATTATTTTTTTGGATGTTTGAGGTTTTGTGAAAAGTAATTGAAATTTAATAATAAAAAATATGGTTATAAAAATATTAGTAATTATTTTTATAATAATTTATTGATTGAATTATATTAAATTTGAAATAATTAGAATTTTTTTTTTGCAAATTTTTAACTTTTCAAAAATATATTATGAATTAAAAATAGATTAATATAAATTTAGGTCAAAAATAAATTAATATAAAATGAACCTATCTTATGCAATATGTAATAATCAATACAGGTGTTTTATTAATAAATTTAATAAAAAAGAGGTTTTGAGAGCAAAACTTTATGGAGCTCATTAATATTAGTAAACCAAAAATCTAAAACTTTTTTTGAAGTTGAAATATGGTGTATAATAAAATAGCACATCTATATAGTTTGTGATTGGATCATCTTAATAACGATCAAATGGTTGAAAGACATTGAAAATATTTTTTATTTCTCATATGTTTTTAAGCTAAACCATCAAACAATCCGCGGGGTCAAATTCCGGACCTCTGTACTCCATAGTGAAGATCGACCAGACGGGGCGAAAGATCGGATTGCAACGAATATGGTCGGTTTGGATTCCCGGTGTCCCAAGAAGCCGAGGAATCCCTCGTTGGAAGCAGCCAGAGACAACACCGGCGGGCCTTGCAGAGGACACGTCCAGCTGGATGTCTCAGATCTGTCGTCGTGGTAAAAGGAGAATATGGAATCGACGGCCGAGCTGGCACGTGATATGGACATGTCATGTCTTTTGATCCGGATGGAATTAATGAAAAATATGGTTGGTTTTGGAGGAGTGTAGGCTTCATACAAGGTAGCAAATGACGGGTCTGATAAGAGAGAATAAAAATCTTTGGAAACAACTCGCAATGTCGCCCACTCTTTGATAGACAGCCTTGCACTAGCCAGCACTATAAGTTGCACTTCACGAGGCAGGTCAATCCATCTAGGAACAACATGTAACAGAAAATATCTCGTTATAAACCATATTTATAACGAAGAAAATATCTCCTTCTAAACCACATTTATAAGATGTAAATTATGTTTAATAACAATTAGATTTGAGGTGGACTATGGAGAAGAATAAGAGAAGTATGCTCTGAATATTAATTTTATGGTCAATCAAAATTAAAAATAAACATATATAAAATACAAAATTAGAATAAATAATGATAAAATATATGTATATAATAAGCCCTAAATAATGAATGTATAACTACTAGTGATGTAAGAATAATTCATAAATAATGACTGAATAACCAACATCTTATGAAAGATAAATATAAAAATGTGAGATAAAAAAAAAAAATATGATGGGACTTCAGTTTTAGTGATATTATATCAACTATATGTGATGATTTATAGCATGTCATTTGATGAACCTAAATATGGGTAAGAGTTATATTAAATATTGACATAACTCAATCAACCAAGAAGGAGGATTTGAATTTTTGTGAGAGTTTTATCAGGGTGTGCTCTTTCCCTTAAGAGATTATGTTTTAGGTCCGTTTCAGGTTGTATTTGTAGTTGAAAGTGAACAGCTCCATTGATAAGGGGATAAGTTTCCTACTATATTTTCTATCTTTATTCGGGATTCAAATCTAGAATGAGAAAAAACAGCAGGGACCACAGGGATGGTGTGGAATCTTGGGTTGTAGAAGGACGTGGTTAAGGCATTTACAGTGTTTCTTTGCTCAATCGCATCGTTCAGGATACTTGCAGGGGAAATTTTTTTGTCATGGGAACTTCGATATCTTGGAGCTTTCCAGAGGTATTCATCATACCCGACATTGGAGACACTTTCCTTCGCCTCCTATATCTCTTTTGGAATGACTTACACTGGAATGACTTTCGATTGCACTATGCATATTGTTCTTTGGACTACTACAATACTAATTAAGTTGATAGAGGTTTCTGTCTTAGAATTTGGTGTGGAATATTATTTATGTTTTTTTAGATTGGGATAAGTATATTGTTATTAATTTGGGGTAGTTTCAAATTTCTTAATAAATAATTATAAAAAATAAAAAATAGTTTATTTGATAACTGTACTTAATGGCATGGTAATGTGTATTTTGTGTAATCCTGGAACTCCAAAGCTAATGTATAAGGTTTAGTGGAACTCTTGATAAAGTCATCTAAACTCCAGATAAACTCCTCTAAATTAATGTGATGACTTCACTTAGTGGCATGGTAATGTGCACTCCATGTTACAGTGAAACTCCATCTCGCACCTTGACTCTAGCTAGTGTGCATAAGGTTTAAAGTCAAATTCCATTTGGCAACTAGAGTTGAGCTAATGTGCAATTTGTGTAACAGTGGAGCTCATAATAAAATCCTCTGAATTCTTAATAAACTACTCCATCAAGCAGTTAGCTGTTCAACTAATATGTAGTTTGCATAACATGCCAAGTAAACTCTCAGTTTTACAGTGTGCATAACATATCAAATAGAAATAATTTGATATGTAGTATCAAATATATGACTATCCCCTTAAACATATTAATATGATTGTTTCTATTATGATATTTATGATTTAGATTCCAAAAGGGTGGACTACAGTTTCCATGATGCTCCAGACCATATTGATCCTTGGGGGTAGGGGTCCTTTTACTGAAGGAAACTTTAACTGTTATTTGGATCATCACAGCCTGCAATATTGTTGACAGATATTGGATGAATTTTTTTATTTATTGAAAGGTAACAAAAGTGTCTTTTCCTGATTATCAGTTTCCAGATTATCATAATATAAGAACTATTTTCACCATACATACATACATGTTGCTCTGATTTGTAGATTTAAATCTGAACAAGTGATATCAAAACAATTTCATAAACCAACAGTCCTAGTATACTAGCACCACATGCCCATCGTATTCATTTAAACTGTCAGAACCATACCATCTTCCTACCTCCATCTGGCAATAGAATTTATGTCCAATGTCGGTCAGGAATATTGAAGGGTGTGATGATCCTATTACCAGTAAAGTTTCCTCCAGGGAAAAGAAACCCTTACCGCGAGGCTTAATTTGGTCGGGAACCATCATGGAAACCGTCATCCACACATTGGAATTTGAATCATAAATACACATCGCAATTTTAGTATTCTAGTCAGTATAAGAACACCGGAGCAGTAGAATGCAACGCCTAGTGGAAGAATCAAAAGTCATTTCTCAGAAAATAGATATAGGAACAGGAGGTAACTGTGTCCAGTGACGGGTACATGAATAACTACAGAAAGATCTAACATATAGTCTATTGCATGCCAAAAAGAAATTACCTTACAGGTATCCAGAACGATGCCATTGAGCAAAGGATCTTTGTACTGTTTGAACCGTGTCCTTCTGTAACCCAAGATTCCATATCATCCAAGTGGTTCCGTAGTTTTTAAATATAGTAGGATCTTAATATATAAAATGAAGGAGATGTCACGTTGCACGTATATTGAGCGTATTTTCAGGTGTACCCCATGGAGAGAGGACCAACTTTTTCGACCAAGAGGGTATTAAATTGAGCACATATATTGTGATCAACACACAACTCACAAGATAGATCATACAATTTACTCAGCAATTGAAGAATGAAATCGTGCAAAAATGGCTTGCAACTATGAATGCTTTCATTAATCAAAAGTAATTAGATAATTAATTACAATGGAGTAAAATGGCTAAATAGCCTCATACAATTCGAATCCATGTGAGGAAATTCGAATTGGTTTGGACTCTACTTGACTGAATGGTTAACTAACCTTGTCTAAATCATTATGGGAGTTCAAAATCCAAACTCAAGTTTCTAATTCAGTGTTAACTAGTCTAACCGACTGAGGTAGCTGAGTAAATGCACCTCATGTGCATGAAGCCATGCAATCCTAGCGCTAACTGAGTAGAACTGAATGTAGGAAACTATAACTGAATGTAACTGACTCCTAACTGATCTTGACTAGTCACCAACTCAACTCAACTAATGGAGGTTGGTAGCCGCACTCCGAGTGGCTCCTAATTTGTAGGGATTGATCTAAGAAGGTCCTAAACTAATGTATTCAAGTGCAATCACTGGAATTTGGCCTCAATTTGTGTTCCCCACACTTTAGTAACTCGTACATGTGCCCTAATTAGGCCAAGTGGACCCAATGGTGCTAGTGACTAAACCTGCTTGGGAGTCTTCAATCCATTGATGTGGAAGAGAAGATCTCGAGAGATTGAGAGGCACAAGCATCCATATGCTTCATCAAGCCTATTCGAGTACTTTTCTTTGTCAACATAATGAATTGGCTCTACTTATGTCTCCATTGTGAGTCTGAAGAGTCTTTTGGAGTGTAGCTGCATCTCCATGTCCTCCTTCTATTGGTGGTAGTTAAAAGGAGTGAGAAGCTCCATTGGAGGAGCCATTTAGAATTCAAAGAAGAGGACTGAGCTTCTATAGCAAATGCAGTGAAGGAGACTGAGATGCTTGTCGCGAATGCAATGAAGGAGACTGATAAACTTATAAATCACACAATCAAACAGACAAAATAAGGTCGAAAGTCTACACTTTTGGAATTTTCTTCACACCTAGTGGATACTAAGTGGGAAATTCTCCACTTCCTAAATCAACAATTCCTTTGCTTGGGATACTAAGTGGTAAATTCTCCAATTCTGGTGTAGTACTGGAAGGAGAAATTTTGCTCAATTTTTTGTTTGATCCAAGTATGAATCTGTAGTAGGAGAAGTGCCTTATCAAACTGAGGCTCTGATACCATATTAAATTGAGCAGATAGATCTATGGACCAACACACAACTCAAAAGATAGGTCATACAATTTACTCAGTAATTGAACAATGAAACAATGCAAAAATGGCTTGCAAATGTGAATGCTTTCATTAATCAAAAGTAATTAGATAATTAATTACAATGGAGTACATTGGCTAAATAGACTCACGTAATTCGAATCCATGTGAGGAAATTTGAATTGGTTTGGACTCTACTTGATTAAATGGTTAACTGACCTTGTCTAGATCATTATCAGAGTTCATCGGAGTTCAAAATCAAAACTTCACTGTCTAATTCAATGTTAATTAGTATAACTAACTCATGTAGGTGAGTAAATGTGCCTCACCTGCATGAAGCCATGCAATTCTAATGCTAACTGAGTAGAACTGAATGTAGGGAACTAGAACTGAATGTAACTGACTCCTAACTAACCTTGACTAGTCACCAACTGAACTCAACTAATGGAGGTTGGTATCGGCACTCCTACTAGCTCCTAATTTGTAGGGGTTGATCCAGGAGGCTACTAAACTAATGCATGCAAGTGCAATCAGTGGCAGTTGGCCTCAATTAGTGTTCTCCACACTTTAGTAACTAGTACATGTGCCTCAATTAGGCCAAGTGGACCCAATGGTGCTAGTGACTAAAAATAGACTGAAAGGACTCCCGATTTAGACATAAATGACCAAATTGGACAAGGGAGGATTACTATCCTAATAGAGGGGTGTTATTTAGTAATGGTGGTCATGGATAGACCTTATGGTCCTCCTTTACGGGTACTATGACTTAATGGCATTGATGAATTAGATTTTAAAGAGTTTTTTAACCTTAGGGTTGGTGTCTCATGCCTCTAAAGGCTAACTACTGGATCTCATGGCTCCATTCCCTTGTTGCACTCTCTAGTGGCCTCTTCTTTAGCCATGAGGCATTAGTATTTAGTTGCAGCCACTTGATGCACCATCTCGAACCTTCATTTAGTGGGTCCTTTCTATCCCCGACCTTCATTCCTCAGAGGAAGGAATCCTCCATTCCAATTCGTTTCCATGATTTGAGGAGGGAATTAATGGATTTTACTATATTCTAGTGGTTATATGGGGCACAACGCCCTCCCTCCATCCCACTACGGCCTTTCATTCGGAGGGATTCGCTTATTTGAGCATGTTTTGGCACCCAAGGATTCAAATAGATCGAGGTAGCCTACATTAGTTTATATTTTATTATTATTATTTTCTAATTTTAAGTTGACATTTAATAATTACAAAATTATGTATTTTAAGGCATGCTAGCATGGATAAGTGTGTGTGAGGTCATATAAATAGATCTCCTCACTTTATTTTAAATCAGAACTTATGGGGTAAATCATTATGCACTTGTTTTACCCTTCTTAGGGTTCCTCTGGATGGATGCGCTCATTGTGAGGAAGTTTTCTAGTTAATACAAGCTATTGTTCTAGTAATTCTTTGGTGATTCTCTATTTTGGTGATGATTTGATTTGTTTGGTGACACAAGCATAAAGAGGTCAGGATTCTTACATTTTTGTTGGATGTTGGTGGATGTGCTTTTCTGAAGTCTTAGTGGTATCCTTAGATCTGCACTTTTCCCTAGGACAGGTCAATGTTTTCTTTCCTGTAACCTCAGCAACGAAAACATGTATTCCTGTTAGGGTTCCCTAAGTTTTATCGTTAGATTTCCTAGGTTAGCTACTTAACCTAGGACCCTTCTTCACTAGGTTAACTCCCTAGGTTAGGTAGGGCTTGTGCTATGGTTTCCTTATGTTTTCACACACTTCTCTCTCTCACAAAATCTAGTTGAGGATTATCTCTTAGGGTTAGTATTAGTTTAGTTTAGGTTAGTTTTAAGCATACTTTTAGGGTTGGTTAGTTCTTAGGTTATCTCTCACACTAATTTAGTCTCCCCTTGACCTCATTGGCCACATCTATTGTTATAGAAGTGTCCCCTCTCTTCAAAATATCTCAACCTTTCCTTCGCTGGCTCTCCACTTCCTTACCTTTCCCTTAGCAGAAACCCAACATATCATCATTGTTTTCCTCATCCTTTGTGCTTTTCCTACTGCTGGAATCCTTGCTTACCCACTCTTGCAACCACCCTTTTCCTCACTCCACAAACATAACTGGCCACCACATCATTGGCATCTATGTTGCTAGTTTGTTACTATCCTCACTGACCCATTTACTCAAATTGCACTCTTGTTGTATTTACTTTAATCCTTTCCTCCGTAGAAACCTTCTCCCCCATGCACAACCATGCCACCTTTTATTCCTCTGCAAGGAATCTCTCTCGCCTCACTCAGGCCATCAACCCATTCTACCAGCTCCTTACCTTTGTCGTCTGCAATTCCTTTGCATCGGCGCACTTTATTTCCCCTCCTCCTCACAGCCTCTTCCAAGCACCCTCCTCCACACGGTTGTTTCTATCTAGCTCCTATTGCACCATCTATAATTTCTCTTTTTGAAATTTTATTAATTGACCAATTTTTCACTTTTTTCCCAATTTTGACCTTTGTCTAGTTTTGATGTCTAGGTCTCCAAACTGACCCAAATGATCCCAAATATTCTAAGAAGCTGTATGAATGATATTAAGACTTGAATATAATTTTCAAGGATGATTTAATACCCTCCAATTACTTCAGCAAACTTTTTTAATATTCTGGTCAAAGTATGAGTCTTTACTAGCAAATTGGGGTTCCAATTCCCCCTAGGTAAATGTTGGAAATGGATTCTCAAATGCTCCCAAAACCACTCAAATTTATGAACAGAGGTAGAGTATTTTTAAGGTCTCATATGCATCATTATTTATTTTATACAGGATGTTATTATTCTTTCTCAAACAGCTACAAAAGCACTAATTCGACCCTTGGGGAAATGGCATCAAATCTTCTCCAAATGCAATTAAAATGAGGAATATGACTTCAAATGCTTAAGTTCTGAACATGAAACTTGTAAAAATAATTAATTATAGTACATTAATCATAAATATATTATATATACATTCTCCCATTCGAAATAATCAACATTACCATGGCATACAACAATATAGTGGGGAAATGGTCATTGTTTGCTCATTAATATTCACTTTTACATACAACCCTTTGGTATTTAGACCTGATACTTTTTGAGGATGAATAAAATAGAATATTAAACTTATTACAATCATAAATGTAACATGAGAATCTCAAAATCATCAGCATTCAATGTAATACATCAATCTAGTGGGGAAATGGTCATTGTTTGCTCATTAATAATCACTTTTACATTCAATGATTTGATATTTCGACCTGATACTTTATGATAATGATTAAAATAACATGTTAAAATTATTCCTATCATAAATTTATTAGGAAAATCTCTCCCAAAGAGTTAAATAGCTCACCCAAAGCACAATCCCTCCATGAGCAAGAATATGCAATAAAAAATGGAAATGGTTGAGAGAAAGTGTTGCAATAGAAGGAACCATGAGTTTCCATGTAGATTAAGCCTAAAAATACTAACTCCATTGAATCTCCATGAATGACCTGAGTGGCCTCTCTAAAAACCAACTTAGATGAGAATATTTCACCCTCGAAACTTGCTAAGACAAGAAACTAGTCATCCACTAGCTCTCTCAGTTCACAAATGAAAATTTATAAAATGATCAAAAGTCATTCTCTTGGTTGATTCTTGTATTTTATAAACATCCTTAGCCTTATAAGGTTACCAATCTATTACGGAGAAAACTTCCTATGGCTTGGGATGTACCACAACAGACAAAGAAACTGCAGAAATCAATCCCTTCCCCATATGTAAGAGAAATACAACATCTAACACTAAAGGATCTTGAAACATGTACCTTATTATGGATGGTTGTAGTATATCCCTGTTGATATTTTTCCAATCCCGCTTGTGTTATCAATTTACTCTCAACAACAGGAAACAAGGAAAGCATGCTATATAATATAGTGTTAGGCCTACTCTAGAATATATAATCAATGATACATAAGCAATTAAACACATCCATGGATCCAATATTCATTTAAATACACACCATTGGATAGGAAAAGATATTTCTAATAAGTAAATCAGATATTACATAAGTAACAACCTCTGTCGGCTCATCTATGAACTGGAGAAATAGAGTCCTCCACTTGGGCCTCCACCACCTCAATCCTCCATCTCTCGATAGCAAGATCACAAGCAAAGGCAAGCTTGGGAAGAACACAAAGTGCTCCAAGGGGAAAAGGGATGTAGACTCAAGTATAAGTAAGCTACAACAACAATGGACTATAGTTTTCTTACTCTTCAATTCCTCTTCTTCAATGTATCCAAAGGGTTCCTTATATAGTGCTTCAATGGAGTAATGGAAGGTCAAATCTGAGCAATATTGAGGCATATGGAAGGCCAAGAGACAAGTGACTCAGATCCAAATCAAATAAAACTCCAAAAACATTTGTCCTTTTGCACACATCTTGATGTATGCAATTATAAGGGTAATATCCGTGTATATACACAAGAAAGGGATTAAAAGTCGCGTACAACAAATAATGAGTGTTTTTAGGGATGATCTTGGAAACATCAAAGGTATAAAAATAGTTTATGGGGTCCAAAGAGTCTACAGAGGGACAGGTAAGGACATAAAAGTGTGATCAACCATGTGTTGTAAAATCAGCTATAACATAATCCATCCACAAACTCAACCCAATTCAAATTTGGGTGTGGGCTCAATATTTGCCATGTGTCCTCCCTTTCCTAGCCTTCCATCTTCCCCCAATTTGAGAAGGAACCCATTGAGCTTCCCCAACTCACATGAGTGCCCTATGGGATGATCTATTTTGAACTGACATGTAAGATATATCAGATGTCAGCCTTCAAATCTGATTTGTGTCATAGGTGTCATAGCATCTCCAACATTTTTGTCATTGAGCTAGGGAATCTAGTCCAAGTGTCTCACTCGCTCTAAAATGACTCTCCCTTGCCCATGTAAGTTAAATTTACTTCCAAATTTGACCTATGATGCATATGTACAAGCGTATTAGCCTTATAACTCATCCAAGAACATTTAGGCTTCCCATGGATTCAAACTTGCAATAGGAGGATTCCATGTGGCACTTAAATTATAGCTTCTGTGGGCCCCATAGTTTCCATGTGTCTCCATGCTCCATTGCCACTTCATTTTTCTCTTGTATTTAGTTAATAAGCTCCAATATTAAATATTTATTCCATTCTAATGTTTGAATATAATTTATGTTCCCCCTTATTCCAAATCCCAAACCTTCCACCCCCATCCTAGGAAACTAGTAATTTTCCTCCTTGGCAATATTTGACCCTTAGCATCAATTTGACAAAATCTCATGAATATTTGACAAAATATTTGAAGTTGTCACTAAGTTTCCCAACTTTGATTCTTTGTGATTCCATGAAGATTTTAGAGAGGAACCACCATGCTTGCCGTTGCACTAATATGATTAAAATCACTTTATTAAGTGGGGAATCCATCTCTCATACTACTTGTTTCCTAAAAAATTGAAGTCAATGGGACTAAAAATATCCCAGGGTCCCATTGCTTGTATTGCACCTCAAGAATTAAGAGTGCTCTCTAACCCATACCATTAGGAAAGAGAATTATGGGATACCATTTTCTTGTATGCATTCTTCCAAACATCATGAGTACATAATATATATCCTCAAAGTACATAACAACATAATAAAAATGCACATCAAGGAGGTGCGCCATAAAAACATGATGAAAGTGCTTATACCTCCAAGTAAGTACACCACCATTTTCCAAGTGCATACAAGATTCAAGTGACCAATGAAATCTGCTCCAATGACATAGGTGAGAATATCCTATAATGTTTCTCCAAAAGGATATGATATGCATCAAAATATTCAGCCATGCATTCCTTCATCCAAGAAGTGAATGAAGAATCTCCACTAAAATATGAACCAAATAATGAGCAAAAAAAATAAGGAGACTTCAAATGACTCAAAGAAGTCTCACCCATCCATGAATGACAGAATCATAAGGATATAACAAAGTATGTGGCTAGCGAAAAAAATGTTCTCCAATCATAATTCCATTCACCCTAGTGTTGGATGAAGTTCCTCCAACATCAAATGAAACAAGCATTGAGCAAGAAAAACCATGAGTCTTCAAGTGACACAAATGTATATTATAGGTGCATCGATGTAGATGTGCATCATCATAAAGTAAAAAAGTATGCTTTTTCAAATGTGAATAAGAATGTGCTCCAACCATGTCATCATAAAATGTAAATCTAGGAGTTCCATACTTTTCATGTGGCACCATCAAAAAGAGCCCTTTCACCCATACTTCCTTGAGACTAATGCTGCAAAACATGGAATTGTAGGAGAATGAACTAACTCAACCAAATGATAAAAAAGTGCAGAATTTTCATCATGGGAAGGATCTATATGGGTAGTATCGTGCAACTCCTTCAAAAGTGTGAAACCTTTGTCATAGATCGGTCCCAATGTAGAGGAATCATGCTCTTCTTTAAAAATTGTATAACCTTCATCAAGAGACAATTCAAGTTCCTCTTCAACCACATCAGGTGTTTGGATCTATTAAATTTCATCTTCAAACACATCGAGCACATTCAAATTTACACATTTCTCATGATCCACCCTGTCATGAGAATCCTCCAAACAATATACCATTTGACAATCTGAAACATAGGAGGAAAAGCCAGTATCTTGCAACTTTTCTAGAAGTTGCTCATTTTGAATTGCGAGCTTATGATTATCCTCATTATTATTCAAGTATGCATCATGTAACAATTCATTAATCTCAAACAAATGGTTTCTATCAAAAATCAAAGACATGAAATTACCTTTGATGTGGCACATTTCTCTTTGAATATTCTCCATGTCTTCAAGGAAGGATGTTTCCTCCAATGAAGTAGCTCTCTAACAAGAATTTGACACTAATTCTTGAGTGTCGTGGATAATTGTAAGGGATTCTTGGATCTTATTTTCATTCATATTTAAGGACGCTTCAATAAAATGAGGCTCTTGCAAATGAACCTCCTCATCTTCTTCCTTCTTGCTTGGATCAACTTCATGAAGCTCAAGTGGTGATGGGGAAGTTGATCTTGTTTCTTCTTCAACTGCTACAAGGTATTAATTTTCATGTTTAATGGAAGTTTGGCTTGTAGAAACAATTTTAAACGTGATCTCTATGTCACCAACATATAGGTGTCAGCACCCATCAGTAGGTACTCCTTCATAGTTCAATAATCCATCAGTAGATGCTCTTTGTTTCATTTCCAAGGTAGAATGTGTCTTGAAATGATCTTCAATATTTTAAATAGAAACTTCTTCATACTCATGTGATGTCTCTTCATCTTTTTGAGAGTCACTTCGGAGTGACTTTCGATCCTCTTGATGTACTACTTCTTCTACTTCACCTATTTCATAACTAGGTGGTTCATGGGTCTCCTCCATTTGCTCCTTCAAACAAGATGATGCATTCCCCCCATTGGTTTTATTAAGATCAATATATTTTCTCTAACCTTGTATAGACAACAATTCTAATAATTTCATAATATTCTTTTTCATGTCTTGAATGATAGGTTCCATGGTTTTTATATGCTCCTCACCATCATATGAGGTTCTTTTATCATCCCTAGTCATAGTTTCCTCTTCAACAAAAATAGTTTTGGGTTTCCATATCGAATGGTGGTACCTTAATTAATGTAACAATATATATCATACGACATTAGGTTCCAAGATCATGCTCTTATACCACTGTAATGTCCCTTTTTGAAATTTTATTAAATGACCAATTTTTAATGTTTTTCCCAATTTCGACCTTTGACTAGTTTTGATGTGTAGGTCTCCAAATTGACCCAAATGTTCCCAAATATTATAAGAACGTGTATGAATGATATTAATAATTTAATATAATTTATAGAGATTATTTATTACCCTCCAATTACTTTTTAAAACTTGTTTAATATTATGTTCAAAGTAGGAGTCTTTACTAGCAAATTGGGGTTCCAATTCCCCCTGGGTAAATGCTGGAAATGGCTTCTCAAATGCTCCCAAACCCACTTGAATTCATGAAAATAGGTAGAGGATGTATAAGGGATATTATAAAAGTATTATATGAATTATTATTCAATTTATATAGTCTTTTATTACCCTCTCCCAAACAGCTACAGAATCACTAATTCGACCCTTGGGGAAATGACATCAAATCTTCTCCAAATGCAATTAAAGTGAGGAAGATGAATTAAAATTATTAATTTCTGAACATGAAACTTGTAATTATATTAATGAAATTCCATTCATAATAAATATATCATATATACATTCTCTGATTCGAAATATCAACATGACCATGGCATACAACAATATAGTGGGGAAATGGTCATTGTTTTCCCATTAATATTCACTTTTACATACAACCCGTTGGTATTTCGATATGATACTTTATGAGGATTAATATAAGATAATATTAAACTTATTACAATCATAAATTTACCATGATAATCTCTAAATCATCAGCATTCAATGGCATACATCAATCTAGTGGGGAAATGGTCATTGGTTTCTCATTAATAATCACTTTTACATTCATCCATTTGATATTTCAACATGAGAATTTTTGAGAATGAATAAAAGATAATATTAAAATTATTCTAGTCAGAAATGGATTAGGAGAATCTCTTCCAAAGAGTACAATACCTCACCCAAAGCGCAATCCCTCCATTAGAAAGAATATGCAATAAAAACTTGAAATGGTTGAGAGTAAGTGTTACAATAGAAGGAACCACACGCTTCCTTGTAGATTAAACATGAAAATAAAAACCTCATTGAAGCTCCATAAAATACCTGAATGGAGTCTCCAAACACCAACTTGGATTAGAATCTTTCACCCTCGAAATTGGCTAAGGAAAGAAACTAGTAATCCACTAGCTCTCTCAATTCACAAATGCAAATTTATCAAATGATCAAAAGACATTATATTGGTTGATTCCTATATTTTATAAACATATTTAGCCTTCTAATGTTACCAATCCATACAAAAACTCAAGACAATATGAATTTGGGTGTGAGCTCAATATTTCCCATGTGTCCTCCCTTTCCTAGCCTTCCATCTTCCTGCAATTTGAGTAGGAACCCATTGAGCTTCCCCAACTCTCATGAGCGCTTGATTGGATGCTATATTTCAAAATGAAATGTAGAATATGTCATATTTCATCCTTAATATATGATTTTTGTAATAGTTTCCATAGCATCTTCATCATTGTTATCATAGATCTAGGGAATCTAGTCCAAGTGTCTCACTATCTCCAAAATGACTCTTCCTCTCCCATGTAAGTTACATTTCCTTCCAAATTTGACCTATGATAAATATGGCCAATTTTATTAGACTTCTAATTCATCCAATAACATTTAGGCTTCCCATGGATTCAGAATTGCAAGAGGGGGATTCCATGTGTCACATAAATTCTAGCTTGTGTAGGCCCCATAGTTTCCATGTGACTCCATGATCCATTTCCACATCAATTTTCTCTTGTATTTATTTAATAAGATACATTATTAAATATTTATTACATTCTAATTCCTGAACATCATATATTCCCCCCCTTATTCCAAATCCCAAAGCTTCCACCCCCAACCTAGGAAACTAGTAATTTTCCTCCTTGACAATTATTTGACCCTTAGCATCAATTTGAGAAAATATCATGAATATGGAAAATGTGATTAGACCACTGTGACCCGATGCAAAATTTTGGACATAACTGTTAGGATTATTAATCTTCCCTTGTCCAAATTTGGTCATATGTCTAAATCGGGAGTCATGTCTAAATCGGGAGTCCATCCAGTCTATTTATAGTCATTAGCACCATTGGGTAAACTTGACCTAATTGGGGCACATGCTTCAATTAATAAAGTGTGGGGAACACTAATTGAGTCTCACTGCCACTTATTGCACTTGATTGCCTAAGTTTAGGAGCCTTCTAGATCAATCCCTACAATTTAGGAAGCCACTGGGAGTGTCGAAACCAACCAAGGTCAGTTCACTTCAGTTAATGACTAGTTAAGCTAAGTTAGGAATCAGTTACATTCAGTTCAAGTCCTCCACATTCAGTTAGCACTAGGTTTACTTGACTGCACACATGTGGGGCGCATTTCTCACCTACCACAGTCAGTTAACCATTGGTCAACACTAAATGTAACACTTGAGTTGTGTTTTAGAGCTTCTATGAACTCCGGTTATGGTTTAGACAAGGACAATTAACTACTGGGTCCTATGATAGTGATTTAGACAAGTCTTGGTTACCTATAATCAAGTAGAGTCTAATCAATTCGAACTTCCTCATGTGGATTCGAATTGCTAGTGGCTATTAAAGCCATTTTACTTCATTGTAATTATCATCTGGATTAATTTTTTGATTAATGAAAGCATTCACAACTGCAAGCCTTTTGCACTGTGCCATTCTTCAATTGCTGAGTAAATTATGAGATCTTCTTTGTGAGTTGTGTATTTGTATACAGATCTATATGCTCAAATTTACATGGTATCAGAGCCTCGGTGGAAAAAACTCCTCTCCTCCTCAGATCTCCAACCGGATCATTTTGTATGTTTGATTGTGTGACAGGTTATCATCTTTTCTTACAGCATTCGCTACAAGTAGCCTCTACTTCTCACTGCATTCACGACAACAGATCAGTCTTTCTTATTACATTCAAAATGGCTCATCCAATGGAGCCTCTCACTCCATTCAACTGTCACGAGTGGAAGGATGACATGAAATTATTGCTCCACACCAAGCATCTCTTCAGACTCATAGAAGAAATGGAGGAAGAGCCAGAATCAGATAAAGACAAAACTAAGTACATAAACAGGCTTGATGAAGCCATTGGACTCATGCACTCCTCAGTCTCTAAAGATATTCGATTTCACATCCAAGACATGGACACTCCCAAGGAGGTTTGGGACAAGCTTGCTTCCTTATTTGATAAGCATGATGAGATGAGGATCCATCAGCTAGAAAATGATCTGATTACTCTCAATCCATCAAATTTCGAATCTCTAAATGAATTATTCTCATAGTTCAAGAACCTGATATATCAGTTGAAGCAATGCAAAGTGAAGAAGGATGAATATCAGCTCATCCTTGCTATTCTCACAAAGCTCAATTCAAACTACTCAGTCTTTGTATCCACCTTCCAAATAGTAAGGCTCACTACTCCAAATTGGAAGATTCCCACTCTTAATGCTTTCATCCAATCTCTTATTTTTGAGAATGATAAATTAATCCAAATGGGGATCATTCGATCTCCCAAAGATCTATCTCTTGTTGCAAGAGGAGATAAGGTAGCGAATGACAAAGGGAAGCAAAGAGATGAGTCTGAACAGTCAAAAGGACCTTTAGGTTCGAAGAGAAGCAAGAAGAATGGAAAAGGCAAGGTCCTCTGCCATTACTGTGGAAGGGGCTTCCATTCAAAAAGCTCCTATATGAGAAAATAACTTGATGAAATGGCTCTTCTTTTGAAAACGCACAACATTTCTGTACCTTCTAGTGCAAGGAAGGAAGACTCTGAAGAAGAAGAAGAAGAATACCAAAGGAGAGGACATGCATTGAAGGCTTGCTGCACATCAACACCTACCTTCCTCATTGATTCTGGAGCTTCCAACCATATGGCTACATCTAGAGAATCATTCTCTTCTTTTCAGTCCTTTGATGGTCCTAGTATTTAGATGGGCAATAACAGTAAATTACAAACCAAAGGGAAGGGCTCTATCCAACTTGAACATGGAAGGTTCAAAGATGTGATGTTTGTTCCCTCCCTGGCTTCAAACCTGTTATCTATCTATCAGATGACCCATACTGGATCTCCAAAGCGAGTGATCTTTGGGCTTGACTCAGTGGAGATCATAGATATCCCTACTGGGAGCATCATAGCAAAGGGTACTTGTCACATACCCCAATTTTGTAAAATAATGTTAATTGTTTAATTATATTTCCTAAGACATTATGTTAAAATTAATGCTAAGTAGGAAGTGATGACTCAGCAGAGTCAAAATAAGTGGAATGTAGTTCTGAATATTTTATTATTAATAAATAAAAGTGGAGACAACAACATGGGAGATCTGTTAATAAGAGGTTACTAGTCAAACTGGTGGATGGAATTAGGTGGAGGGAAAAAGACAAGTGGCAGCATTCTCAAACACGTCCTATGTTGCAGGTGGAAACTTCCCTATGTTTGGGGTCATGATCCCCCAAGAAAGTGGGATCAGAGTAGGTGGCTCAATAAATGACAACTAACCCAAAAATACCTAGGCAATCTTTTAAAAGTACTCAATGAATAAAGCTGAGGCTGCTCAGATATTTTCCAGTGAAGAATCATTCAGGTGGAATGTTATTCAAGAAATTCATTGGGGAAAAAGGGAAAAACAGTAAGGAAGTTGTGTTGAGAGAAAGTCTACAGTAACTTGATCTGTTACAGCTTGTGAGCTGGGAGAACTTATTGTTAAGTTCAGGATTTGATACTGAGTTTGAAGACTGGTATTTGAATATTGCTACACCTAGTTCCAACCAGGAATACCAGAGAAAGCTCGAGGGTCCTGAGGAGTCGCTATTTGAGCGCTCTCCAGGAGTTGGTAGGGAGGAACGACCTCCCATTGCTATTGTTGTCCAAGTTTAAACAGGTTCTGTCACCTAACTGTCCTTGTTTTAATAACTGTGAATGGTTGAATGTTATGTTTGTAGTTTATGCTATAAATATTTTGTTGGTTTTAGTGATTTAAATGTTTTTAGTTTATTATTAATAGAATCTTTTGATGAAAAATAAGAACCCACTGCGTTTTTCCTCATCTGGGTTTTTATGAGACCGTACTCCAGCACAGGGGTAAAATTATAATAAAGATGGTATGATGAGATTGTAGAAAAGTAGATTGTTCTTTATCTATTATCAGAAGAGATATTTTTCTTTTACTGACAGTAGCATGTGTTCATAGATAAAACTATTTCCTTATGCATTATTTTACTTTCAGTTATTCTATTATTTTAAAGAACAAATAGAAGAATATAATAATCGCACTAGGGTAGGGTTAGACTAGATTTATCTGTTGTTAAACCATACAGCTTCTTTCTTCCAGATTAAAATAATTTAACTATTATATGTCTATTAACAAAACTGAAAGTAGGAATAGTTAAATAATGATTAAATCCTACTGTCGAATCAAGTTGGTCTAGATTTTATGTATGGTTAGTAATGTATTCATTTCATTATTTCTTCCTTTTATTTAGACTAATCTCAAACCAATTCCAGAGCTGTTAATCTATCTTTCATAAAGTGTATATGAATGTTATTATATATGTTTAAGAGATAGACTCTAGGTAGAGTTATTTGATTTCTTTTGTATATATATATATAAATAGTATAACTAATAAGACAATTAGATATAGAAAGAACTTTATAAAGTATTAACATAGGTAACATAAGAAATAGACAACAGAATACTATCTTTTTATGTGTTTATAAAATAAACTAAGAATATTAACCATAATAGCATTAGTACTTTCAAGAAAGATAATATCCTTATTACATTAATAATAATATACTTTCATTTACATACATCATAGGAATATTATTATTAGAATTTAAGGTAATTTTCTTATTACTTTAATTGTAACCTTGAACTAATCATAATTACTGTGCTACAAGATAAACTGACAGTACTTAGGAATTTGTTAAAAAGAAAACATAAAAACCTTATATAATTGAAGGATATAAACTGTATAGCAACACTTACATTTTCTTATTAAATAGTAAGTCAATTTATAAACCAGGTACAGAAACCCTAATGATATTATTAAGAGTAAAAATCAAAACGCATATTTGAGCAGGAAATAAATAACAGAATGGCAGAATGCTCTCCTATCGAGCTTCACTTTATTTTATAAAATATAACTAGTAACCCTCACATTTGCAGAAGCGCAGTACAACTTAACAATACTTTAAAAAGGAACGGAGTTATTTTCTTTACTGTTGAAAATTAGGGTAGAAACCCTATTCATATAGAATATACAAAGTTAATAACTGTAAAATCTAGTTCAGTAAATTTTACTCATGGCTGTACTGAAAATTTACATAGGAAGGCTTTACAGCCTGTTCTTTTATATAAATATAGTATTATAAACAAGACAAAATGTACACTCATGGCCGAAGCCGGAGAACCCTGCAGTAAGCAAGGGTCTTAACAACCACAAAAGAACAACGAATCAAACAACCAAAACCCATAAGGGTCTTTCAGGCCACATCGACCAACCCTTAACATCCCATAAGGGTTTGCACAAGGTAGAACAGCCATGGAAATTCCAGGGCTTACTGTGGCCTTCATGTCACTGCAACCTCATACTCACTGCGCAGAAAGAGAAGAGGGACGATTCGTACTTGCATTTTCATCACACATCCTACTGTTAGATATGATATATATTAAGGCAAAGAGCTTTATAAACCAGGAAATGTGCAGTAAAATAATAAGAACACGAACGATATTCTTACCTCAAACATAATAGAAAGATAATCACTGATAACCAGTAACGCCGCAACTAGCACGAGAAGGAGGTCTATCTTTAGCTGCAAAGGGAGCGGCGGTACATTACTTCATCAACTACTGAAAGCGGAAGGTTCCAGTTACTCGGCTGACAAGTTAAAACCTTGAAGCCGTGCTGTTACTCAATACAAATAAAAAATACAGCACCCTGTGCAACTTAAGCCATGACTCTTTGAATGGAAGAACTACCCTCGTTTTGGAAACTGAAGAAGAAGTTGGGGAAGGGTTGTTACAGTCAAGGGTTCGGATAAGGCACTAAGGAAATGAAAAACCTAAAAGGAGATCAAGTGGCTTATGAATAACAGCAACGTTAGGGCACGGTCTTCGTTATTGTGCTTCTGGATAGGCTAACAAGAGAGGAGTAAGCCAAGAGAGCCACATCATTTCTCATGTGACAGAGGAGCCGAATACTCCGTGGAAGACTGACGAGCTAGGGTTAGAGATGACTCTTTTAAGCTGACAATGCTTGGCCACCAATCAGCCACGTTTCCATGCAAATATTTGCATACGGTGGGTAATTATGCATAGTATTGATGAGAAATCACCAAGCGCGATATTATCAATCATTTGGATGAGTTCAAAAGGTTCGACAATAATCCTCAGCTGAAGTCAACCTATCATTGCATTATGATAATAAGAACTCATTAGTATATAAGCTTGCCTCGGAGATCACTAATGGTGTAAGGTTTTAACGTCCCATTTGTATACTCTATGATATACCATCATTCATATTTGCAAATCAATTTATAACATTATGTTCATCGTGGGCATAGATTAGCACAATGACCTAGAACTTCATAACATGTTATTTCCTTACATGGTAAATAATTGATCAAATGTTATACTCTATCAAGGGTGATAAGTGCAAGACATAACCTTATATACAAGTTTGGAATGTATGAGATAAAGGTTTAAAAGAGTTTTCCTTTAGAGTTAAATCCTTAAACTTGTTATGACATGGTCTTGTTCATAACCTTTCCATACAGATGAATGACTATTTTTGTCTTTAACAATTACAATCTTAAATAAAATAAGTTGTGTAATATTGTTGTAGAAGGAAAGCATAATACCTATGTTTAAATAAGAAAATACTTATACAAGTATTCAACAAACATCTATATTTTAATTATAGAATATACTAAGGGATGATATTAAAAGTGTTGTAGAATCAACCATGGTAAGTGTCCTATTAATAATGTTAATCCCTTGGATCTTGTTATAATTATCTAAGAATAGGAGTTTGATAAATAAACACAAAATAAAATAATAACAATTATTTTCTTTGATGAATGTTTTTCCTAGAAGAAATGCTCTTAACCAAGAAATTGTAACATACAAAGGTTAAGCTTCTAATCTCTTTAATAAAGAATTTACCAACATAAATGTTAGACTATTAAACGATTATGTTATGCATTATTTTAAGATAGTAGCCACTAAGGACAAGTCCTCTTATTTTATATAAAAGGGATAGAATAAAAACTTGTTTACATCAAGTATCTACCTGACTAAAAATAAGCTTTAGTCTTGGAACAGTTTTTGTGTAATTAAAAACTGGTGCTTCAGCTTGAGTATATTTTTCCAAAAAGGGCAGCTTGAAATAAAGTTGTAACTCCCATAAACTCCAGAAGTAAAATGGAATAGTATTACGTAAACCCCTTATTATTATACATCACGATGTAAATGTATTTGTGCACTTGGAAAGTAAACTCTAATTTATATAACTCTGCGTTTTCTACTCTATGTTTGTAAAGAGTTTAATTGAGGTATTTTAAAACTGACATCTATAATAAATATCGAATAGTTCAGTAATATTTAAGAACCATAAAGTTACTCCCGTTAGAAGAATGGACAGTCATTGATTTTACCTCGGTAAGCATTGGAAATTTTATAGCATTTATCTTCCTACTGAACTTTTATTTTTGTGACATACTTGTATCTTAAACACTTTATAATTTCGACAAGCTACAACCGAACTTCTTACCTGTAGTCTGTAAGAACAGGAAAAACGTTCTGCATTAGCTCGAAAGCTAAGTAAGACTAGTTTTGCATGACAGCCCCACCTTGTGGTCGCAAAAAGAAAACAAGTCAGTAAACTGAAAAGAACTGTTCTATCACTAAACATAACTAGAAGATAACTCAAATAATAAGTTGATAACATATAACTAATTTCATAATTAGTTAACTGTAATTTTGAAGAATTACATGCATTTTAAAATTTTTAAAATTTTCGGAAAATTTGGGGTTTTGACAGTACTGCTATCATGCTATAAAAGCATATGAGGTCTCACATTTCATGCCTCCTTCAGAACCAGTACACTCTCAGCAGCCACCTGGAAGGGAAGGTAAAATCATTGCATCTACTTCTTTTACAGCTTCTACTAGTATTGCAGATCCATCTATATCAGTTTATGACCTTGAGATTCACGGTGACTCAGATTTAGTCCCTACTTCCAAACTGGAAGCTAGGAAGATGACTAAAAACTCACCTAACACTCAGAAGGGAAAGAATCTTGCACTATGTCATACTATTTTGCCTCCTTCAGAGAGATGCAATATACTTCCTGTAAGATGCAATCTGGCAAGGGCTTAGTCTTACTACATTCAGAAGAATGGATATGATCATACACCTCTTCATTCAACAAGAGACAAAGGTTACATTCCTCCTTCCTCCCATCATCATTTTTGGAGAAGAAGGATAAGTCTACATGCCAGGCCCCAGAATACCTGTGCACAGCACACCATGCATGCTGCTTCACTACCTCACAGAGATGAATATTGCAGCAACATATTTCCAAGTTTTTCAAACTTGAGACCTGATTCTACCTGCTTAGCTAGAAGGAGGGATTTTTTCCCATGTGGTTTTTTCCCTAGCTCCTTGTATTAAGTAGTTACTTTATTTTACTTGATGTAATGGGTGACCTATGGTATTAGTTACTAGGGCCCACAGTTTGTCCAATTTAGCATTCAGGGGGGGTGTTAGGATTATTAATCCTCCCTTGTCCAAATTTGGTCATATGTCTAAATCGGGAGTCCATCTAGTCTATTTATAGTCATTAGCACCATTGGGTAAACTTGACTTAATTGGGGCACATGTTTCAGTTACTAAAGTGTGGGGAACACTAATTGAGGCTCACTGTCACTTACTGCACTTGATTGCATAAGTTTAGGAGCCTCCTAGATCAGTCCCTACAATTTAGGAAGCCACTAGGAGTGCCGAAACCAACCAAGGTCAGTTCACTTCATTTAATGACTAGTCAAACTAAGTTAGGAGTCAGTTACATTCATTTCAATTCCTCCACATTCAGTTAGTGCTAGGTTTACTTGACTGCACACATGTGGGGCGCATTTCTCACCCACCACAGTCAGTTAACCATTGGTCAACACTAAATGTTACACTTGAGTTGTGTTTTAGAGCTTCGATGAACTCCGGTTATGGTTTAGACAAGGACAGTTAACTACTGGGTCCTTCGATAGTGATTTAGACAAGTCTTGGTTACCTATAGTAAAGTAGAGTCTAATCAATTGGAACTTCCTCATGTTGATTCGAATTGCTTGTGGCTATTAAAGCCATTTTAGTTCATTGTAATTATCATCTGGATTACTTTTTTGATTAATGAAAGCATTCACAGCTGCAAGCCTTTTGTACTGTTTCATTCTTCAATTGCTGAGTAAATTATGAGATCTTTATTGTGAGTTGTGTATGTGTCTACATATCTATATGCTCAAATTTACAATAACACCATCCTCAAACCCATCAGGTTTCTCTTCGTCCTCCCCCGTTGATGCGATACACCAACATCCCCCATTCCCTCATGTTGCAAATCAAGGAAGGAGTCAACAAATCAATGAAATAAAGGCACTAGAATGGATAGGCGTAAAGGTTAAAACAAAAGAATTCAGTAGTTTTGGCTGAGAATTCGCAGTGATTGCTAATGGAATCTTGTGGAGAATTTGCAGTCAGTAAATGTATATTGTTTCATCAGTGGAGAATCATCACGTTTTTTCAGGAATTTCTTATTTTTTGGGTAGGAGGGTCCATCAAAAGTATCAAGTGTGCATACTCGTTGGATACAGAAAATTAAATTACGCATCCAACAAGCTCTCCCACTCAAAATTTGAGTAAAAAAATAGGGATATATCTCAAAAATATGAACAAAAAGGTAGTTTTTTAATTCTTCCTCCAAAATTAATAGCTATTATTTTATCATTTTCCTTAGGAGGCCCATTTTATACCTCAAATTTACTCTAATGTCCTCTTTTGAAAGGAGTTCACTGCGGAACCCTTCAATTTCTTATCTTGGTGGTACAACAACTTCTCAATATAAACAAGGGCTTCAAGATCCCTTGCCAATGATATAAAACTCTCAAAGAACTACCGCAAGGTACCATGCTACCGCAATGGTCCTGCCTCTACAGATGGATCAAAAGAAGATGACATTTTGATAATAGGTACCTTACCCAAATTTCTCTTGATTGCATGCTTAGCCTCGAAGAAGGTGTCTTTCTCCATCGCAATATCAAATGCTACCTTTTTGTTTCCAGTGAACTGAACTTGCTAACGCAATCCATCTTCTCCAGTTGTCGCATCGGCGTGAGTGACAACCCTAATGTTGACATCCTTTGTTCATGGTTTAGCTTGAATTGTTGCAACCATCGATCCTTGATTTAGGTTCTGGGCTTGACTCAATGGTGGGTTCTGATTTAGTGACAGGTTCGTCGGCTGATTCTGAATCTGTGGTAGGAATTGATTTTGCATCGTTGACTGGTTCTACACTTGGAACATTGGCTGGTTTTGATTCTGCACATTCTAGAACTGAGGAATGTTTCCAAACTGCCAGTTTGCAATTAGTTGCGGGTAATTTTCAACATTATGCTCGCTGGATACACAGTATGTAGACTGGACATGAGGACACTCCCTTTGGTAGTGCTCGAATAATCCACAAATATAACAATGGATTGATTTTCAATCTCATCCTCATCCTCGCCCGAAGCCTCCTCCTCATCCCTTGAATCCTCCGCGGAATCCTCCTCAGACTCCTCCTTGCTGAAACTCAGGTTGGGACAACTATTGCTGCGGGGGGTTTGGTTGCAGCTAGACATAGTGCGCAGTTTGAACATATTGTGGTTGAGGTTGAATGAGCGATACCTGATTATACCATGGTCGTTGTGCAGAATGTGGTGACGCTACAAACTACGGTTGTAGTGCAAACTGTGGCTGTGACATAAACTGCTACTGCGGTTGCGACGGGATAAAAATGAATCTAGGGCGATGGTGTATACTACACCTACATTTCTACCTATTCCATCTGTGGCTACGCTTGCATTGCT
This sequence comes from Pseudotsuga menziesii, assembly GCA_001517045.1. Taxonomy (NCBI): domain Eukaryota; kingdom Viridiplantae; phylum Streptophyta; class Pinopsida; order Pinales; family Pinaceae; genus Pseudotsuga; species Pseudotsuga menziesii. The sequence continues at coordinate 128,290 of LPNX010444973.1, forward strand.
CAGGGGTCCTCACCTTTCACAAAGTATGAATCATATGTCCTTTCCTGGAGAAAGTCATAAGCTCAATAGTTTTTATCGTTGTGTCCTACTAACCAACAAAAGGTATAGTACAGACTCTCTTCCTTGGTAACCATCTTTTTCATGTAGTCGTAGTTCTCATGTCGATGCCCATAATTTACATATGCAACACCATGGTAGACCAGCACAAATCAATGGGTTTGGGGCTTCTGAAAGAAAATAATTTCTAAACGTCAGACATGTATCCTTGGTGTGTCCATCTGCACGACACTGGGTGCACCAAAGGTCATCATGATCCTCCTTAGCCTTCTTGATATATTGTAGTTGGAGTTTCAGATTGGCTAACTATGCTTGAATTTGGATCATCCTGACCATAGTTTCTCCTACCTGCAATGCTTCTAATTTCATTGCGATTTCTAGATCCTCGCTTTGCATCATAATATTTTGTTGCATTAGCGGTTGTTTGATATGTGGGACAAGCATGATAATGAACTAGTCCTTGTACTGAACATCGCTCATCTAGAAGCTGACTTGAGCCATCAACATCTTAAACCATTGATCAAAGTCCCAAATAGTTTCATTAGGGAACTGCTTGATTTCTTTCAACTCGGTAATATACTGAGCCTCAGACTTTGGCTTCTTGAATTCTTTAAATAACCCCTTATAGATCTCATACAATGTTTTCATTTTAACACCCTGAGGAACCAGCATGAATCTCATGTACCAATCTAGCGCATGACCCCTGAGGGTGGTTTTCAGTTGTCTTTCCTTGACATCATCATCCATAGTTTGTTAGGAAGTCCAGATCACCTCACAAAAGAAATAGTATTGCTCTGGGTCATTGGTGTCATTTCCATGAAATATTGGTAGCTTTATTCCATCACCTGCCATTCTGGGCCTTCTTCCTTCGGCTAGTACTCTACCGCTAGACTAGTGTTGTTGACACGTCAGGAAAGTTGATGTAGAATGCGCATTTCTTCCTGGTGGTGGATTAGTACATGGAGGTGTGGACACGTTACTATTGGGGTTCACACCTATTATTATTCTGGGCATAGCCTGGGCCTTGTCATCCTCGTCGTCATTGAAAGGTCTCTTTTTCCCATGTGGTTTTTCTTTGTGGTATCGCACTTTGATCACACCAGGACCTTCTCCTATCCTCTTCCTATTCTCTTGAAACCTTGCTCCTCCTCTTGTACAACCACTCCTTTCCTTAGTGACCTTCACAATCTCACTAGAACTCATGCCCATCTACCCCTTACTTTTCCATGCATCTCCCCCCTTTCATCATGATGTCTACATCCTCCGCATACCAGAGTTCCACTACTCTTGGTCCATCTTCATAATACCTTTTTCGCAGACAAGTTGTTTAATAGATAGATGCAGAGACAACAAAAATATACCTTGTGGTCCGTTGAAGAACTCACTTTCTGCTTCTCTAAATGACTTATTGGTATCAATTGCAAACTCGATAATGTATCCCTCTAGGATACTATCCAACCATAACTCAATAGCCCATGATGCCTTATTGTCTGTTTCTTGTAGGTCCTGGACCAGCTCTGGAGTCCAAGATGTCAAATCTCCTACTTGGAAGTTTGTCTTCTTAGAAGCGAACTTCGCCAGCCACTCATAAAAGATGATAGGAAACTTATAGAAGAACCATTCATGAAGACCGTCATGAATATATATTTCCAACCAATTTCCCATTGACAACTTCAAATTCTTATTTTCTATTTTAGCAAACTCTCGCAGATTTAGACCAAACCACTCCTTGATCTTCGGTCGAGTCAGATGCCAAAAAATATCCTCCTTTTAATCGCAACTCAGTCTTGGAAATAGAACCATTTGTTGGAAAAAACCCACCAACAAATCCTCGTCAACAGGGGCTCTCACTCTATTGACACCCAACCAGTACGATCTGCCTGAGCACCGGCCCAGACATGTTTTACCCTGCCTAGAAACATCCATAGAGCGGATGAAGTATCACCCGAGATGTTCAAGGGAGAGTTGTCAGAACTAAGTTTCCAACAGTAAGAAGGGAAGATATGGCATCTATGGCTTCGACAACATAACTATCATATTAAAGAACTAAGAAATTTATCACAATTCATCTTCATAACTACAGATCTAATAGATCACATCATTCATTTATCAAAGCAGTGTTATCGCAATAGTATCATTCGTAAAACAACTTTAATAAGCTTCATCATCGTTCATCAGAATTGCGATAGAATTGGGATAGATTGCATCATCAATTCATTGCAACAACATCGGTAAATCATAAACAGATTCAATACACTTCTCATTGAGATCGTATCAGAGAAAACATGAAAACAAAAGACAACATTTAGGCAACAACCGTCATGTCATATTAATTTTGCACAATAGATCAAAAACAGATAATTCTTCTCCACAAGAGGAGACCGATTACATTCCAAAATTCAATGTCTAACACATACTGATCACAGATTGTTCAAAATAGAAGACTCATCATGACCATAGATAGATCCCAACAGATTGATCACTCTCAGATATTGACTTGGACTTGTATCACACTGATCATTATTCTCTTACAATTGCAAAGCTATCTCTCTATATAGGCTTGCACATTTACATCAAAGGTCCACTTCTAACTAACTTATAACCACTAATGACCTATGTCCACAAAACGTGGTAAATTAATACATTAAATATTCAAAAGCGGTTATCTGTCCTCCCATCGTGCTAATCTAGCCTTGCGCGGTGTCGCGTGAGCTTGCACAGCTGTCGCGATGCTACGCAACTCACTTACCCAAAACCCCTGCCAACATGCTTTATTGCTTTAAGAGTCATGTTTTGATTGCAAATTAGATCTAAATGGAGCTTTATTTTTTCTATTTTTCTCTCCTTTAACACAACATAGGATTTAGTTAGTAAGCTTTTCTGGTATTGAATTAATTTTTTTTCTCATCTACTTCAAATATTTCTTGACAAACCTTATTCTTCCCATGATAGAGTGTCTCTTTCAAATGAGAAATATTTTTAGCATGAGTCGATTTCCAATATTGTTGCTATGATACATCACAAATAGATTTAAGCTTCTCATCCAACCTTTTATGTATTGCATTGCAATTTTGTTGCAAGGCATTGAAACATTTATACTTCTCTTTTAGCTAGCATTTTGAACAAGTTTCAAAATTTCAAGGAATATTTGCATCTTCACAATTTCTACAGATGTGACTTCTCCTCTACATACGGGTCAAAATGATAGAAGAAAAATGATCTCTTCCTAAAAACCCTATGGGAAAATTGTGTAGATAACTGACAAATATGTTTCATTTACAATTATAGCTTTGGAGGTGAAGGAAAAAGTTTGCAACGATTCAATATGATCACTCTATTCATTTTAAGTCATGTTTCCTTTTAATATTTTTCTTATAAAAAAAACGATGTAAACTTAAAATAAAGTTGTTAAAGAGAATTCCTCTCCAAACAACACACAAAGAATCATCAACGTAAAAAAATATACTATAACTAACACACATACATAAATTAAATTATACTTTTCATTATATATATAATGGGATAACATATAGATAAAGACTTGAGTATAATCCTAACTTTAATTTTAGTTGTTCCAAGCTATTTAAACATATTTTCATAGTAATATTCAACATAGAGTGCACTTTAAGAACTTCGTTAATTCCTAGGTGCGAGAGTCAAGAGAGCCTTATACTTGGTACATAGAAATGGATTCAACATTACCTATAGATATTGATTGATGGTTGTACTAAAATATTTTGGGGAATGAATTACTCAAAAACATGTAAGTAATCTCAATATCCTAAAACCTCATCAAAATGCTTGATTATGTGACAAATGAGACCAATGTTTTATGTTTTGGTTTGTAAGAAATTTTTTATAGAATACTTATCACAAAATCCTACATATCATATAACACACTGTCTAAAATAATGTCTGTCTTTATTGAAGAAAAAAGTCATCAAAGTAATGTTCAAACTAAAAACTAATAATAATACTAAATAATAAAAATGATATTAATAAATGCCAGGTTCTCAAAGTACCAATAATAATATAATAATAGGGATGAGAGTTAATGGGGTTATTATTGACAACCTCAATAGACAAAATGACATAAAGTGCGCTTGAGGTTTGGGACATGCTACAAACAATGAAGCCAATGGCCTAGCAATCTTCAAGGCCTATTTGTACTACATGCAAAGGGATTAGAAATTCCATGATGATTAAAAACTTAAAGGTGTTTCTATAATCTCTCTATAGTAATTACTTCTCGCAAAAATAAATTTGTTAAGAATTCATCAAAGAGAAATCCTAGTGATAAATAAATTGAAGAATCTCAATATATTCCACCTCCTCCAAATCCTCAACAAGGAAACATATACAAAAGTTAGTTCTCTTTACATCAATTTATTCTATCCCAAGATCAAATTATGGACGTAAACACATTAGTGCCTTATTGGATGTTAAATTAACAAGAATAGCCAATATCTCACCAAAGTCAATATATTCAAATTAGGAATATCCCCTTTTCACCAGTAAATCCTTGTACTCCTCAACCTATCTTACTGCACTCATATTTTTCTCAAAATACCCACATACTACCGATAGGTTTCCTTCCATTTGGTAATGTGACCACATCCCATTTTCTTTCTCAAGGACTCCATTTCTTCTTCCATGTCCATTTTGAAAATTTTACACTTTGTCAATTCGATCGCTTCCTTTACAAAGTTGCAATCATCTTTGTTGGATGATAAAGCAGAAGAAGAGTGAAAATCAGTGGACTATATATTTTGGGTTTTTTCTTTGGTTGACTAGGAATCCTTATGATTGGAGGCTACTTTTCAACCTAATCATTGGATTTAGTTGACCCATCTAACTCGAAGGTTATTTCATTCATTTAAAACTCTTTTTTAGGTTCCTTTTATATTATAAACTCTTAAATCCATGAAGTACCTCCAACTTATATGAATACTAATTTTGGGTCTACAATAAAAAAATTTCCTTGTGACGATATTCCAACATCACTTATACCCTTTAAATCCATCCTTATATGAAAATACTATCCATTTCTCAAAATATCTATTGAGGTTGCTTCTTTTCTCCTTTGGGACATGCACAAAGGAATCCCAACAAACACTCTGAGATTTGCAAGTGTGATCGGAATCTTAGGTGGGCATATATTCTAAGTTTTGATGTCAAAGTCAGAAATCCATATTTTATCAAGTGTAAATGGGTGCATGAAGGATGTGTAATAAATGGAGTTTCTCATTCAAAGTGTACGTGGTAAACACTACACCTTATATAAAGGTAAAACTGAGAGAGTTAGAATTGGGAAGAAGAGATCCTAAATTTAGATTCATTGCATGTAATGGTTCATATGAATAGAATTTATATTCTTCAACTCTCTCTTGTGTTTTCATGGTGTATTTCATTTTTTTTTCATGTTCATTATATGAATGTCTTCGTAGTTTGCACATTTTTTCTATTCCTCTCTCGAAACTCAATCCTTTTAGTTCTCAACCCTCAAGATCCTGATCATTTGTATTAGATCAGGTTACCACTTCATGGGAATGAGGGTTTGAAGCATAGTTTGAGTTCAATTATTTGTAGGAATGTCGAACCTACTTTTGGAACTCTAAGAGCCTATTTGTAGGGTCATACATTGTAAGCATCATGGTTGGTCCTGAGAGGCTACATGGTATTTCTACATTCAAAACTCAGTTCACCATTAAAAGATAATATATATAGGTGCTTTTAATTATACATATATTGTCGGGGACTGTGTTCATGTGCAACTAAGATAACAATAAGTATAGGAATTTTAACATTCCATTATTGTTATTGTTGTTAGGGAAATCTACCTTATGGAATGTGTTTGAGACCACCAACTGTTATATTTTTAATGGTTATATAAGATCTAAAAAAATTTATCATAATAAGATCATAACCATAAGCAAAGGATCACTGAAAGAAATACAAATGAAACAAAAGAAGAGAACACAAGATAACACAAAGATTTTCCTCAGGGAAACCACAAGGGAGAAAACCCCGCAAAACTTCATCAATATAGAATTTGACCAAGACAGTGTAAAACCCAAGAAACAAGAATAGTTGCTCATTTTCCATAGTATACTCTTTCTCTTTCTTCTTCTCCAGTGCAATACTTGAGTGTAGGATGTATCCAAATGAGAGAGGTGCCTCACATATTTATATTCATTAGATGAGTGCCTCAAATAACTAATTATGTCACCCAGGTTCCCTAATTAGGACTGACTTACCTTGGGATACTCAAAATACATTTTACATATTACTTATGTGGGTACTATTGCCCTGAATTACAACATAGGGTTTACCTCATGATTTTTACATGACGAATTACATCAAGGACATCTACGAATGGAGGAATAACATCTCCAAAGGAGAACACATTAAAAGTACAATAGAATATCTTCCGAAGTTACAATATTTTAATATTCCCTCTTAACTAGGAAGGTATTCTACATCAACAACAACCATCATTACATCTATACGACAGACTGGTGAATCTCTATATGTCATAGGAATTTTTGGAACATCATCATACATCTTCATCATCAATCTCAGCTCGATCATCTTCTGGCATCTTAGTATGTAAATACCGAATCGTATTGTGTACATGCTGAATCATCTTCTATCAGTGTATGAATACTGAATAATCTTCTAGAACATCTTATGTAGTATCAGGATGTGGATACTAAATCATCTAAATCATCTTTTGTATCATCTTATTGTAGCATAAGCATCTGAATATTGAATCATCTTCTGTTTATTGAACCTTATTCTGTAACATCAGTATGTGAATACCGAATCATCTTCTGAACCTTCTTCTGTAACATCAGTATTGAATACTAAATATTTTTCTGCCACATTAGTATGTGTATACTAGATCTTCTTCTAAATCATCTACTTTCCAGCATCAATGTGTAAACACTGAATCATCATCTATAATATCAACATCTTCTGAATCATCTACTTGCCAACATCAGTGTGTAATCACTGAATCGTCATCTGTAACATCATGATCTAAACCATCTTCATATGTATCTTTAGTATGTGAATACTAAACTATCATCATCTATATCTCCAGTATGTGTATACTGAAAGATTCATCATCTGCATCATAAGTATCATCATCTCTAGTATGGGAATACTGAAACATTATCATCTGTATCTTCAGTGTAGAAATATTGAATCACCATCATCTGCATATTCAGTATGTAAATACTGAAACATCATCTATATCTTCAGTATGGGAATACTAAAACATCATCATCTGCATCAACAATATGTAAATACTGAAACAATTAACAATATCATTAGCATGTTAGTGCTAAAAGCCAAATCATTTGTAGTGCTAGATCATGATCTACATTACCAACATAGAGATTTTGGGACAACATCATCACCATCAACATAGAAACATTGAAATAGCCTCATCATCATCAACACAAAGTGTTGTGACTTCAATTACATCAACATTAATAGCACAAGTTGCTGAGACCACAACCATATCAGCAACAACACAACGTGTTGGGACCATAACCACATCAACATCATCAACACAAGGTGTTGGGACCATTACCACATCATCAACATCATCATACAAATGCTGAAGCAACATCATCATTAATATCAATATAGGAATATTGAAATTACCTCACCATCATTAGTATAGAGATACTGAAAATAACTCATCAACATCAGTATAAAAATACTGAGCTAAACAATCATCAGTATAATAATACTAAACTACACCTCTCAAAAATCAGCATATCAATGTTGAATCATTCATCACAACATCCATCGGTATAATAACACAGAGCTAAAAAACCATAAGTATAAAAATACTAAACTAAACAACCATCAATATAAAAATATTGAGATAAATAGTCATCAATATAGCAATACTGTAACAACCATCCTGGCCTCTAACTATCTCATGGCAACATCACAGTGAGTTCTTTGGTAGATCCACCTGGGAATTTTGTCTAACTTAGTAACTCTTCTGAGCCAACAAGCCTTGTTAGACAGATGGATCTTCCTGGGGACTAGAAAGCCTTGTCCTAACTTACAAACCCACTTGGTTTAAATTGATCTAGTCAAACATACTAATCCCCCTAGGATCAAAAGGCTTCATCTGACTAACCCTTTCGGGCCAAACTGTCCTAGTCCGACTTACCCTACTCTAGACTGATCTACTCACCACTGCATCCTTCTTCCATCTACGATCACTCCCTCTTTCGAGACATGTCCTTTCGGACTACACCAAGCATGTCTCGAAAGTATTCAAACTTTACATGAGCCAGAGGCTTATTTAACACATCTACCACTTGTTCCTTTGTAGGAACATACTTGATCTTTACAGCTCCTTTCTGCAACTTGTTCTTTAACATTCTCTTTGTGTACATTCTCAACTGCATCGTACATTTACAACTTGCACCATTCTTCTTTTGTGCATTTGTAACTGCATCATTATTCTCTTGTACATACGCAATGGGATCGTACATTCAAAACTTACATCATTCTTCTTTTGTGCATCTGTAACTCCATCATTCTTCTCTTGTGCATTTGCAATGGTGTCGTATATTCAGAACTTGCATCATTCTTCTTTTGTGGGTGATTGCATACAATCCTTCCTACAAATCAAATACAATTGTATGATTAGAAATTTTTTGTAACATGTGACATACATAAAGATATATGACATATAGTCATGCAACTATTTTTGCTAATGCAACAAACATCTATATACAATAGCTTCATATATGTCTTCCATCTTTCCAATACATTATTTCATAAGTAGAAATCAAACCTTGTACAACAACATAAGCCACTTACTCATCACATGCATATTATTAGTATACTACAAATATTCTAATATGCATAATACATTTCCTTAATCTATAAACATATCTATGTGCATATCTTGAATAACTAGACATATATGAAATGACAATTCAAATACTTATCTTTGTTTCTTTAGTAGACTCCATCTTGAGTTTTGTCTTCTTGAACTACTAGAGTCTCTTCAAATGTGTTCAACTTCATCGTCTAATTCTGAGGACCTGTTCCTACATTTCTCATGATCGAAAATACTGAACAAGTATTCTTACACCCTAGATCACATAGAACTATGTCTTTGTGTCCCTCCAATGTGGCCCCTCTTATCCAGTGATGGAATGGATAAGACTATAATCTTCATCTTCATCAGCATAATTCTTCTGGATCATATTCCCCATTACTTGAGGAATATTTACTTGCTTTCTTCTTAGCTGCAATATATTCATCCTTGGTTGCATTGAGAGAAACATTCTTCTTTATGCAATATGTTGGAGTACATAGTACTACCAACTCAATCAAATCCATCATACCTTTGGAGCTCCCTTTAGGTACAACACTATTTTCTCTACATCTTTTACTTGGATAAGTAAAATGTCTTCTGGATTTCATCATGCTTCTAATCATACCAAGATTATCAAACTTTGATATCTACCGTAGTCACTCCCTCTTAGGTGGATCACCATCCTCCCTTTGCATCTATATTAGGACACTGGGGTGACAGGTAGTCTCCTCTGTTGTTAGTCTTTTTTGTATCCATATATGTCACTTCTCAAGGACACTAGATATGAGGATCCTTCATCTCAAACTTTGTTGCAAGTTTTTTCTTGTCCTTTATAGGATTCCATATTCAACCTTGTAGTAAAGGTTGAGATATTCGTCACTCTAGTTGATCCCCAAGCTTCTCATATGGCTGCATGTGTTGTCCCATGGGTACTTATTGATCTTGTACAAGTCCTTTTGTGCATAGGTGGTTCTTCTAGAGGGTCTCAAGCCATATAGGTTGTTGTATTTGTTCTTCTACTTTGATTACACCAATTGTATAGTGTAATTTCCACTACTGAAGAAGTGTTTCTAGCTCCTAGATCATTGTCTTGCCATGATCGACTCTCTCTATTGATGAAAACCATGAAACTTACTTCATTTTTTTTATACTTCGATCGATAGTATAGTCGATCTTGTAGATCTTCTTGGACAAATTTATAAAATTTCCCTTCATGTCTTGATCTCATATCCAAACATCAGTCTGTATGATTGACTGGTACTTGTAGAACATATCATCCTTCCATTCTTCCTTCTTGGGACATTCTTTCGCAAAGTGTCATTTCACATCACAACTGAACTATTGAGTTGTGAGATGTCCTTTTATTCTTGTTCTTTATCTTCTTCAATCAATCGTGCATTTCCCCATATGTGATATTCCTACTAAACCAACTCTCTTGACTGAATTTGGAAGACCATTATGCTTCTTCTTCTTTGACATTATCTTCAACAACTTCTAATTTGTCCTTGATATGATATCTTCTTGTGAAGTAGTCATTGAGCATTTTATAACATTGCTCCTTCACATTCTTCAGTAGATTTCTCAAGGTCATCTTCGTACATACTGCTCATTGCATCAAACATATCCTTTTGAGTATTCAAGGATGTTACATGTGAGATCTAATGGAGAAATACTCCTCTTTATTTTGACTTCATCTCTATCTGAATCTGCATCTCTTTCTCTGGCATAGTTCTTCATGCTTATTCAAGTATGCTAAGAAATCTATAACTCATGATTATAATTTCCCAACTCTTCCAATCTTGTCCTTAAGTTTGGTACTTTTTGTCATGATGATAAAAATTAAAACCTCAAATGGAAATAGAGAAGATGAAACATACCAGTGAGAATGCTTCAACTTGATGCTTGCTTGAAGGATATTTTGAAAGAATGCTTCTATGGACGTAGGGTTTGATATATAAAACTTAATTTTTTAACTTAGGTGTCTTTCATATCATATTGGATAGAACGATTTGCCTCCTCAAGGAAAGTTGAGCGGTATACTTATTTTTCCAAAAATTGTGGACATAACTGCAAAATATCTGATGCCCTAGTTTTCTCGGGTGGTAGTGTTAGATTAAAAATGAAAGTTCATAGAATCAGAAACTTATTACATAGAGATATGCTCCTTCCTAGGGATAATTTTACTATCCTCCTTCTTCAACTGATTGGTGGAGGGAAGTGCCTGGAATGGGAATCCCTAGGTTTTTCTTTGGTTTCTTCTGTAGAAATGATTGATATTGTTTCTGATATATCTATGAAATTGCTACTCCTCCATGTTTGAAACTTTGCACTGAGGTATCCTAACCTTTCCTATTTCCAACACCTCAAGTGTGAAAACAATTGGTTTCACTAATTGAGACGTATGTGATTTTTACCAAGGTGACATATTTCAGGATTGTTCTGCATAGCAAACATGTATGGACTTCCACATGTCATTGTTTCATAGTCGGGGTCTGAAATTTTTACCACCAAAACTACAGTCCATTCCCTATCTATAACATCTTGTGAAATTTCCTTTGGACCTTCTTAGACCAAGATATAGTAATTCTCCCTAGGTCAGTTGTTTAAGGATGAATCCTTGGAGAGGATAGAACTTTGAATTGGAGGATTTATATCTCCTATAATATATCGAATCTACAAATGAAACATTTACACAGTGTACATTAGGAATTTGTATTTGGCCTATAAATTTTTTAGCTCTCGATCATTCTCCAATATCGACATATAGCGAAAGTCCCAAAATTACTAATTTTGGTCTTTTAGGGTTTTCAAGTACGAAACCCTAATCTTCAATAGCTATAGATGTAGCACTATTTTGGCTGCACAAAGGATTTTTTTAGGTTGTCTCTGATACCATGTTATATTTTTAATGGTTATACAATATATAAAAACATTTATCATAATAACATCATAACCATAAGCAAAGGATCACTGAATGAAAGAAAAATGCAACAACACAAGAAAACACACTAGAACACAGAGATGTTACTCTTGGAAACCACAAGGGAGAAAACCCTACAAAACTTCCTTAGTATAGAATTTGAAAAAGATAGTGTAAAACCCTAAAAACAAGAATAGTTTCTCATCTTCCATAGTATAGTCTTTCTCTTTCTCTCTCTCCAGCGGAATACTTCAGTGTAGGATGTATCTAAATGAGAGAGGCACCTCACCTATTTATATTGTTTATGTGAGTCCCTCAAATAACTAACTATGTCGGCCAGGTTCCCTAATTAGGGCCGAAATACCTTGGGATACTCAAAATACATTTTATATAATACTTATGTGGGTATTATTGCCCCGACTTACAACAGAGGGTTTACCTCATGACTTTTACATGGCCAATTACATCAAGGACATCTTCGAATGGAGGAATAACATCTCCAAAGGAGAACACAATAAAAGTACAATATAATATCTTACGAAGTTACAATATTTTAACACCAACGTACCAAGTTTTTACTTGTAGAAAATTAGGGTTTTACAAGCATATATCAGACAATACGAGAAATATATTATGTACCTTATTTCGGATGGTTAATCCTAGCTTTTCTCTTCTTCTCCAATGCTCCTTTGCTTCCAACCTTTAATACCTGCAACAAATATTTATCCTTCCTAAAAGTATATTCTATTGTTATATAAGATGATATATGAACATATAATGATTTCATTTAACACAAATAACAAACTAGATCATTATTCAAAACAGTAGAAGCATACATTTAGACAATTATGGAAGGAAAAACATTATTTATTAATAGAGTTATGGAAACATTACATAGCCCTTCTATGACCAAGATTCTCTACAAACCAAGACATTATTCCTCTTGATCCTCTTCTCAATAGAATCCTCCAGCATAAATTTTCCTCCAAAGGTTGTCCCCTATCCCCTATCCTTCATGTCCTTTTATAGTTGTTTGTGAGGAAGGAATTTGAGGTTATGATGGTTAGGGAAGTTGGGGAGGTTTCCAAACCGACCCCAACTTCTTCTTACCCAATCATATTATATTTTTTAACAAATTATAATGGGACCCATAGTTTTATGTGGAGAAAATCACACATGAATCACATGTTTCCTTAAGGAAAGTCAAGAATTCAACTTTAAGGATAAGATGTCCATTGCAAATGAGTAACTTGCAAGTGGCACATAGGATGCTAGAAGGAAAATCGCAAATGAATGATTAGTTTAAGTGAAAAAATGGTTAATACAAGAGTGATGAGGGTTTATAAAGGATCTAAATCATCTATAGGGTTAGGTATAATTCAATCCATAATGTCATTTTGTGTAATGACACATTTCATGGTATAACAGATGCTCCCTAGTGTATGAGGTCCAAGGGTATGGATGGACAAAATAAATTACAATATTTCTTCGGAGGACTTAGAATCAAGGCTACAGAGAATTTGTAATGTCCCAATTCAAAAATTCCAAACTTAAGGTGTTACAGAGAAAACTTCCAATGGCTTGGGGAAACATAACAAACAAAGTAACCACACAAAATCAACCCTTTCCCATATGCAAGAGAAATAAAACATCTAATAGTAAAGGATCTCGAAACATACCTTATTCCAGATGGTTGATGTAGATCCCTGTTGAGCTTTTCCAATCTCTCTTGCATTATCAATTTGCTCTCTCAACATTTAGTAAACAAGATAAGCATGCTGTATAATGGTGTTAGACCTACTCTAGCATATATAATCAATAACATATAAGCATTTAAAAGAATCAATGGATTCAATATTCATTTAAATACACATTATTGGAAAGGAAAAGATATTTCTATTTAATATAAATTAGAGATTACAATGGTGACAACCTCTGTCGGCATGTCTGTGAATCGAAGAAACTGAGTCCTCCACCTAGGCCTCCACCACTTCAATCCTCCATCTCTTGATAGCAAGCTCACAAGAAAATGCAAGCTTGGGAAGAACACAAGGTCCTCCAAGGGACAAAGGGATGCAGACTCAAGTATAAGCTCCAGCAACAATGGACTATAGTTTTCTTTCTCTTCAATTCCTCTCCCTTCAATGTATCCAAAGGGTTCCTTATATAGTGCTTCAATGGGGTAATGGAAGGTCAAATCCAAGCGATGTCAAGGCATATGTAAGGCCAAGAGACAAGTGAATTGGATCCACATTAAGGAAAACTCCAAAACTATTTGGCCTTTTGTACACATCCCGATGTACATGGCTTTGAGGGTCATATTTGCGTATATACATGAGAATAGGTTTAAAAGTCATGTATGGCAAATAATGCATGTTTTTAGGGATGATATTGGCAACATCAAAGGTACAAAAGTGGTCCATCGGGTCCAAAGAGTATGCAGAGGGATAGGGAAGGCCATAAATGTGTGATCCACCATGTGTGGTAAAATCAGCTGTAACAGATGCCCCCTAATGTGTGAGGTCAGAGGGGTGATACGATGGCCGAAATACATTACAAGTCCATCCCAAAAGTGGAGTGATGAAGAACCAGGTGGAAGAACAAGCCATCCAATAGTATAATACAATAATCAAACTGTACACATGACTGCAAGTACATACAATAGTCCCGGATATATAAGAGTACAATGGCCATGAATAGGCATGATGCAAAATATGACATGTGTGGTCATCGCCACATACAATATAGATAGATCAGAATCTCCATGATGAAGATATACAAAGGATCATGATCTCCATGAAAGCTGAAGATATACAATGGATCAAGATCTCCATAATGGTTGAAGATATCTAACATACACTGGAATCAAGTCATGAGAGATGAAATCTCATGAACATTGGCATGATCAAGGAGGTAGCATATATGAAATGCCTCCAATATAGAAGGTATTTTTACAGCTAATTTTACCACAAATGGTGAATCACACCTTGATGGCCTTCCCTGTCCCTCTGCGGACTCTTTATACCCCATGGACCATTTTTGTACCTTTGATGTTTCCAATATCATCCCTAAAAACATGCAATAATTGCCATACACGACTTTTAATCCCTTTCTCGCATATATACGTGGATTTGACCCTTAAACCCGTGTACATCGGGATGTGTGCAAAAGGCCAAATTATTTTGGAGTTTTCCTTGATGTGGATCCAACTCATTTGTCTCCTAGCATTCCATATGCCTTGAGATCGCTCGGATTCAAGCTTTCATTACCCCATTGAAGAGCGATATAAGGAACCCTTCAGATACATTGAAGGAGGAGGAATTGAAGAGGAAGAAAACTATAGTCCATTGTTGCTAGAGCTTATGCTTGAGTCTGCATCCCTTTGTCCCTTGGAGCACTTTTGTGTTCTTCCCAAGCTTGCATTTTGCTTGTGAGATTTCTATCGAGAGATGGAGGATTAAAGTGGTGGAGGCCCAAGTGGGGGACTTAGTTTCTCCGATTCGCAGATGTGCCGACAGAGGTTATCACTATTGTAATCTCTATTTTATATTAATAGAAATATCTTTTTCTGTCAAATAATGTGTATTTGAATGAGTATTTAATCCATGGATTCTTTTAAATGCTTATATGTTATTGATTATATATGCTAGAGTAGGTATCACGCAATTATATATAGCATGCTTGTCTTGTTTGTTGAGTGTTGAGGAAGCAATTTATCAATTCAAGCTGGAGTTGGAAAGCTCAACGAGGATCTATATCAACTGTCCAGAATAAGGTATGAATCAAGATCCTTTAGTGTATTTGGTTTCTCTTGCATATAGGAAAGGATTGATTTCTGGAGTCAAGCTATCTATTGTGGTACCCAAAGCCATAGGAATTTCTCTCCATAACACAATTGGCGACTCTGCTGGGGAGTTCCTAGTAATTGTCCTTTGGGGGTTTTTATTGGCATTTAATGTTCTTGAATTGCTCTGATTTCTCTTCTTTTGAGTCGGGTCTGGGGGCATGTTTGCCTCATAGTGTCTGATAGGTGTGAATTTTGTCTCAGCTTATTTGTTTACCTTCATTTTTATCTCTTTTTCTTCCTGTACAAGTCGTCGGTATGATCCCGATGGACCAAGGAAAAACTCAGGGCATACACGACTATGTGCAGAAAACCCACGTATGTATGTGGATATCTCAAGTAAAACCACGTGTACACACGACTGTTTTTATCTCTTTTTCTTCCTGTACACTCTGGGTATGATCCCTCATTCACAAGTCGTCGGTATTGGTTTATGGGAAACGAGACACTAGTTATGAACTTTCAAGCACTAGTTATGATATGTCTAGTATTCTTGCACATGATTTGGCACAGCATGTCGAGTCAAATTTTGAACCTAACACTATGCCTGGGGGAATTCCTACTGATTTCTATGTGGAAAGGTTTGAGAACACGAGTCACATTGAACACTCCATCCCGGTAGTGGAGGTTACATCATATGTTCGTCCTAGACCTAGTGTTAGTAGTCCTATTCGGATACCAGAACCAAGAGGAGTGACTCTAGGGAATACCACTTAAATCATTTCACATGTCCCTTCATCCTCTATTCCTAGTTCTTCAAATTCTATTTCTCCCCCTCATTCACGTGGTCCTCTGAGATGGAATGTTTCTATGAGTCATGTTCATACTACTGCTACTCGCGTAGTCATGTCTGAGAGTCAAGTACCTCCTGTTGTCTCGGAAGGTCGCATTTCTACTTCTGGAGGTCATATTCCTACTTATGGAGTTTCTCATGGGACGTCTCATGGGACTTCTTATGAACCATATTATGGACCGCAGTATGCACAGAGTTATTCACCTTATCGGTACAGGTATCAGCAACCCACTTACTCCCTGAATTATGGCCTTGTAGCCCCAAATAGTCAAGGTAGACCACATTATGGTGTTTCGATGCCACCCTACACAGGTCAAACGAGAGGAGGATACTATGGCCATGGCCATGGTGGTTATGGTAATCAGTCCTATGTGAACCAAAATTATCAGGGAGTGTGTCATCGACCTGCTCAACCTAGGCTCCCTTTCCTCGCAATGTTAAATCTGCCTAATTTGTCAAGACTAACAAATGATCTGGTATCTTATGACTTAGCTTGGCCGGCTGTCTCTACCAAGCTTCCCTCGGACATTCCCAAATTCGAGGAAAAACCAGGTGAATATCCTACTAAACATGTTACTACATTTCACCTTTGGTGCTCTTCTAATTCCTTACACAAAGATTCAATCCATTTAAGGCTATTTCAACACACACTCACTGGGCCTGCAACAAAATCATACATAGAGTTACCTAGGGGGGCATTCACTTTGTTCGATGGCCTAGCTATGAATTTTCTCAACCACTTCCAGCTACCAGTGCGTTACGACATTGGTACGGAACTCTTTTCGACATTTTAGCAAGGCAAAGCCATGCATATCTCGAACCATATCCAAGATTGGCGTAGAAGGAAGAGATTAATTAAAGCTTTCATACCACCGGAGTTTCTCCTTGAGTGGTTCTTTAAATCATTACTACCTTGTATACTAAAGGATGTTTCTACATCTAGAGTTCAGAACAAGGAACAAGCCATTTTTAGGGCACACGAATTGGATTTAATTTATGCTCAATCCAGTTTGTTATATGAGATCATTCCTAACGCTCTGCATTCTAGTTTTGACCCTAAGGTCAAACTTACACCACATGCCGATGGAATTGTTGGTTGTACGACCAAACCTATGAATTTGGTTGTGAAACAGGTTAGTCAATTGTGTATCAACCAATCTACCTCAGGTTAAGCCACGACTTTGTCTCAACCCACCCAAACGGTGAATGTGCTTTTGGTGCAATCGTCAGACCAAAAGGGTAACCAACAACCCAGAAGGAATAAGAAGAAGGGTAAAAAAAATCGTAATGGCATGAATAGGAATGAAAATCCCAATTCTAATGACAAGAACACTCGAAATTCTGGGGGGACAAGCAGTCTAAACGTAAGGTTAAGTTTCCTTACAAGTTGTGTAAGGATGACCACCACACTCACTTGTGCCCTCTGTTATAGCTGATTTTACCTCCAGGTGATTCACACTTGTATGGCCTTTCCCCTGTCCCGTTGTAGAATCCTTAGACCCCTTGGACTATTTTTTGTCCTTTGATGTTTCCTTGACCATCCCTAAAAACATGTGAAAAATGATAAACGCGACTTTTAAACCTCTAATCGCGTATATACGCGGGTTTGACAACTAAAACCGCGTACATCGGAATGTGTACAAAATCCAAATCCTTTTGGAGTTTTCCTTGACATGGATCTGACTCACTTGACTCCTGGCCTTCCATATGCCTTGAGATCGCTCGGATTTGACCTTTCATTACCTCTTTGAAAAGCTATATAAGGAAATCTTTGGTACATTGAAGGAATAAGAGAGAATTGAGAGCAAAGAAACTATAGTCCATTGTTACTGAAACTTATGCTTGAGTCTGCATCCCTTTGTCTCTTGGAGCACTTTTGTGTTCTTCCCAAGCTTTCCTTTCGCTTGTGAGATTGCTATCGAGAGATGGAGGATTGAAGTGGTGGAGGCCCAAGTGGGGTATTCAGTTTCTCCGATTCGCAGACGTGCCAACAGAGGTTGTATCCATTGTAATCTATGATTTTATAATAATAGAAATATCTTTTCCTATCCAATAATGTATGTTTGAATGAATATTTTATCCATTGGATGATTTCAAATGCTTATACATTGTTGATTATATATGCTAGAATAGATCTAACACCAATATATATATTATGCTTGTATTGTTTAATTATTGTTGAGGAAGTAATCTATCAATTCAAGCTGAAGTTGGAAAGCTCAATGAGGATCTACTTCAACCGTCTGGAATAAGGTACAAGGTCTGATCCTTTAGCGTTAGATATTTAATTTCTATTGCATATTGGAAAGGATTTATTTCTGGAGTCAAGTTCTCTGTTGTGGTACCCCAAGCCATAGGAATTTCTCTCCGTAACAGAATTGGCAACTATGCTGGGGAGTTCCTAGTATTTGTCCTTTGGGAGTTTTTATCGGCATTCAATGACTTTGAATTGCTCTTTCTCTCTTGTTTCTGTGTCGGGTCTGGGGGCATGTTTTCCTGGTAGTGTCTAATTGGTGTGAATTTTGTCTTAGCTTGTCTGTTTGCCTTGATTTTTATGCACCTTTCTTCCTGTACGCGAGTTTTTAACTCACAGTCGTGTATACACGCAGGTTTCTCTGTGATTTCCCCATATACATGCGGGTTTACTGCGAACAGTCGTGTATGCCCTTAGGTTTTCCTTTTAATGGAATTCAAAAGGTTGTTGGGTGAATTTTAATGATTGCTGAGTCTCCTTTGATACTTCCTGAGTCTATATACACCTCTGTTTGTGACCAGAGACGTTTTTTTTTAGGGTAAATTTTTTTTTAAGAAGGTTCTTTTAATGGCATTTTCGATTTTTTGTTTGGGATTAGTGCATTAGATTTATTTTACCTTAGTTCTTTTCTTGAGTACTGCTTGAGTGTTCTTGCAGAGTCTGGGGGTTGTAGAATCATTCTTTTGCTTTTTGTATCTCATTTTATTTCAAAAAATCCAAAAATATTTACTTATCATCATGGATTGCATTTTGCATTTTGCATCGTACTTGCACTAGATTTGCTTTGGAGTATTAGTCAGAAGTTTATATAGGAAAGCTTGCATTTATCATTTGAAGAAAATTGTGCATTTCATGTAGTAGCATACCCTATTTTCATGGACACAATGCATTTGCATTGATTGTTAGGTGTGCATTTTACTTCATGTTGTGTCATAACACCATTAGTTGCATGACCATATCCCTCTTTTGAGTAATAAAACCAATTAAAATCAACGCTTAATTAAAATGAACTACACTATTTTATTTGATAGGGTTCACCAACAAGATTAGGTTTTAGGGTCTTGGAATAGTTCATTGTGAGTAAATTCTCTAAGACCACTAAACAACAACATGTATGTGTCTGTCCACGTGAGTGTGTGAAATACTTGGTATAACCAGTGTTTCTTAGGATCCTCCTCTCAAAAGGGAGTTAAGCATGAGGTAGTGTGAGCGTTTTTTGATTGGGATGACCCCTAGTCATAATTGAGTAGCACCGAAGATATTTCGAGGATTTTATTCGTATCTGGGGGCTCTTTCGAGAGTTTTAGGCTTTGCTACCCTGCCCATATAGTCAATCCCGCCTCCGATTGTCCTCCTGAGCATTGATTATATTGAGGTGACCTTAGTGGCCATACCTAGGATATCGAGGGGGTACTTTCCAGGCATTGTTCTGCGGGTGTCCCGACCAGGTTGGGGTGAGACAACATAGTCGATTTATGCGTTGAAGCTAAGGGCCACAATATTTGGTTATGTACCTCCGCTTGTTGTGTATGGGAGTCTCAAGCCTCTCCTAGGTGAGACATACCTGCTTCATTCGGGAGCTCACATATCCTACCCTTGATTGCTTGCATTTGGCTTTAGATTTTATTGGTGATCACTCTATGCATGATAGCTTTCCTATGGTTTGCGTAGATAGAGAGTCTTTTCTATTTTTTGAGTCATTGTGGATTCGGGTGCAGCTCCTCGCTGTTCTCGTCGTTTAGCAGGAATTTTGCCTTCTACATCTCCTCCTCCTTTGGGAGAGAGACATAGACAATCCAGGCAGACTACTTCGCACATTGATTCATATACCATGGGAGACCAAGTTGAAAGTATTCTTGAACCACCTTCTCCCATTCATGTGGAAGATGGGCAGTTTACTCCTACCTATGATCCTTCACCCGACTTGACTAAGTTAGGTCCTGTGATTTTTGAGATAGGAACCTTTCATGATAGACCTACTCACTCTATTGTTGATTCCCCATTGACGTATTACCAATATGGAATGCTAGAGGATGCCGAGACTCATTTCGAACCCGCGAGCACTAGTTATGGTAGTTATGGTATGTCTAGTTTTCCCACACATGATTTGGCATTTCATGTTGAGTCTGAGTTCTAGCCTAACACTATGCCTGGGGGAACTCTCATTCCTTACCATGCAGAGAGGTTTGGGAGCACTAGTCATATTACACCTTCCATCTCGGTGGTGGAAGCTACATCACATATTTCTCCTAGGTCTAGGGTTAGTGATCCTATTAGGATACCGAATCCGAGACGAGTGACTATAGGGAATAGTACGTACTTAATTCCACAGATCCCTTCGTCCTCGGTTCCTAGTTCTTCAAGTGTTCACCCTCCACCTCATTCACATGGTCCTTCAGGACGAAACGTTGCTATGAGTTATGTCCGTACTGTGGTTATTAGACCGATGGTATCTCAGATCCATGCACCACCCATTGTTTCAGGAGGTTATGCTCATACTTCTATAGGTCACATTCCTACTTTCGGAATGTATATTCCTAATTCCAGAGCATATGTTCCTACTTACGGAGTGTCTCATGGGACATCTCATGCGATGATTTATGGACCCTATTATGGGATGCAGTATGGACAGGGTTCTTCACCTTCTGGAGGTGGGTATCAACAACCTGACATTAGAGAGAATTTGAGGTCAAAAATGGGCCTCCTAAGAGATGTACTACAAAAATATAAGATATATTAAAATATTATGAGTTAGGGGTTTTATGG
>LPNX010444973.1:150228-260891 GCA_001517045.1 Pseudotsuga menziesii
ACTCTCCAAACTATGGCTTTGTAGCTTTGAATAGTCAAGGTCCACCACATTATGGTGCTTCCATGCCAAGGCCATGGTGGTAATCAGACCTATGTGAATCAGAACTATCAGGGAGCAGTCCATCGACATCATCATCCTAGGTTCCCTTTCCTTGCAACGCTGAATCTTCCTAACTTGTCAAGATTGACGAACGATCCTATATCTCATGACCCGGATTGGCCAGCTGTCCCTAATAAGATTCCCTCGAACATACCCAAGTTTGAGGGCAAACTAGGAGAGGATCTGAGTGAACACGTCACTACTTTCCACCTATGGTGCTCTTCGAATTCCTTACACCAAGATTCCTTACACCAAGACTCCATCTGTTTAAGGCTGTTTCAACGCACCCTTACAGGGCTTGCCACGAAATGGTATATAGAGCTACCTAGGGGGGCATTCGCTTTGTTCAATGACCTAGGGATGACTTTTCTGAACCACTTCCAGCTACCAGTGCATTATGACATTGGTACTGAACTCTTGTCGACATTTCGACAGGATAAAGCCACACATATCTCAGATCATATCCAAGAGTGGCGTAGATGAAAGAGGTTAATTAAAGCCTTTATACTGCCGAAATTCCTCCTCAAATGGTTCCTTAAGTCATTATTTCCGTATATAGCAAAGGATGTTTCTACATCCAGAGTGTAGAATGAGGAACAAGTGATTTTTATGGCGCAGAAACTGCAGTTGATTTATGATCAGTCTGGTTTGTTATATGAGATCATTTCCAGCACTCTGCATTCTAGTTTCGACCCCAAAGTTAAACCTGGACCACATGGCGATGGCATTGTTGGTTGTGTGAGTGCTAAACCTGTGGATTCAATTGCAAAACAAGTTAGTCAATTGTCAATGAACCAATCTGCTTCGAGAAAAGATATAGCTTTCTCTCAACCCACCCAAACGATGAGTGTGCTTTCAGTACAATCGTCGGACCAAAAGGGTAACGAGTAGCCCAAACGGAATAAAAAGAAGGGTAAGAATAATCATAAGGGTGGGAATAGGAATGAGAATGCTAATAATAATTGCAAGAATTTCCATGATGCTGGGGGGACAGGAAAGATAAAAATAAGGTTAAATTCCCTTGCAAGTTGTGTAAGGATGATCACCTCACTTACTTGTGCCCTCATATCAATGAAGCCTCGAGATTCTTGGCACAGGGCCTAGCTGTGCTAACTAACCCTTTACCTCACAATCAAAATATGAACTCAAGGACCCATGATCAGTCAGGTGGTGATCAAGATATGCTGGAGGGTAGTGGTCGTGGTTGCATTAACATGGTACATGCTGCGAAAGTTGTGACCCGTGCGAAGGACTATGGTTCGTCACAACCTAGCCTAGGAAAGGAACCTGATCCACTAGGGTCTCCTTTGTGTATTGAGAAACTTGTGGATAAACCTGAAGCTACACCTCACATTCCTAAGGGAGTCCTTAAGTGTTCGGGGCACAACCCTAATGCCTGAGCTTCCCAGATCTATTCAGTTGTCAAGGATTTGGGACATACTCCTTGTGCGATGTCTACATTGGAAGTGCTTCAGAGTTGTCCTTCACAAAGGAAGGCGTCGCTTTCTGCCCTTGGTGTGAATGATGATGATTCTTCCTCCATGATTAAATTTGAAACCGCAGGAATTCATCCTTGCTTTCCTTACTACATGTCTCTTTTGATTCACATAGAATGTATTAACATGACCGTCAAGCACACTGTGATTGATGAAGGCGATGCCACTTCTGTGATGTCTTTATCATGTTGGAAGGGTTTAGGTTCCCCTAAGCTATCTAAATCAGCAACCATGTTAACTACGTTTTATGGGAGATCGTTTAGGCGACATGGGATCCTTCCTTCCCTTAAGGTCTATTTGGGAGGGAAGCCATTGCAATATAGGTCGAGGTGGTTGATGTGCCCCTTGACTACAATATCTTGCTGGGTAGGAATTGGATGTACAGTATGCAAGCCATTTCTTCTTCCCTATTTCGCATTGTATGCTTTCCATTTAACGGGAAGATAGTCATGATTGATAAAATTACGTTCAAGAATCTATCAGTTAATGCATCTTTGGGAGCTTCAATCCCAATCGTTGAACAGTCTCAGCCGGCAACTGGGAGTGTGGGTGTAGGCATGTATCCATCCCTCATGGGAAGCTTTAGTTGTCCTGCACCGGTCCCTATGATAGGGTCTAGTTTTGGTGAGGATTCGACATCTATGAGATCGGTGTCTTTTTGCACGAGTCATATGGAAGACCCTTGGGTTCTTCCTACACCGAGTACTCTGAGTAAGCCCATCATGACGAACGTGCCATTGCCTACAACTATGTTAGCTTATCAAGCCAATCTTGAGTCTATTGCAAAGCCTAGTCCGTCCTCTTCACAGACAGAGGAGGAGGACCCTTATGTGCTTCTGGCATGGGCAGTGCAGTATTCTCATGCACACGACTACCTTGATACTATTTTTCCTTCAGATGAAGAGATTATTGAGTCCATGTCGGGAGTTGAGCCACCATGGGAGGAACTTCATCATAGATCTTACTTTCTTTTCGAGCTTGACCACTTGGAGCATGAGGACTTTAGGGCGGTTCTTAGTGAGAGAATTGGTAGTCCTATTGTTCCATTAATCTCTCCTGGTCCAATGGCTGATGGAAACATGGCTAACATATCTTCAATGATTCCTATCAATATCTCTCGTGATCCTGGAAGGATAGAGAATGCCTATATTGGGCCAAAATGTTTCCATGCTGAGATTCTAGAATACATTGAGCTATTCAAAGAATTCCATGATATATTTTCTTGGTCTTACAACGAAATGCCAAGAATTGACCCTCGGATTGTCAAACACAAGATTAAGACTTATCCCAACGCTAAGCCCGTTCGACAATGTTTACGTGCAGTGAATCCTAGGAAAGCACCCACGATTAAGGCAGACATAGAGAAACTGTTGAAAGATGGTTTCATCAATCCCATTCCCTTAATGGAGTGGGTTTCAAACCCCGTTCTGGTGGATAAGAAGCAGGGAGCGATCCGCATATGTACTAATTTCCGTGACTTGAATCATCCCTGTCTTAAGGACAATTTCCCCACGCCATTTATTGATCATATTTTGGATGAGTGTGCGGGTAGCGAGGTTTTTTCCTTTATGGACGACTTTTCTGGATATAATCAGATATAAATTGAACCTGAGGACCAACATAAGACTGCATTTATTTGTCCTTAGGGAACTTTTGCATATCGAAAAATGCCTTTTGGCCTTAAGAATGCTGGATCTACTTTTCAGCAAGCAATGACCTTGATCTTCCATGATCTCAAGTTGATTATTGAAGTATTTTTGGATGAACTTGCTGCTCATTCTCGTATGAGAATGCGTCATTCCTATCACTTGAGATTGGTATTCAAAAGATGCCGCCATTATTTGGTTAGGTTAAATCCTCATAAGTGCATCTTTTGTGTGAAGTTAGGTCGCTTGTTAGGATTCATCATTTCCAAGGAGGGTATAAGAGTAGACCCTTTGAAGGTTGAGGCAATACTTCAGTTGTCTCCCCCAAAAAATATTCGTCATCTTCAATGTTTGCAAGGCATGGCAAATTTCTTACGAAGATTTGTTAACAATTTTTCCAATTTGACTAGAGGCTTGATGCGTATTTTGAAGAAGGACACCACCTTTTGTTGGGATGAGCAAGCCCATGAGTCTTTTGATGCACTCAAGTGAGCCCTAGCATTGGCCCCGGTGATCAGTCCGCCAGACTATAGCCGTGATTTTCTACTTTATGTGGCCGCGTCCATGGAGATGATTGGGATGGTTTTGGTTCAAGAGGATGAGGATATCCAAGAGCATGTCATATAGTATCTGAGCTGGAACCTTACTGACGCAAAGATTCGTTATTCTCATGTTGAGAAGCTTGCCTTAGCTACCGTACATGTAGTTCAACGGTTGAGACATTATATTCTCCTTCACCAAACCTTGGTTGTAGCCCATGTCAATTCGTTTCAATTCATCCTCACTCGAAGGATGATTGGGGGAAACTATAATAAATGGATTGTCATCCTGCAAGAATTCGATCTCGAATTTGTTTCGGTAAAATCGAAGAAATTGTTAATTTTTGCAGAGCTTATATCTGATTTCCCAAGAGAGGCCAAGGAGTTGGTTTGTGAAGATACATTTGTCAATGAGCACATATTCTTAATCTCAACTTTAGACCCATGGTATGGGGATATCATTATATATCTACAAACATGGAAGGTCCCTACTCAGCTCTCATGGGATGAACGACGACAATTACGTCACGTGTCTAAGAATTACCTCATAGTGGATAACACTTTATACCGCCATGGGGTAGATTCCATTTTACAAAATTGTTTAACCCATGAAGAGGCTGAGGTAGTGCTGAATCATTGCCATGGAGGGGCGTGTGGTGGTCATTTATCTGGTCTTTCTACAGCCCAAAAAATCTTAAGAGCGGGTTATTTCTGGCCATCGATCTTTAAGGATTTTTTAGATGCGGTCAAGAGGTGCCACCCTTGTCAGGTGTTCGGATGTAATATGCGCTCAAAACCTACCCCATTACATCCCATCATCACCACTAGTCCCTTCACTAAGTGGGGGCTTGATTTTATGGATTGCAACCCAACTTCGGCTGGGGGACATCATCATATTATAGTGGTTGTTGATTACTTCACGAAATGGGCTGAGGCTATGCCTATAGTTAAATATGATGCTGAGACATCCATGCACTTCATATTCAACCAGATTATTACTTGGTTTGAGATTCTGAAAGATCTTGTCACTGACCATGGCTCGCACTTTCAGAATCGTATGATGGAAGAGTTGGCATCAAAGTTAAGGTACACGCAAGAGAATTCCTCCTCTTACTACCCTCAAGTGAATGGATAGGTGGAAGCAGTGAACAAGTCACTCAAATCCATTCTCCAATGGACCATCGCACAGAGCAAAAATAATTGTCACATCATGTTATATCCTGCTTTGTGGGTGTATAGAACTGTTGTTAAGACTGCCACGGGTTTTTCTCCATATCAACTTGTACATGGAGTGGAGTTGATATTGCTGGTTGAATGCGAGATTCCTTCTTTGAAGCTAATGGTAGAACTCTTACCAGACATTTCACCATTGGAGGAGTGTTTGGTCCACCTAGAGCAACTTTATGAGCAGCGTCAAGATGCCTTGGTGGCTCTAGAGGTAAATAAATGTCACGTAAAGGTCCAGTACGATAAGTCTATCCATCCAAGGATGTTTAGTGAGGGAGACATGGTCCTTTTGTGGGATCAACTGAAAGAACCCTTGGGGGCAGGAAAGTTTAACCCCATGTGGCATGGTCCTTACGTCGTCAAACATGTGTTAGAGAAGGGTGCTTATGAGTTAATGGATTATGAGGGAACGATCTTGGCGGAGCCTAGAAATGGGCTCTATCTCAAGAAGTACTATGCATGATTTTCAGCCAAGGCTGGTTATTGTATATTATTGTACAATTTGCATAGTCAGGTCTTTTTCTTGTCATGATCGGGTTTGTGATTAGTTTCCATTTCTTTTGGCAGATTTCAGTGGAATCTTCCACCTACATAGGATTCACGGATGGCGCGAGCCGTCACACTCAACACTTAGCCTCTACTACTTGGGTGATTTATACTCCTATGGGTTAGGTACTGTCTTCAGGAGGCGTATGTCTATGGCCATCTTCCAACAATGTTGTAGAATATAGTGCCATTATTGAGCTTTTACGAAATGCCATTTCACATCGCGTTATTTCTCTTCAGGTACGTCTTGATTCGGAGTTAGTAGTGTCACAGCTTAATGGTTTGTACCATGTTAGAGATCCGATGTTATTAAGAAGATTCTTACATGTGAGATTATTAGAATGAAAATTTGACAATATAACATACATACATATTCCAATAATTAATAATCAAGTTGTTGACTTATATGCTAACTACGTGTTAGATTGGCATTTGTTTCATACACAATAAATTCATCACAAACACAAATTTTTACACATGTAAATAAATAAACCGATCATCATAAGAGTTTTTATAAACATCCAAAATGTGATAATACATAGTGTCATGATACAAAAATGGGGCTCTCGAACCACCAGAATATAATACACGGTAATACAAAATGTGTCACTCCCAGGTCTCTAAGCCTATGGAGGAGGAGGGGGGTTGTGATCATGGAAGGTCACTACGACTCTAGCCAGCCATTGGAATAATCGCACCCATGCTCTTGGTACACCCACCACCCGACGTTGCATAGCCTCAGGCAAGTCCTCAACTTGCACCATGGGAACTCTATGTGTCAGCCTAACAAAGTTGGTATGAATGCTCTGGAGCGTCTGCTCCGCATCCGCACCCATGATATCGTCTCCTCTTCCCCTCTGTCTATGACGAGGGAAGCCCTCAGGCTACCGTGGTCCCACATCTATGCAAAAATAATAGATGTCACTATGTATTGTCACACAAAAATATGTCTTTTGATTTCATATAATTAGAAAACACAAAAAAATTAAATAACTCAAAAATTTTAAAAAGAGGGTCGAGATTTGTTACCTATGTCACCATATGTCATTCCTGGTGATAGTGGCATGTCCAGATCCCCACAGAAATCTATCCCTGCATAGGTGTAGTCATCAATGGAAACTATCTGTCATCGCCACCACGGAAGGAAATCAACTGGACAGGGTTTGGCCACCCTACCTTCCCCCAGTCTGCGCATAGCATCTACCCAATGCCTTTGGGATGGATCTTGAACCCCATGAAGAGGAACGTCAACTTTGGGGCTCAATCCTAGAACACGCTTGAAGAAAAACATGCTCAATATGCTATTGAACACAAAGTTCTGCACTTTTCCCGCCTTACACTCACTGAGCTAATGTTTCATGTTGATCAGTAGTGTAGTGCTCTATTCATAGACCGTGGGTCTCATGCACTCCACTACATAGAACATCAGAGACCACAAGGCCTGGTGGAGTGAAGCCAAGCCTGCTATCCAGCCCAATGTCAATAGAATGGCCTTTAATCCCAGCACCTGTATAGAGTTGGTTGGGACCTGACTCCCCACCTTCTTTATGTCTGGATAACAGTACACTGCAATGTACTCATCGATAGTCAGGCCACCTCCGGGTCCACCATGAGAACGAAGGTTCACTACTTCTCCCCATCAAGAAAGTCCAGTAATAAAGTATATGTCCTCCACCTCTATGGTGAGGGACATCCCATCTATCTGGAAGGACATAGAGTCTAGATCCCAATAATCCACCAACATCTGCAATAGTCTTGGTTTGGCCCTTAAGCAGCCAGGACACCAAAAATTGTTTATTCCACATGCACGTAGCACTTATTGAGCCATTAGATTGGCCCTTGATGCCTCCTTTACATCACCATGTTCACACTCTCTCCATTCTAGGACCATCCTGCACAAAAAATTGCAAGTTTTTCCATTAGATTACTCAAAAAACCTTATGCGTGGCCGCATATGCGACTGTTTTACAAACAACTGCGTATGTACGTGGGTTTGGGGGTATTTTCCATGTATATCTAGCCCTATACGTAGAAAAACCCTTGATTTTCACGTGGGCTGCAACGCCTTTTTTTGTTTGGCCTAGAAACCTCAAATGACCATGGAATTTGATAAAAATTGCACTGAAATGAAAGAGAAGATCATGGGTAAGTACCTGGAAGAAACGGTAGTGGATTCCGCCGGTTGGATCTCCTGGAATTCGCTGTTGAAAATCTGAGCTCAATTGGGTAAAAATTTCAAATGTTTTATAATGTTTTGAAATATTTACTATTTATAGAAATTTTTCAATTTTTTGAAAATTTTTACCCCCTTTCCTATAGTTTGGACTATTTCTAATCATTTTGGACCATTTTTGACCTAATTTATGATGTAGGGGACCTTTTCGAGTGCCGTTTCAGCCGTTGGATTGACTCGTTCGTGCCGATTTCAAGTATCATGTCTAAACTAGCATATATGTTAGGTTTCATCACTATTTGCATTTTGCATGATCATATGACCATTTCATCACAACCTTAGGTACAAACCCACTCTATTATGTCACGGAACCTTCTTGCTGTTTTAGAGGTGGCATGATATGAGTGGTAGAGCTTGACCTTACATGGGTACCCTAGTTAGCGCCTTATTTGCATTTGGTGACCATGCTCACGTTTTTTCTTTTAGGGCATGGGAGTCCGTTGTATAGTATTTCCATGACATTTCGTAAGAGACTCATACTCCTCTTGATCTTTTTGTTGGCCTATGTCCATGAGGACTCCAGTATGTCAAGTTGTAATTGCATTATCATGAGATTTTCCTACCTTATTGAGCTTTATGTCGGCTTCCTTGACATTGTGTTTCAGCCATATATCCCGAGCGTGTCTCATGTCTAGCCATGCAGAGGCATTTTATATATCCTTTCCAGCTTGATTCCCTTTTTACCGGGAGGGGATTTTCCCTCGAGTGTCGATATCCTACACATGTGTCCTTGCATTGAGAATAGGTATGTTTCACTGCTTGGACTAGTTTTTTTTCCCCTATGACACTCATCTCCCCCTAGTCTGTAACTATAAAGCCATTTTATTCTTTTTCAAGATTTTTAAATAATTGAAAAAGTCCAAAAAAATAAAAAAACCAAAAAGTCAAACAAGGAAAGATGTTATCTTTGGTAGCTGTCGAGTCATGTCGCCTTTGAACAGATCACTGTATATCACATCCATTGGTTGGGTTTATAGTTTGACTTTAGGATATGTACTCGTTTATCTAAGTTTATCTCCACCGAATGGTTAAGCTTCCAGTCCCTATGGAACCTCTATCAATTCCTCCTATGTCGCAGAGATGTCCTAGTTTGTATATCAAGTCTATGCTGCCTGTATTCAGTCACCATTCATCATTATGCTCTTGTTCGAAGGAATTTGAAACCTGATTCAGCCATTCCTTAGTTTTCTTGACTTTGCATGTCGGCCATTCCTGGTACAGTTATTGGTTCATGCACCTTATGATCGAGTCCTTCCACATCATACAGCTTTGCTGAGTACCTCATGTTGGATGATGGGGGATGCCTTAATTCCCTCCTTCCAGTGGATTTCATCCCATCGACTTCAGATCATTTATTCTAGGATTGGAATCTAGAGTCATTTTGAGTGGCTTGAGACTTGCAGTCATAAGTGGCAGGTTCTCTCGCCATCAACAGTCTTTGGGAATACATCAATGTCCCCTAATAGATGGATCCTCTCAAGTGTTCGACCTCAACACATTTATTCACACTTGTTAGTTTGCACTCTAGTACCTTGATTCCCATTTTCATTATCGGTGGGTGATCTCGCGTCTATTAACGGTATACATTAATGACCGGTAATCAAACGATGGACTACTATGTTCGACCTCGACACCTCTATTCACATAGTAGGACATGTACTCATAGTGGTTTGTGTAGAAGAACTTCTATATTGGTGGCATCTCTTATATGATACCTACTTGATTATGCCAGTGTTCTGAGATTTCAGATCTCATGACTTGATTCCACTATATGTCAGACATTTCCATCTATTATGGAGATCTTGATCCATTTTATATCTTCAGCTATTATGGAGATCATGGTCCTTTGTATATATTCATCATGGAGATTTTGATCTATGTATATTGTACGTGGCGATGGCCACTTATGTGATATCTTGTATCATGCCTATTCATGGCCATTGTACTCTTATGTATCTGGGACTGCTATATGTATTTGTAGTTATGTGCAAAGTTGTATCATTGTACTATGTTGGTTGGGTGGCTAGTCTTCCATTTGGGATTCTTCATCACTCCACTTTTGGGATGGACTTATAATGTATTTCGGCCATCATATGACCCCTCTTAACTCACAAATTAGGGGGCATGTGTTATAGCTGATTTTACCAATCTAGGTGAATCAAACTTGTATGGCCTTTCCCCTATCCCGCTGCAGACTCCTTGGACCCCTTGGGCGATTTTTTGTCCTTTGATGTTTCCTTGATCATCCCTAAAAACATGTGAAAAATTATACATGCAAATTTTAAACCTATAATCGCATATATACGCGGGTTTGACCACTAAAACCGCGTACATCGAGATGTGTACAAAATCCAAATCCTTTTGGAGTTTTCCTTGACATGGATCTGACTCACTTGACTCCTGGGCTTCCATATGCCTTGAGATCGCTCAGATTCGACCTTTCATTACCCCTTTGAAAAGATATATAAGGAACTCTTTGGTACATTGAAGGCATAAGAGAGAATTGAGGAAAGAAAATATAGTCCATTTTTTATGAAACTTATGCTTGAGCCTGCATCCCTTTCTCCCTTGGAGCACTTTTGTGTTCTTCCCAAGCTTTCCTTTTGCTTGTGAGCTTGCTATCAAGAGATGGAGGATTGAAGTGGTGGAGGCCCAAGTGGGGGATTCAGTTTCTTCGATTCGCAAACGTGCCGACAGAGGTTGTTTCCATTGCAATCTCTGATTTTATAATAATAGAAATATCTTTTCCTGTCCAATAATGTATGTTTGAATGAATATTTTATCCATTGGATGATTTCAAATGCATATAAATTGTTGATTATATATGCTATAATAGATCTAACACCAATATATATAGTATTCTTGTATTGTTTACTTATTGTTGAGGAAGTAATCTATCAATTCAAGATGAAGTTGGAAAGCTCAGTGGGGATCTACTTCAACCGTCTGGAATAAGGTACGAGGTCTAATCCTTTAGTGTTAGATATTTAATTTCTATTGCATATTGGAAAGGATTGATTTATGGAGTCAAGCTATCTGTTGTGGTACCCCAAGCCATAGGAATTTCTCTCCGTAACACCCTCGTATAGAAGAAGCCTCGAGGTTCATAGCGTAGGGCCCAGCTGTGTTGACCAACCCTTTACCCCATAATCAAAACATGAACTCAAGGACCCATCATCATTTTTATGGAGATCAAGATCCGTCGGAAGCTAGTAGTGGTCATGGTTGCATCAATATGGTGTGTGCTACTAAGGTTGTGACTCATGCTAAGGACTATGGTTTGTCACAACCAGAACTTGGAAAGGAACCTGCTCCACTCGGGAGTCCTTTGTGTATTGAAAACCCTGTGGATAAACTTGAAGTTGCACCTCACATTCCTAAGGGAGTCCTTAAGCATTTGGGGCACAATCCTAATGCTCGAGCCACCCAGAACTATTCTGTTGTCGAGAATTTGGGACACACTCCTTGTGCGATGTCTGCACTCGAAGTACTTCAGAGTTGTCCTTCGCAAAGGAAGGCTTTGATTTTTTGTTCTTCGTGTTAACGATGATAACTCTTCCTCTGTCATCAAATTTGAAACCGTGGGACTATAGTCTCGCTTTCCTTACTATGTGTCTCTATTGATTCATGTATAATGTCTGAACATGACTGCTAAATGCACTGTGATTGATGAAGGCGTTGTTGCTTCCGTGATGTCTTTGGTGTGCTGGAAGGGTTTGGGTTCCCCCGAGTTGTCTAAATCTGCTACCATGTTGACTTCTTTTGATGGTAGATCATTTCGGCCGCATGACATTCTTCCTTCTCTTAAGGTCCATTTGGGAGGGAAGACCGTCGTGATCGAGGTTGAGGTGGTTGATGCACCCCTTGATTACAATCTATTACTGGGTAGGAATTGGATGTATAGTATGGAAGCCATATCTTCTTCTCCATTTCAAGTTGTATGCGTTCCGTTTAATGGGAAGACAGTTATGATTGATCAAACGCAATTCAAGAATCAGTGTGTTACTGCATCTTTTGGAGCTTCTATCTTGAATGTCGAGCACTCTAAACCGACAACTGGGAGTGTGCATGTTGGCATGTATCCATCCATTAAAGATCCTTTAGTTGTCCTGCACCTGTTCTTATGATTGGGTCTATTTATGGTGAGGCTTCATCATCATTGAGTTCGGTGTCTTTTCGCACTACCCATATGGAAGATCCTTGGATTCTTTCGACACCGATTCCTTCGTGTGAGCCTATTGGAACGGATGTGCCATTTCCTATAGCAATGATAGCATATCAAGTGAATCTTGAATGTGTTGCGGAGCCTAGTCCTTCCTCTTCGTAGATGGAGGAGGAGGACCCTTATGTGATTCCTGCATGGGCAGTTGAGTCTTCTCATGCACATGACTTCCTTGATAGTGTTTTTCCATCAGATGAACCTATTATTGAGGCTATGTCTGGGGTTGAGACACCTTGGAAAGAGTTGCATCATAGATCTTATTTCCTTCCTGAGCTTTAACGTTTGGAGTGTGAAGACTTTAGGGATACTCTTAGTGAGAGAATTGGTAGTACGGTGGTTCCATTAAGCTCTGTTGGTCCAATGGCTGATGGAAACATGGTGAATATATCTCCTACCATCCCTATCAATATCTCTCGTGATCATAGAAAGATTGAGAACGTCTGTATTGGGAAAGAATGTTCCCATGCTAAGATTCAAGAATATACCGAGTTGTTCAAAGAGTTTCATGATGTCTTTTCTTGTTCATACAAGGAAATGCCAAGTATCGACCCTCACATTACTGAACATGAAATTAAAACTTATCCCAATGCTAAGCCTGCTCAACAACTCTTGCGTGCGATGAATCCTAGAAAATCACCTGCGATTAAGGTTGAGATAGAAAAGTTGTTGAATTCCTATTTTATCTATCCCGTTCCCTTGTCGGAGTGGGTTTCAACTCCCGTTCTGCTTGATAAGAAACAATGAATGATCCGTATATGCATTGATTTTCATGGCTTGAATCGTGCCTGTCGTAAGGATAATTTTTCCACACCATTTATTGATCAAATTTTGGATGAGTGTGTGAGAAGCGGGGTATTTTCCTTTATGGATGGATTTTCCGGATACAATTAGATCCAGATTAAACCCAAGAACCAACATAAAACTACCATTATTTGTCCTTGGGGTACCTTAGCATCTCGAAAGATGCCTTTCGGCCTTAAAAATGCCGGAGCCACTTTTCAGTGGGCTATGACCTTGATCTTCCATGATCTCAAATCGATTATTGAAGTCTTTTTGGATGACCTTGCTGCTCATTCTCATCAGAGGATACATCATTCCTACCATTTGAGATTAGTGTTCGAAAGGTGCCACCATTACTTGGTCAGGTTAAATCCTCATAAGTGCATATTTTGCGTGAAGTCTGGTTTCTTATTAGGGTTCATTGTCTCCGGGGAGGGTATAAGAGTTGACCCTTTGAAAGTTGAGGCAATACTTCAATTGTCTCCCCCGAGAAACATTAGACATCTTCAATGTTTGCAAGGCATGGAAAATTTCTTGTGGAGATTTGTCGTTAACTTTGCCAATTTGACTAGAGGCTTTATGCATATTTTGAAGGACACTACCTTTTTCTGGGATGAGCGAGCCCATGAGTTCTTTGATACACTTAAGTTATCCTTAGCATCGACCCTGGGGATTAGTCCACCTGACTATAGCTGTGAATTTATACTTTATGTGGCCCCATCCATGGAGACGATTGGTATGGTTTTGGTTCAGAAGGATGAGGAGCTCCAGGAGCATGTCATATATTATTTGAGCCGAAACCTTATAGATGTGGATATCCATTATTCCCATGTGGAGAAACTTTCCTTAGCTACCGTTCATGCAGTTCAAAGATTGAGACACTATATTCTCCTTCGCCAGACCTTGGTGGTAGCCCATGTCAATCAATTTTAGCTCATCCTCACTAAAAGGATGATCGGGGGAAAGTATAATAAGTGGATTGTCATCTTGCAAGAATTCTATCTCGAGTTTGTTTCGGAAAAATCGAAAAAATCATTGATTTTTGCGGAGCTTATATCTGATTTCCCAAGCGAGGAGGAGGAGGAATTTTGTGAAGATATGTTTGTCGATGAGCACATTTTCCTGATCTCAACTTTGGATCCATGGTATGGGGATATTATCATATATTTACAAACATCGAAGGTCCCTACTCACCTTTCATGGGATGAACGACGACGGTTACGTCACGTATCCAAGAATTACCTCATAGTGGATAACACATTATACCCTCGTGGGGTAGATTCCACTTTACGTCATTGTTTAAATCATGAGGAGGCTGAGCTTGTGCTGAATGATTTCCATGGAGGGTCATGTGGTGGTTATTTATCTGGGCTTTCTACAACCCAAAAAATCTTGAGAGCAAGTTATTTCTGGTAGTTGATATTTAAATATTGTGACAATGCAGTCAAGAAGTGCTACCCTTGCCAGGTGTTTCCACGCAATATGTACTCACATCTTTCCCCATTACATTCAATTATCACCACCGGTCCCTTCACTAAGTGGGGGCTTGATTTCATGGATTGCAACCGAACTTCAGTTGGGGTCCATCATCATATTATCGTGGCTGTTAACTATTTCACAAAATGGGATGAGGCTATGCCCACAGTTAAATCCGACGGTGAGACAACCGCACATTTCGTATTCAACCAGATCATTACTCAGTTCAGTATTCCGAAGGAGCTCTTCACTGACCATGGTAGAAACTTTCAGAATCGGATGATGGAAGAGTTGGCCTCGAATTTAGCGTATAAGAAGGAGCATCCCTCTTCTTACTACCCTCAAGTGAATGGATAGATTGAAGCAGTGAACAAGTCACTCAAGTCCATTTTCCAACAAACCATCGCACAAAGCAAGACCAATTGGCATATCATGTTATATCTTGCTTTGTGGGCTTATAGGACCGCGGTTAATACTGCCACGGGTTTTTCTCCATATCAGCTTGTACATGGAGTGGAGTCTATATTTTCGGTTGAGTGCGAAATCCCTTCTTTGAAGCTAGCCATAGAGCTCTTACTAGACACTTCCCCATTGGAGGAATGTTTGGTCCAGTTAGAGTAGCTTGATGACCAGTGTCAAGATGCCTTTGTGGCTCTAGAAGTGAATAAGCGTCGCGTTAAGGTCCAGTATGATAAATCTGTCCGTCCATGGAATTTTAGTGAAGGATATTTGGTCCTTTTGTTGGATCAAGCTAAAGAACCCTTGGGTGCAGGAAAGGTTAACCCCATGTGGCATGGTCCTTACGTTGTTAAATGTGTGTTAGAGAAGGGCACATATGAGCTAGTAGATTATGAGGGGACAGCCTTGGAGGAGCCTAGAAATAGGCTCTATCTTAAAAATTACTATGCATGATCCTCAGCCAGGGCTGACTATTGTTTATTATTGTACAGTATTTTGCATAGTTAGGATTTTCTTATGGTGATCAGGTTTGTTGATTAGCTTTCGTTTCTTATGGTAGATGCCAATGGATTCTTCCATCTATATAGGATTCATAGATGCTTCTAGCCATCACACTCAACACTCAGCCTCTACTGCTTGGGTGATTTATACTCCTACGGGTCAGGTATTTTCTTCAGGAGGCATATGTTTACGGCCCTCTTCAAACAATGTTTTTGAGTATAGTGCCATTATTGAGCTTCTACGGGATGCCATTTCACATGGTGTTCTCTCTCTTGAGGTACGTATTGATTCACAATTAGTAGTGTCACAGCTTAATGGCTTGTATCATGTTAGGGATCCAACATTATTATGAAGATTCTTACGTGTGATATTGTTAGAACAACAATTTGACAAGATAACATACATACATGTTCCAAGAATTTATAATCAAGTTGCTGACTCATATGCTAACTATGTGTTATATTGGCATTTGTTTCATAGACAATAAGCTCATAAAAAACATACATTTTTACACATTTAAATAAATAAATCGATCATCATAAAAAAATTTCATTAAACATCCAAAATGTGATAATACATAAGTGTCATAATACAAAAATGGGGCATCCGATCCACCAAAATATAAATACACGGTAGTACAAAATGTATCACTCCTAGGTATCTAAACATGGGGAGGAGGAGGGGGGTTCTGATCATGGAATCTCACTATGGCTCTAGCTAGCCGTCGAAACAACCACACCCATGCTCATGGCACACCCACCACCTAACGCTGCATGGCCTCAGGAAAGTCCTCGACTTGTGCCATGGGTACCCTATGTGTCAGCCACACAAAGTTGGTATGAATGCTTTGGAGCATTCACTCTGCATCCACACCCATAATGTCATCTCCTCTTCCCCTTCGTCTATGATGAGGGAAACCATCAAGCTGCCATGGTCCTACATCTGCATACATACGATAGGATGTTACTATGTGTTGTCATGCAAAAACATGTCTTTTGGTTCCATATATCAAAAAACACAAAAAAATTAAATAATTCAAAAAAATTAAAAAAAGGGTTGGGATTCGTTACCAATGTCACCATATGTTGATCCTGGTGGTAGAGGCATGTCGGGATCTCTCTGAAAATCTATCCTTGCATAGGGGTAATCATCAATGGAAACTATCTGTCGCCGCCACCATGGAAATAAATCAACTGGATAGGGTTTGGACACCCTACCTCCACCCAGTTTGCGCATCGCATTTTCCCAATGTCATTGGGCTAGATCTTGAACCCCATGAAGAGGAACGTCAACTCTAGGGCTGAGTCCTGGAACATGCTCCAAGAAGAAAGTGCTTAGTATACTACTAAAACCGAAGTTTCATACCCTTCCCATCTTGCAGTCATTGAGTTGTTGCTTCATGTTACTCAATAGCATAGTATTCCAATCGTAAACTGTGGGTCTCATGCACTCCACTGCATAGAACATCAAGGGCTATGAGGCCTGGTGGAGTGAGGCTAGCCCCGCTATCCTGCCGAGTGTCAGTAGTATGGCCTTTAGGCCTAGCACCTGTATGGAGTTAGTTGGGATTTTACTTCGGAACTTCTTTGTGTCCGGATAATAGTAGACCACAACAAACTCATCTATGGTGAGGCCACCTCTAGGCTCACGAGAACGTAAGTTCACCACTTCCCACAGTTAGGACAATCCTGTAATGAAGTATATGTCCTCCACCTCTATAATTAGCGACATCGCTTCAATCTAGAAAAACTCTAAGTCAGGATCTTAGTAGTCTACTAGCATCTGTAGCAGTCTTAGTTTGGCTCTTAAGCCACCAAGACACCAAAACTTGTAGATCCCGCATGCACGGAGAGCTTGTTGAGCCATTAGATCTCCCTGTACTGGTTCTTCTACATCCCTGTGCTCTCGTTCCCTCCATTCTAGAACCATCCTGCACATTTAATTTGATTTTTGGTCATTACATGTCTTAGAAAAACTTAAACGCGACCTCATATGTGACTGTTTACTAAACAACCGCGTATGTACGCAACTTTGATCCATTTTTCTGCGTATAGCCAGCCCTGTATGTGGAAAAATCCTCAATTTCTGCATGGGCCGAGGAGCATATTTTAGAGTGGCCTAGAAATCAATTTTGACCATGGAAATTTGAAAATTTTACATGCAAATGAAAGAGGAGGGCATGGGAAGTTACCTGGAAAAAACGGTGTCAGATTCCGCCGGCTGAAACTCCTAGAATTTGCGTTTGAAGTTTTGAGCTCAATTGGGTAAAATTTTTAAATGATATGTAATGTTTTGAATTTTTTACTATTTATAGAAATTTTTCAATTTTTTGAAAATTTTTACCCCCTTTCTATAGTTTTGGACCGTTTCTAACCCTTTTGGACCATTTTTTACTAATATGATGATGTAGGAGACCGTTTTGAGCGTCGTTTCGACCATTGTTTTGACATGTTCATGCCGATTTAAGGTATGATGTTTAAACTAGAATATAGGTTAGATTTCACCTATGTTTCATTTTGCATTACCTTATGACCATTTCATTATAACCGTAGGTACAAACCCATTCTGTCTTGTTACGGAACCTTCTTGCTATTTTAGAAGTGATATGATGTAAATGGTAGAGCTTGACCATACATGGGTACCCTAGTTAGCTCCTTGTTTGCATTTGGTACCCATGTCGATAGTTTGTCCTTTAGGGTGTGGGAGTCTGTTGTATAGTATCGCCATGACATTTCACAAGATCCTCATACTCCTCTTGATCTTTTCGTTGGCTTGTTTCCCTAGGACTCTCTTATGTCAAGTTGTAATTGCATTATCATGAGCTTTTCCTGCCTCATTGAGCCTTATTCTGGCTTCCTTGACTTTGAGTATTAGCCATACAACCCAAGCTTGTCTCATATCTAGCCACGTAGAGTCATTTTATATATCCTTTGCAGCTTGATTCCCTATCTTTAATGGGAGGGGACATTCCCCCGAGTGTTGCTATCCTACACATGTGTCCTTGCATTGAGCATAGGTATGTTTCACTGCTTGGAACTAGTTTGTTTTCCCATTTGACACTCGTCTCCTCCTATTCTATAACTTTAAAGTGATTTTATTCTTTTTCAAGCTTTTCAAATATTTGAAAAAGTCTAAAAAAATTAAAAAACCAAAAATCCAGACAAGAAAAGATGTTATCTTTGGTAGCAGTAAAGTCATGTCATCTTCGAATAGAGCACTGTATATCACATACGTTGGTTGGGTTAATAGTTTGACTTTAGGAGCTATACACATTTATCTGAGTTTATCTCCACCAATTGGTTAAGCTTCCAGTCCCTCTGGAGCCTCTGTCGATGCGTCCTATGTTGCAGAGATGTCCCAGTTTTGTATATCAAGTCTATGTTGCCTACATTCAATCACCTTTCACCTCTATGCTCTTGTTTGAAGGAAGTGGAAACCTAAGTCGACCATTCCTCAGTTATCTTGACTTTGCATGTCGGCCATTGCTAGTACAGTTACTAGTTCGTGCATATTGTGATTGAGTCCTTCCACATTATACATCTTTATTGAGTACCTCATGTTGGATGATGGGGGATGCCTTAATTCCCTCCTTTCATCAGATTTAATCCCATCGAATTCAGATCATTTATTATGGGATAGGAATCTAGAATCAGTTTTGAGTTCCTTGAGACTTGCAGTCATCAGTGGTAGGTTTTCTCGCCATCGAAATTTTTTGGGAATACATCAATGTCCCCTAATCGATGGATTCTCTCAAGTGTTCGACCTCAACACATTTATTCACACTTGTTAGTTTTCACTCTAGTACCTTGATTCACATTTTCATTATCGGTGGGTGATCTCGCATCTGTTAACGGTATACATCAATGACCGGTAATCAGATGATGGACTACTATGTTCGACCTCGACACCTCTATTGACATAGTAGGACATGAACTCATAATGGTTTGTGTAGAATACCTTTCAGATTGGTGGCATCTCTTATATGCTACCTCCTTGATCGTGCTAGTGTTCATGAGATTTCATCTCTCATGACGTGATTCCAGTATATGTTAGACATTTCCATCCATTATGGAGATCTTGATCCATTATATATCTTCAACCTTCATGGATATCATGATCCTTTGTATATATTCTTCATGGAGATTCTGATCCATTTATATTGTGCGCGGTGATGACCATACATGTCATATTGTATCATGCCTATTCATGGCCATTGTACTCTTATGTATTCGGGATTGCTGTATCTAATTGCAGTTATATCTAGAGCTATATCATTGTATTGTACTGATTGGATGGCTGGTTCTTCCACTGGTTTCTTCATCACTCAACTTCTGGGATGGACTTATAATGTATTTTGGCCATTGTATGACCCCTCTTCCCTCACACATTAGGGGGAATCTGTTACAACTGATTTTACCACAGATGGTGAATTACACCTTTATGGCCTTCCCTGTCCCTATGTAGACTCTTTAGAACCCATGGATGATTTTTGCACCATTGATGTTTCCAAGATCATCCCTAAAAGCATGCAATAATTTCCATACATGACTTTTAATCCCTTTCTCACGTATATACATGGATTTGACCCTTAAAACCACGTACATCGAGATGGGCACAAAAGGACAAATTCTTTTGGAGTTTTCCTTGATGTGGATCCAACTCATTTGTCTCCTGGCCTTCCATATGCCTTGAGATCGCTTGGATTCGACCTTTCATTACCCCATTGAAGAGCTATCTAAGGAGCCCTTTGGATACATTGAAGGAGGAGGAATTGAAGAGCAAGAAAACTATAGTCCATTGTTGCTGGAACTTATACTTGAGTCTGCATCCCTTTGTCCCTTGGAGCACTTTTGTGTTCTTCCCAAGCATGCCTTTTGCTTGTGAGCTTGCTATCAAGAGATGGAGGATTGTAGTGGTGGAGGCCCAAGTGGGGGACTCAGTTTCTCCAATTCGCATATGTGCCGACAGAGGTTGTGACTATTGTAATATTTGTTTTATATTAATAGAAATATATTTTCCTGCCCAATAATGTGTATTTGAATGAGTATTTAATCCATGGATGATTTTAAATGCTTATATGTTATTGATTATATATGCTAGAGTAGGTCTAACACAATTATATATAGCATGCTTGTCTTGTTTGCTGAGTGTTGAGGAAGCAATTTATCAATTCAAGTTGGAGTTGGAAAGCTCAATGGGGATCTACATCAACCATCCAGAATAAGGTACAAATCGATATCC
The DNA here is from genome assembly GCA_001517045.1 of Pseudotsuga menziesii. Taxonomy (NCBI): domain Eukaryota; kingdom Viridiplantae; phylum Streptophyta; class Pinopsida; order Pinales; family Pinaceae; genus Pseudotsuga; species Pseudotsuga menziesii. The sequence continues at coordinate 170,694 of LPNX010444973.1, forward strand.
TTTAGTTTTAGATATTTGGTTTCTCTTGCATATAGGAAAGGATTGATTTATGGAGTCAAGCTGTCTGTTGTAGTACCCCAAGCCATAGGAATTTCTCTCTGTAATAGCTATTCTACACAATCTGCTACGAGTAACATGTCCTACTATGTGAATAGAGGTGTTGAGGTCAAACATTGTAGTCCATCATCTGATTACCTATCATTGATGTATACCATGAACAGACACGAGATCACCCACCGATAATGAAAATTGGAATCAAGTTACTAGAGTGAAAACTAACGTGTGTGAATAAATGTGTTGAGGTTAAACACTTGAAAGAATCCATCGATCAAGGGACATTGATGTATTCCCAAAACTATCGATGAAGAGAGAACCTGCTACTAATGACTGCAAGTCTCAAGGCACTCAAAATGACTCTAGATTCCTATCCTAGAATAAATTATCTGAAGTCGATGGGATGAAATCTGTTGGAAGGAGGGCATTAAGGAATCCCTTATCATCCAACACGAGGTACTCAATAAAGCTATATAATGTGGAAGGACTCGATCATAATGTGCACAAACCAGTATCAGTACCGGGAATGGTCGACATGCAAAGTCAAGAGAACTGAGGAATGGACGACTTAGGATTCAACTTCCTTCGAACAACAGCATGAAGGTGAATGTAGGCAGCATAGACTCAATATACAAAATTGGGACATCTCTACAACACAGGAGGCACCTACAGAGGCTCCATAGGGGATGGAAGCTTAACCAGCTAATGGAGATAAACTCATAGAAATGAGTACAACTCCTAAAGTCAAACTATTAACCCAACCAACAGATGTGATATATAGTGCTCTGTTCGAAGGAAACATGACTCGACTGCTACCAAAGATAACATATTTTCCTGTCTGGATTTTTGGTTATTTTTTTTTTTTTTGGACTTTTTCAAATATTTTAAAAAGATGGAAAAGAATAAAAGTGATTTATAGTTACAAACTAGGAGGAGATGAGTGTCAAGGGGAAAAAAAACTAGTTCCAAGCAGTGGAATGTACCTATTCTCAACGCAAGGAAACATGTGTAGGATAATGACGCTCGAGGGAAAGTCCCCTCCCAGTAAAAAATGGGGAATCAAGATGCAAAAGTTATGTAAAATGGTTCTGATTGGCTAGACATGAGACAAGCTTGAGCTATATAGTTGATAATCAAAGTCAGGGAAGCCAGCATAAGGCTCAATAAGGCAAGAAAATCTCATGATGATGCAATTAGAACTTGACATAAGGGGGTCTTGGGGAAAAAGGCTAGCAAAAAGATCAAGAGGAGTATGAGGATCTTGCGCAAAGTCACGGTGATACTAAACAAAGGAGTCCCACACCCTAAAGGAAAAATGTCGTCATGGGCACCGAATACAAAATAGGAGCTAACTAGGGATCCCATGTATGGTCAAACTCTACCATTCACATCATGTCACTTCTAAAGGCAATAAGGAGGTTTCGTGACAAGATAGAAAAAACCACATGTACACACGACTGTGAAGACAAAAGTTGCGTACAGGAAGAGAAAGAGATAAAAAAAAAGGTAAACAAACAAGCTGAGACAAAATTTACTCCTATCAGACACTACTAGGAAAACATGCCCCCGGACCTGACTCAAAAATAGAGAAATTAGAGCAATTCAAGAACATTGAACGCCGACAAAACCCCCAAAGGAAATGACTAGGAACTCTCCAGTATGGTCGCCAATTCTGTTATGGAGAAAACTTCCTATGGCTTGGGGTACCACAATAGACATAGTAACCGCAGAAATCAACCCTTTCCCATATGTAAGAGAAATAAAACATCTAACACTAAAGGATCTTAAAACATACCTTATTCTGGATGGTTGATGTAGATCCCCGTTGATCTTTTCCAATCTTGCTTCTATTAGCAATTTGCTCTCTCAATATTTAGCAAACAAGACAAGCATGCTATATAATTGTGTTAGACCTACTCTAGCATATATATTCAATAACATATAAGCATTTAAAAGCATCCATGGATTCAATATTCATTTAAATACACATTATTGGACAGGAAAAGATATTTTTATTTGATATAAATCAGATATTACAATGGTGACAACCTCTATTAGCATGTCTGCGAACCGGAGAAACTGAGTCGTCCACCTGGTCCTCCACCACTTCAATCCTCCATCTCTCGATAGAAAACTCACAAGAAAAGGAAAGCTTGGGAAGAAAACAAGGTGCTCCAAGGGACAAAGGGATGCAAACTCAAGTATAAGCTCTGGCAACAATGGACTATAGTTTTCTTATTCTTCAATTCCTCTCCCTTCAATGTATCCAAAGGGTTCCTTATATAGTGCTTCAATGGGGTAATAGAAGGTCAAATCCAAGCGATCTCAATGCATATGGAAGGCCAAGAGACAAGTGACTCAGATGCACATCAAGGAAAACTCCAGAACTATTTGTCCTTTTGCACACATCCCGATGTACGCAGCTTTGAGGGTCATATCTGCGTATATACACGAGAATAGGTTTAAAAGTCATGTATGGAAAATAATGCATGCTTTTAGGGATGATATTGGAAACATAAAAGGTCCAAAAATGGTCCATGGGGTCCAAAGAGTCTGTAGAGGGATTGATAGAGTGGAGAGAAGGCTCTACAGTCTGTATAGGATGACTCACCCATTCAACTGTTTGGAAAAATTCTTGAGAAGGTAAGCATGAAAATAGAGGCTGCTTCTCAATAGCAATTGAACATAAAGGACAAGAGGCCACATAGTTCGCCTGTGGCAGGGTAGTGTCTATAGTAACACTGGGAACCGATAAAGGAAAAACCGGGTCTCTAGTTGGGTCAGGAGACGGATCAAGAAAATCCAACTGATCAATAGTGACAATTTCTTCACCATGATTAAAGTACATCACACGAAATAATGTTGACACCACAGCTTGCATGGCATAGACATAATCACGTCCAAAGAGCATATTAAAGTCCAAGGGGTCTTCTATCACCATGAATTCAACTAAGACGGTCTTCCCACCCAAAGTAACAGGTGTTTGAGCAAGAATTCCCAAGGCTATACAAGTTCTTCTATCAAACACCAGTAACTAACTAGCAATCGACACAAGGCTGGGAGATCCCATACCTCGCCAAGCACGAGCAGACAAAATAATAACTAAGGCTCCTTCATCAACAATACAATGAGCAATCGTATAGGGTTCAACTTTGACCTTTATCTGGAAAGGTGTAGCGGAAGGAAGGCGCGGCTCAACTAGGCTATCCCAATCAAAGGAAGCAATCCAAGAGCTTGGTGGGGGTTGATCCAAAGCAAGTTCAGTGCCCCTTTGTTCAGTAAGTTCTGAACTAGAAATGAAGAAAATGTGACTAGTAGACACTTCACTCTCCAAAGGAAGAGTGGGGTTGATCGATAATGGAATCGATTCAACCGCTTCATGAAAGTCACTCTCCGAAGGGAGAGTGGGATTGACCAAATATGGCATTGGTTCAATCACATCAAGGTCACTCTCCGAAAGAAGAGTGGGATCGACCAAATCTAAGATTGGTTCGACCACTTGATCAACCAAAGGTTGAGTAGGTTGTTGAGAAACTATAGGGTGTTCATGAGAAGAAAATCCATGATTCTTGGACCACACTCTTTGTACCTCTGCGATGGCAGGGCATAGATGAGTAAGATGATCTCCCTCGCATAGCATACAAGGGAACTTAAGTTTGCACTTCGAATGACCAGTTTTCTCAACTGTGTCAACATGACTAGCACCGGCTGACTGTTTTCTTTCAACATGGCCTGCAGAGGATGAGATTTTTCCCCCAGCATGAACTACAGAGGCTGGGTAACTGGGTCCAACCTCACTAAGAGAGGTTGGTTGTTGAGAGACTACAGAATGTTCAAAAATGGGATAACCATTAATCCAAACTCTTCGCACCTCCGGGATAAAAGGGCATTTATAAGTAAGGTGGTCTCCCTCACAAAGCTTACAAGGAAACTTGGGCTTGTGTTATGAACAAGTAGTCTTTTCAAAAATGTCAACATAAGTCACAGTGGCTGACGAATTGTCTTCAGCATGAACCACAGAGGTTGAGAGACTGCCCCCAACATGCCTTGCAGAGGCTGAGAGGCTGGATCCAACATGGCCTGCAGAGGTTGGATGGGAACCACCAACATGAACAACAGAGGTTGAATGGTTAGGATCAATCTTATTTGCAGCAGTTGAGTGTGTGCCCCCAACATGAACAACAGAGGCTGGGTGGATGGATCCAACATGATCAGCGGAGGTTGGACGAGGAGGTTCAACTTGAACAACAGAGGTTGAATGAGTGCCATCATCATGAACACGAGAGGCTGAGTGACTAGATCCGACATGACCTAGGAAGGTTGGAAGGATCCCACCATCATGATCAACAGATGCTAGATGGTGAAAATCAACTTTACTTGCAGAGGTTGAGTGCTTAGATCCAACATGACTTGCAGAGGTTGAATAGGTGCCCCCAGCATGAACCACAGAGGCTGGGTGGTGAGGTTCAACTTGACTTACAGAGGTTGAATGGGTGCCCCCTTGCTTATGTGCTTTCTTCCTATTCCTCCTTCTTTTATTCCTTTTAGACTGCCGGTTACTAGTATCAGTACTTTCACCGCATGAGGTAGAAGGAAAAGGAGAATTAACTATAGGTGAAGGGGAAGCAGTATTTTGATGTTATTGATATAAGGGGCTTACTTGAGAAGCATCAGGAGCATTCATGACAGTTGGAGTGGAAAAAAAATACACCAGTAGCCCTAGGGTGAATCTAGGTAGATTCAAGGTGGCCATCAAGGGAACACCAACATTCCCTGTGAGAGGAATATTACAAGGAGTTCCCATCATGGGGATCTCTTGGTTGGTGTTCGAAGGGGTGTTAGCCATAACTTCAAAACTAGAGACAAATTCTGAGGTTGATAAAAAACCAATATTACAAAGCATACACCTAAAGGCACACTAAGTACAGACAAACCACACAGCACTCACTAAAAAATTCCTAAAGCCAAATAGACAAACAGGTATAAGATATACTTTCCAGAAGAAAGTTGATAGATAGTTACTTGGTGTCCCTGTAGATGTTCTTAGGCACAAGCAGAAGAATCACCCACCACCCTCCCATACTTTCTACCGGGGTTACCTTCCAAGTCCATCCAAGGTCAACCAGAAATAACCTTTCGGTGTACCTGTGTATGAACCCTAGATGTCAAAGAGACTAAAGGATACCTTAACTATATTGACAGTCTGGGGGGACAGTCGTCAGCTGAACTCGTACGCATGGGCAGGGTAGCTGAGCCCGAAACTCTGTCTAGGATAGAATCCCGAGATGCGTAAAAGTCCTGAGTTACGTTTTGACAAGGATTCAGAGGGTTATCTCCTCTATCCAAGCCTCCACGTGGCCTAGTGCTTAACTCACGTTTGAGAGGAGCTTCCCAGATACAATCGATAAAGTCAAGGATTTACCTAGTGATTGGCCAAATACATCTAAATTTAACACTTGTGGGAAGTTTAAACTCCCTATCCCATAAGTCTAGCCTAATCTAGTTGGTGTATGACCCCATAAAATAAAACTTACTAGTAATTTTTAAATTATATCGTTTATTTTAAGGGCCTTTTTTTAGTCAGAGGGTAAATGGCATGAAAATTATGTGGTGTTTTGACTCAAAAGTTGAAACAAAATGACTAAGCAAAGAGAAATGAACTGCAAAAAGAAAAAAACTATTCTCTTTATTTTTCTTTTTCAAATAGAAACTTGAAAGCCACAAAAGAACAAATTCTTTTTATATTTTTTCAAAAACAATGATATGCCATGCAATCTAGACTAAAAACCTAATCTACATGCATATAAAGCAAACATGTGTTTTTGTCTTTTTCTTTTATAAATGCAAAAGAAAAATCAGCCTATCAACTAATGCAAGCAAGTACTGAAAGCAAAGAAAATAGACAACTACTATATACCCCAAAAACAAACCCTAGGTTTACCTAAAGTTAGATATCAACCTCACTTGAAAAGAAGGTTTACAAAGGTAAACAAGACAACAACTTTGGAATGAAGATACTGAGCAAAAAGACTGACATAAACAAAGGTCAGCAAGTCCCAAGTATCAATCTAAACCTACAAACAAAGGCAGCTCAGTACCTTGTCCAACAAGGTCAAGCCAAAGAAGGAGGTAGGGGGGGGGGGGGGAAGTAAAACAAAGTATAGGTTCTTTTTAATTTTCTTTTATAAAAGCAAAAGAAAAACTACCTACAAACTAAAAGCATGCAGATAACAAGAACAAATTAAAAACAACTTTGCTATACAACCACCAAACAAACTCTAGACTGAACTAAAGTCAGCATAAACCCTACTTGGAAGGAAGGCTTGCAGAAAAGACAAGTCAACTATTTTGGCAAGGTGAAGTTAACCAACAAAACAAGAAGCAAACCAACACCAACAAGCTTCTGGAATCAACCAAGGTCACTAACAGAGGCTGACCAAAAACATGAGCCAAAATACATACCAAGGAAAGAAGGTGGGAGAAAGAGCAAAGAACAAACCCTAATGCTATAAAAGGGAATGACACTAACACCCGGGAGTCATGCACCTACAAAACATTGTACTTGAGTAGACTTGAATCAAATAAACTGTCTAAAAATAGCAAACTAAAGCAAACAGGCTGACAGAACCAAAAGACAACCAACTAAGGAAGGATGAGGAACCCTAGCTTGGGTGCAAACAATGACAAAAAATCACTGCAGACTTACCAAGTCAAGTGATAACCATCCACTGTCAAAAGACAGACTGGAAAAAAAAAGAGCCCAAGACCTTCATAACAGATCTGGACAAAGACACCTAAGCCCACAACCCAAACAGGCCAACCACTTCAGCATGCAAACAGTAAATAAATCAAGCAAAAAAGGCTCAAAGGCTTCCGAAAAAGCACAAAAGGTGATCAACAGAGGCACTCAAATAGGATACACAGCATTCATAAAGAAAATGCACTCAGAAACAGGGATTACCCAAAGAAAAGAACAAACAAACTTTAACTTAAAAATCCCTACTTCCATAAGTATTCGCGACTGTCTATAAGAGCAAGTCGCAAATGATACACAACTATCTATTATTACAACCCACGAATTCAAACCAGCATTCGCGACTGTCTAGAAGGACAACCCGTGAATGGGTATAAATTTTTTCTCAAAAAACCAAGAAAAACAAAAGACTTCCCAATGCTTAGGCAAGTAAGAACTAGGATAAAAGATCACAAACAGACTTCCAAGCAAATACTGGTCAGGGAGACAGAAATGACCTACAGCAGTCTAGGTTTCCCCAGCGGAGTCGCCAGTTCTGTTGTACAGGAATATACACCTAATAACCATAAGTCTGGGGTTACCAACATACTCAAACACTTGCAGACAATTGACTTCTAAAGTGCAAAATAGGAAATAGGAGGATTAGAAAGACTTACTTGTTAAATGAAGGTTGATCCTTGCTATATCCTATTCCTCTCTGTTCCACTTCCAAAGTCTTCAGGATTTCTCCTCTTTCACGTGTCAATAAAAAATCTTCCAGATACAAGATGATTCATATATATATATATATGCAGGTTAGGCAAATCATATACTATAATGAAACATAAACATTTACCAATCCACAATACATGAAACACATATGGAAGAAGTAATCTCTTTATTATTAATAACGGAAAGAGTTAAGGTTACAACCCAGCGTCTGAGACAAGGACTCCTCTGCAACCAAAGAATTATGAGTTCCACTGCTCCAAAGACTTCTGTATACAATCCACCAGCATAACTTTTCTCTCCAAGTCTATATCTCTAACACCCTCCCCAAGGCCTGTATTTATATGGGTGAAATAAGACATATCTCGAAGGTTGGGGAAGTTATAGCAGTTAAGGAAAGTAAGTTAAATGAGTTAAATAATCTCCAATTAGCGCGTGTTTGATGTTTAAAAGTTAAGAGACACATTCATGGGTATGTAGTAGAGCAACCCGCGAATACATAGATTCACGACTTGCATCAATCGGGACTCGCGAATGGCTCGTGATTTGTATAAAAGAAGAGTCGTGAATACAACTCAACATAGTAAAAAATGGCAAAGTAACCATCTGGATGGGGAAGGAATGTATTATAAGAAGCTCATCAACAGTACCCTGGGAAAAACTCAATCCATAGATGTCCTTTTGTGTGCCAACATGAGAGATGTCGGCACTTGGACGGAGAGGTGCCATTTAGGTGGATAACAGGAAGGCCATAAATGTGTGATCCACCATGTGTGGTAAAATCAGCTGTAACATAAGGCATAATTTGTGGAAAAATTGTCTTGACTAGTCTTGACTCTAGAGGCTTCGAATGGAACAAGAGGGTCGCAAATTTGGTAGGGACATGTTGAGGCCTGGAAAATCGCAGGCAGCAACAGTAAGGGATTCTCCCCAATCAACGTTCCCAACTAGCCCGTTGACTGTTTGGTGTAGGGAATCCATCTGGCTTGCAGTCCGACTACCGTAGGTCAAGTAACAAAACTAAGGGTCTTACCGGTTGCGGCCCGGTCCACCGAGTTTTTTGTATTTTGACTTAAGAAATGAAATGCAAGTGCCTAACTAAATGCAGGGTAATAAATATGCCAGGAACAGCCACAATGTGATGCGTAGGTTCTTACCTCTCGTCTTATGGCTCACAAGCATCCATATCGCATACAACAAAAGAAAATTGACTACCTAAATTATCCTTAGGGAGAAGGCTTATCATTCATTGGTGAGTAATACATTTTGCACATGCATTATGAAGAATCACAGATAGCTGGTACTTCTTTCAAGACACATGAGCATTTGCAGATATTTAAATAACCAGATAGCCGATTATTTTATAAACAATATTTATTACTCGTAGTGGAAAATATCCCAAAAGATACTAAAGAACATTCAACGAGAACATGGGTTCAGAAAATTAAATACTCTTACAGTAAATGAAACACCACTGAAAACGAAATAGTTCCTCTTCAACATTATTCATTGAATTGTACTGATACATTCCACTTTTCACTATCTCCAACAGGAAAAATTGCAGTTTCCTTTGCAAAACGAAGTAGTTCCTCTTACAAGCAAACAATTACAAAATTCTCCAGGGTAAAAGCCCCTCCTCAGTCCTATCTCTCCAGTATTTAAACTAAATCCTCTATCCTTAGGCATTCCCCCGGTGTGTGGCTTTTCAGTCCCCAACGCTTCATATCCTTTTCTTTTGTCTTTTCTTGCATACTCATGATTGGTTAAGTAACTGTTGTATCCTTTGGACTCGCGCTTTCATTGTCTTCGAAGTGGTTTCGGTCATACTACCATCAACGGTCCACCTCCCTTCTTGCCGTGGCATTTTTCATCATTTTCCAGGATTTTACCTGCAAACAATAACGAGAGCCAATCATTGAAAACATAACCGCACAAATAAAGCGAAATGAAATTACCAATCCATAGAAAATGACTGGCTGCATCTCTATAATCGACAAGAGGCTGGATTAAGTCTTTTTGGATGGGGAGATCAGAAACGACCCTCAGGAAGCTCTGACATTGGACTAGAGAAGATTCTCCTAGCCGCAACGACGGAAAGAAAAGAGCTAACAGTGCGAAGACGCGGGCTAGAAAGACTCTACATCGGATGTCGGAAGGGTTTGCATAACGGACACTAAACCACTATTCTAGCCGCAATGGGGGAAGGGGGAAGACTTCAGGCACGCGACGGAAAGGGCGGGAAAAGTTTAAGTCAGAAGTCGGAAGGCTTCGACGTCGGAAGCGAAATAGATTTCATGGCCGCAATGGCGGATGAAGAAAAGATATAGTCACGCGGTGGGCATCGGGGAGTGGATCATTTCACACTTCAGAAGCTGAATTGATTTGAGAGCCGCAACGGCGGATGGGACAAATATTTCAGTCCCCGACTCAACATAAAAGACGCCTGAAAAACCAAGTAATGGAACACTTAAAACATCGATGGTCCAGCTGATTCACCTCAGAGACAATGGGCAACCGATCAGACAGGTTTCTGGCTAGCCGGCCACATTCGATTCCGCGATCAATAACAAAAACTAAAAACATGCATCCTCTGGAAATGGGCCGCAAAGTAATTAGTAGAAACCAACACAACTAAAGCAAGACCAAACCTTCATGGATCAAACGAAAATAGAGCAGCGTTAAATGGAAAGGAGGGGCCCCAAAATTTAAGAAATTGGGGAGAAAATTTGCAGTTCAACAACTGGCGATTGCCGGGTGAACCTAGATCTCTGAGCGATCAACCTTTGAGTGACAGACTGTTTGACAACAAACATCATATTGAATTGTTTCAGCAATATGGATTTCTAAAATGACAGCAGTGTGTACCCTTGATCATTGATGATAGTCCAATTAGGGAGAATAGAAACCAAAATCGTCAAGTCTAGATAACTATGCTGAGGCCGGATGATGAATTTCATTATTACCTTTGTATTCAGGTAGCTAAAAGCTTTGGACACCATAGGATTGGAGCATACAGTAAACAAAAATATCTGTTTATTCCTCATTCCCATGCCATTTTCGCACTTTTCTTATGATCTCGGACTTTGTCCTATTCCAAATGAGTTTGTTTACATGCCTTTATTACTGAATTTTGATTCAGGATCCTCTATCCCATAGTGTCTTTTTGTGTGAGTGGTGTACTTCAAGTTCAAACCCATGGACGGAGAGGATCTTTTGGCAATTAAGTATTTGTAACTCAGCATCTGGTTTGATTTATGATGCTTTCATAGGAGTTTTTTTACTCCTTATTTGCCTTTTGGCATTCGTTTCTTGGCATGGGATCATTTATATTTAATACACTGTTCACCTTGCTTCTTTCCATGGGTCCTTGGCTGTTGCTCCTTAGAACATTTTAAATGTGACGTGGGTGGAGCCTCGACATAGTACCCTAGACTCCTCGAATCTGGTTTATTTCACAGGGGTTAAGCAGGACTTCAATGCACACAGAGTTTTTCGAGAAAACTGCTATACTGGAAGAAATTATTTCATATAAATTAGCAACACACAGTTTGACACCAAAACGTCTATCAAACCCAAAAATTTCGGATGTATTTCATGCAACCGCAAGTTTGCTCCTTTATTGAAAATCAGCAAACTCAAATTTAAACCAAATAAAAGCATGACTCGAAAAAAACCAAACAACTTATTTATATACAAGACATAAAAAATCAAAGAAAACTCAAGAAAAGTAAGGCTTGAGAACCAAACCATTAACTGGCAAGTTATCCTCCCATCCCTGTAAATCTTGCAGCTTATAAGTAGCAGGGCAAAGTTTTGCAGAGATTTGAAACGGGCCTACCCACAACTGTTGTAACTTAGTATTCTTTCCCTTCTCATCATGGGGATGATCCCACTTGAGAACTAGGTCTCCCACTTCCAAGTCCCTTTTCCCAGCTTTATGTTTTTCAAACCATCTTTTTACTACCCCCTGCTGTTGCTTAAAACGTTCTCTGGCCTTGGACCTGGCCTCCTCTGCTTTTAGGAGATTATATATTCTCACTTGTAAAACTTCACTCTCTGACCCACTAGACTCCTGAGCTAAAATAGAGGACGGTAGAATGATATTGGGGGGCAGGATGGCTTCCTTACCATACACAAGGGTATAGGGTGACACTCCTATTGCAGACTTGGGGGTGACTCTATCATCCCACAGGGCGTTGGGTAAGGCTGAGTGCCAACTTCTCTGGTTTTCGATTACAGTCTTCTTTAGAATTATAATGAGGTTATTGTTAGAGGATTTAGCCAGGCCATTCCCTTGCGGATAGTAGTTAGCAGAATAATGTAATTTTATCCCTTTATCATGAACAAATACAGTCAATTTAATTGATGAAAAGTATTTAGAATTATCAAAAACTAACGAAATTGGAACTCCAAACCTGGTCATGATATGATCTTGTAGGAAGCTAATGACTTCGTCTTCATTTATCTTGCGCAGTGGGATAGCTTCGACCTAGCGAGTGAAATAATCAGTCGCAGTAAGAATGTACTTGTGCAGCAGGGAAGAGTTCCGCTTTATTTCTCCAATAATGTCCAGCCCCCATTGCTCAAATGGTTTCGAGATCATCACAGGCTTTAGGGGCGCAGCCGCCTTAGGCTGTCTTGCACCACACCTTTGGAAAATATCACATTTCCTGACATGTGCATGTGCATCCTTGAAGAGTGTGCGCCAATAGTAACCGGCTCTAAGGATTTTGTGGGCTGTAGTGTTTCCTGAATAATGTCACCTAGCCGGATCGTCATGTAATTCTGCCATTACTTTCTTCACATCTACCTTTTCTACACATCTGAGGAGAAACCCATCATAATTCTTTCTGAATAATACTCCTTCAACAAGTTGATAGGAGGCCGATTTAAGGCGCAGAGCTCTTCTTTGTTTGGAATTACAATGTTCTGGAAACATCCCTGACTGCAAGTAATGCACAAGGTCTCTATACCAAGACTCGGGAGTTGTAAACAAAGGACATATATCCATTACATGCAATTCGGCTTCATCTTCCCATGCTTGTTCTTCGTTGTTCCTACTTTCAGTCATCAATTTGCATAACCCTTGACCTTTCACTATAGAGGCTGGCTTGAATTCAAGGTTGTATTCTTGAAGAGCTGTTACCCAGTTGCCTCTTCTTTCTCCTAACTCTTTCTGAATGAGAAGGGATCTTACATCTGGATAAGGGACTATTACCTTGGTTTGATTTTTTAATATGTAAGGCCTGAATTGCTTCACTGCCTTAATACCGCGTAAGCTTGCTTATCAATGGCTGGGTAATTTAATTCAGCCCCTTGTATCCCAGTGCTCATAAAAGAGATTGGGAATTCATCACCCCCATCCTCCTTTTGCGTAAGCACAGCTGCCAATGAATCATCGGATGCAAATGTATACATAACAAAGTCTTTATCAAAGTACGGACTTTTCAAGGAGGGCGCATGTGCAACAACAGTTTTAATTTTGCTGAAAGTGTCTTTCGCAATATCAGTCCACTTAAATTGTGCATTTTGTTTGACCATCTGCTGTAGTGGTTTGACAGTCTGAGCGAAATCAGGCACAAATATTCTTACAAAATTTATGGTTCCCATAAACGATTGCATTCCCTTTTTATTATGTGGCATAGGGATTTGTTCAATGGCCTTAATTCTTTCTGGGTCTATAGAGATACCTCTCTTTGAAACTATGTGTCCCAGCAACTTTCCCTCTGTGACTGCGAATACGCACTTCTTAGGATTGAGGGAGATGCCATATTTCCGGTAGCGTTCGAAAATTTGCTTTAGGTGAAAAGCGTTCTCTCCTCTTTTCTTCGAGAATATTGTAATGTCATCAAGGTACACCACAACGCTTCGTCCAATTAGTCCGTGGAAAGCTATGTCCATAGCTCTCTAAAATGTTGCTCCGGCATTAATCAGTCCAAAGGACATCCTTCAGTAGGCGAAGGTTCCCCATTTAGTCCTGAATGTTTTCTTTAATATGTCTTCCTTGGCTACTAGCACTTGATTGTAGATAGAGAAACCGTCTAATAATGAAAACAACTCACAACCAGAGACCATCTATAGGAATTGCTCCATGGGAGGCACCGGATAGTTGTCTTTATCTGAGGCGCGGTTTAGGTTTCTGAAGTCCACGCACAGTCTGATTTCTCCCGACTTTTTCCTGACTGGTACCAAGTTCGATACCCACTCAGAGTGTCTGACTTTGAAGATGATTCTAGCATCTAGTAATTTCTTTACCTCACTCTGAATCAGCGGTTCCAGCTTTGGATGCATTTTCCTCAAGGGATGCTGATATGGCTTGACTCCGGCCTTGATGGGGATGACATGTTTTATAATGCTGGTATCATATGTTTTCATATATCCGTACGTCCAGGCGAATACGTCCTTGTATTGTTTAAACAAACTGATGAACCTGTCTCTTTCGGTTGGTGAGCAGCATTTGTCGAGATTTACAAACTTAGGATTCACTTCATCTCCCAAATTTATCAGCTCAAACTGTAGAGTCGAGCTGTGAATATTTACATTGGTTGGTCTCCTAAAATTTTCATTTAGATCGAACATCTTTTCTAATGTCCTGACCCCTCTAGGAATGAAATTGTCATATTTCATCTCAGCTTGATGTTCCTCATCATCTATGATTGCTCCTTTGAACACGTCTTCATTCGTCAAGCATTCTATTATTTGCTGATCATCATCAAATACTTGCAGGTTGGTGATCATATCTGGTACAGAGGGCCTGAAAAGGAGTTCAACAGAACAACGATTGTTAGTAGGTACGAGTCTGGCGGCTGATGTGGCCAATAGATTAGCATCTACGTTTTTTATTCTTGGAATTGAAATAATGTTAAATGAATTAAAACATTTAAGTAGTTCCCATACCTCATTCTGGTAAGCTTTCAAGTGAGGATAAATGCAGTGGATTTGATTCCGAATTTTTTTCACAATAATTTCATAATCCCCAAAAACATTCAAATTACTTACCTTCAATTCAATCGCTTTCTTGAGTCCCTGCACCAGTGCTTCATATTCAGCTGTATTGTTAGTACATTCAAACTCTAATCTACATGATAGGAAATGTTTATTCTTTTGTGGATCAATAAGGACACAGCCGGCCCCTGACCGTTCTAATGTCTTTGAGCCATCAAAAAATAAAGTCCAAAAATCACTAACTACTGAAGGTAAATCTATTCCTACTGCTAAGTCTACTATTTTACAATCAACCTCATCAGCCTCAGAAAATTGAAGGAGATCAGGTTGGGTGTCAGATGTGTCGCTGGCCTCTTCCACTTGATAATTCCCTGGTTCCAATTCGAGAAAATAGTTTCCCAACACAGAGTCGACTGATACATTCTTCTCATTCAATTGAGTAACATTGTACTTCATGTGAGGCTCTCTCAAAATTTTAATCTGATTTGGACTCCCCTTGTATGGAAACCACAGATGTGACCAATCTGAGGTGAAATATCCATTTAATTTAGCTGACCAATCTCTGCTCAAGACCAGACCGTAAGCGTCGGGTATGTCAGCCACCATGATATTAATGACTTGGCATACTTTGTCATTGGATGCCAGACGGATTAGGACATCTTCCATCTGACCAATTACCTTAACGTCTGTCCTATCCAATTGAACCACCCTCCACGTGGTTGGCTTAGGCTGCCCATTTATTTTCTTACATACTGATATGGGCATGACATTCATTGACACCCCTGAGTCTACCAGACAATTGTGCACGTTATGATTAAAAATTTCAAATGTTAGGAGGAAAGGTGGATGTTTACATTTAGACTCACCTCCAATGCTGGTTTCTCCAATTTCTTCTTCGCCTTGAGGTTGATTGTCAGTAGGCGGATTCTCATCCAATTCCTCAAGTGCTCTCAATAATCTTTCTTTCTGTTGAGGTACTTTGCACATTTCGAATAGTGGGACGTTTGCTTTTATCTTCTTTAAATATTCCACAATGTCGTAATTCATCTACTGTTCAGTAGAGTTATATTTATCAGCACTCACCTTTTCTTTGTTTGGCTTGGGCGGTGTTCTGTTCTGCTCAGGATCTTGGCTAGTAAATTCAGGAATTATATCAGCCACGGGTTTATTTTGGAATTTCTTCTTAACGTTTCTCTGTAGCCTCCTGATCTTTTGGAGCATAAGACTATCATCTTTAACTGTCTCTTGACTTCTTGTTGTTACGTTGGTGTCCACAACTTCCTTGTATCCTTGACTCCTTTCCTCTTCACCATCGAATAAAGCAACAGAATTCCATACAGCCATGGTTTCCTCTTCCTGCTCTTTAGTAGTAGTAGCAGCAGAATTCTCTTTTCTTTCTTCATCGCCTTCCTCTGTTAATCTTGAATCCAACATTTGATTCATGACTAGTGTCATTGAATTTATCCATTGCAGACAATTCTTTTCGGAGTGAGGCTGCTGGTGAAAGGTGTAGAAATTTTCCATCCCTATCTCTGTCAGATTCATAGATGCAGTATTGTGAGGAGGAGGTTGGGACTGATTGTTTTCCTCCCTTTTCTTATAATAAGGCCTGTGAAACTTCTGTGCTTCCTTCTCCTTCTCTAAGTCTATGATCTTATTAGACAGATTTTGCATCATTTTGGCCATATTTTCATAATTTGGTGCTTTCTCCTCCTTAGGCTTAGTGAACAATAAAGTTTTCCTTCTCTCTCCGGATTGCTCGGGGTAATCTTCAATACTCTCTCTTTCAGCCTCCACCATTTCTGCTTCTTCATAGGTTTCTGTCAGAGTAGGCTTGGCCCTAACTTTCGTAAACATGGCCAAATCAGGACCCAGAGCTGACGTATAGTACTCAATCAGTACTTTGTCTGAAGGCTTATCTGTTTCAGAAAAGTTCTTAAGATATGGTGCAAACCTTTGTGTGAAACTGTGCACTTTTTCCTTTCTCTCTTTCTTCAATGCACATAGTCCTTTCATAAGGGCTGCGTGAGTCTTTTGAACTGCATACTTACTTATTAACATTCTCTCGAAAGTATCCCAATCTGGGATAGAATTAGCAGGCAACCCGAAGTACCATGATGCAACAGCTCCTTTGAGGGTATGCGGGAAAAGTCTACACACTACATCTTCATGTTCCCCAGCTCTCAATCCTTCTATTTCCAAGTAAAAGCACTACAAATGATCATCCACTAATATCTTCTCATTTGGATCGAACTTAGGCAACAACTTTTCAAAGGCCTGAGGTAGGTCATGCAAAGGAGGAGTCAGGTTTAGGGGTGATCTGGCTTTCCATGCAGGTGGTGGATTTGGTGGATTAGGAGGAGGTTGGTTGGCGTTAACGTCGGCCATGAGTTGAGGTGGAGAATGAGGAGGTGAACCAACAGGGGTGTGAACAGGAGAAATGTAAGGGGTTTCTGGGCCCTCTTGATTCAAAGGTAGCTCAAATTCTTGCAAGGAGGTTTCCACAAGTTCTTCCCAGTCTCCAACCAGCACTGAGTCTTCTGTTATAGGATGGTATTTCCTTTTATACTCTCTCCTGGGAAACTCAGGGATAATCGACAATCCTCCAATCTTCTTTACGTATGCCCTGGTGTGTCTTCTCAGGTCATTAACGATCTCGTTGCGAACAGGATATAGATGTTCTCTATTTACTTCTTCCGGAATTGGATTACGTGGTCCACTACTTTCAGAACTGTAGCCAGTGAAATAATCTCGGGAAAACGGGTTTCCTCGGCCAGCCATGCACTAGCGGCCCTCCTTCTAGCGCCAAAACTGTTGAGGCCTGGAAAATTGCAGGAAACAATAGTAAGGGATTCTCCCCAATCAACATTCCCAACTAGCCTGTTGACTGTTTGGTGTAGGGAATCCATCCGGCTTGCGGTCCGGCTACCGTAGGTCAAGTAACAAAACTAAGGGTCTTACCGGTTGCGGCCTGGTCCACCGAGTTTTTTTGTATTTTGACTTAAGAAATGAACTGCAAGTGCCTAACTAAATGCAGGGTAATAAAGATGCCAGGAACAGTCACAATGTGATGCGTAGGTTCTTACCTCTCGTCTTATGGCTCACAAGCATCCATATCATATACAACAAAAGGAAATTTACTACCTAAATTATCCCTAGGGAGCAGGCTTATCATTCATTGGTGAGTAATACATTTTGCACATGCATTATGAAGAATCACAGATAGCTGGTACTTCTTTCAAGACACATGAGCATTCGCAGATATTTAAATAACCAGATAGCCGATTATTTTATAAACAATATTTATTACTCGCAGTGGAAAATATCCCAAAAGATACTAAAGAACATTCAACGAGAACATGGGTTCAGAAAATTAAATACTCTTACAGTAAATGAAACACCGCTGAAAACAAAATAGTTCCTCTTCAACATTGTTCATTGAATTGTATTGATACATTCCACTTTTCACTCTCTCCAACAGGAAAAATTGCAGTTTCCTTTGCAAAACGAAGTAGTTCCTCTTACAAGCAAACATTTACAAAATTCTCCAGGGAAATAGCCCCTCCTCAGTCCTATCTCTCCAGTATTTAAACTAAATCCTCTATCCTTAGGCATTCCCCCAGCGTGTGGCTTTTCAGTCCCCAACGCTTCATATCCTTTTCTTTTGTCTTTTCTTGCATACTCATGATTGGTTAAGTAACTGTTGTATCATTTGGACTCACGCTTTCATTGTCTTCGAAGTGGTTTCAGTCATACTACCATCAACGGTCCGCCTCCCTTCTTGCCATGGCATTTTTCATCATTTTCCAGGATTTCACCTGCAAACAACAACGACAGCCAATCATTGAAAACATAACTGCACAAATACAGCGAAATGAAATTACCAATCCACGGAAAATGACTGGCTGCATCTCTATAATCGACAAGAGGCTGGATTAATTATTTTTGGGCGAGGAGATCTGAAACGGCCCTCGGGAAGCTCTGACATTAGACAGGAGAAGATTCTCCTAGCCGCAACGGTAGAAAGAAAAGAGCTAACGGTGCGAAGACGCGCGCTATAAAGACTCTACATCGGACATCGGAAGGGTTTGCATAACGGATGCTAAACCACTATCCTAGCCGCAATGGTGGAAGGGGGAAGACTTGAGGCACGCGACGGAAAGGGTGGGAAAAATTTAAGTCGAAATTTGGAAGGCTTCGATGTCGGAAGCGAAATAGATTTCCTGGCCGCAACGGAGGATGAAGAAAAGATATAGTCACGCGGTGGGCATCGGGGAGCGGATCATTTCACACTTTGGAAGCTGAATCGATTTGAGACCCGCAACGGCAGACGGGACAAAGATTTCATCCCCCAACTCAACATAAAAGACGCCCGAAAAACCAAGTAATGGAACACTCAAAACATCGATGGTCCAGCTGATTCACCTCAGAGACAATGGGCAACCGATGAGACAGGTTTCTGGCTAGCCGGCCACATTCGATTCCGTGATCAATAACAAAAACTAAAAACATGCATCCTCTGGAAATGGGCCGCAAAGTAATCAGTAGAAACCAACACAGCTAAAGCAAGACCAAACCTTCATGGATCAAACGAAAACAAAGTAGCGTTAAATGGAAAGGAGGGGCCCCAAAATTTAAGAAATTGGGGAGAAAAGTTGCAGTGCAACAGGACTGATATGGTGAGTCTTAGGACCACTGAATAGAATATATGATATCTTTATTAAAGGTTATAGACAACTTCCAATATATTTGGTAACATTTTAAAAAAAGGTAAAATTACTAATAATTTGTGGTGCAATTCCCCCTAAAGTGTGAGCAGAAATGGATCTCCAACTCCTATGCGACCCTAAAAAATTGTGAAATAGATTATGCGGACTTATATTAGACTTAAATTAATATAATTTAGTATCATTAATAGTTCTTCAACATATATGTACATATTCATATTGGAATGCATAAGTATAGTGATATTTGCTTAAGGAAAATGACATATAATGACTTAATTTTGACTCGCAATTTGTATATATAATGGTTTAGAACATAGAATAATGAATGTATACCATTAAACAAATTATATAATATCACTAAAAAAATATAAAATTAGAGACAATTCGCAACATACATCAGATATACAACTCCATTAAAATGGGAAACCAACACATGGAAACTAGTCATAACATATATTGGAAATATGGACATATGCATATGTATTTCTGCTGATTTAGACTTACAAATAATGTGGGAGACATATCATAGAGACATGAAACATTCACCCATTCTTTGACATTAGTTAGACTCAATAGGGTGCAACCACCATTAAAACAAGTGCGCCATCATAGAGAAATATGGAAATATTCAGGTGGGAATTGAGAGAATCAAAAGATATATGGGTCAAGAAAATTATATGACTCATACATGTAGTAAATAAAATACATTAAGATACAAATCACATTTCATGGTGTCCTCTCATACATCCAACTTGGATTAGAATATCATTGTCTCGGAAATGGCTCACTAGCAGGGTAAGTGAGCACTCACCATGCAATGGACAAGATAGTGCTTTCTAAAATGCCAAAGGAAAATGATCAAATAATAAAAATCCATTATAATTCCCCATAACATATTTCATAACCCTCCTAAGCTCCTTTAAGTTCAAATTCACTCCCATAGGCTTCCTCCATCTCATGCTTGATGCTTAGTAATTTCCACGACACTTGTCCTTCTCCTCAACCCTTCATCTTCTCCAAATTTTAATTGTTTCCAAAAAAAACCAAGTGCACCCTCTTGGAGGCTATTTTTATCCCGGGAATTTCCTACTTTCATATTTCTACAATCATGTCTGACTTTTCATAGAATCTTCAATCACTGTTGTCATAAAATGCACATAATCTCTCTTCAAATGCGACCTAGTTTCTTCCTAGCCTCTTCCTCTTCCATAGGTATTTTCTCCTCTTCACCTATTCCAATACTTGGTCTTGTGATATATTAATTGACACCTATTAACCTTTTAAGAACGTTCCATTAGTCAGAATTTTGAATTTGGGGTTATATCATGCCATGTGAAAGGAAGAATCTAGACACCCAATGTCCCCATGAACCTCCAAATGTAGCGATAAATAAATGCCACTTTATTTATGCCTATTTAATATTTTTGTGACCCAATTTAATGTGTAAATGACAAACAAATTTTCTCTTGGGGCTCATATGTCCCTTATTGCAATATTTAATTCCTCCTCCCCAACCTAGGAAACTAGTATGTGGTTGAAACATTTCTAACTAGTAGTCTCATGGGGATGGGGACATGATAGTCCTCCCTACCCAATATTTCTTGTCTTCAAGTAATGACAATTTTGGATGCTTCGAAAAAATTCTCTCTTCCAAAGTGTCTTCCTTACTAGGAAAATCCTTCCATTGTATCAAGCATTGTTTTATTGTTCTACTCCTTAACTTTCTTTCCCTTGTTTTCAATATTTTTTCTGGAATGAGAACAAGTGTCCTTCATCATCCAATGGAGGTAAGGTGTCTAAAACTGAAATATGTTGACATATAACCTTATTTATACATGAAACATTAAATACATTATGAATTTTACTTCCCATGAGAAGCTTCAATTCATAAGCTACTTTTCCAACCTTCTGAATCACTTTGTAGGGACCATAAAACCTTGGTTTTAGTTTTTATGGACCTTTACCCTTTATGGTGGTTTTTTTGTAGGGATGTAACCTAAAATATACCAATTCAACCACATGTAAGTGCCTCTCCACTCTATGTAGGTCTACATATTGTTTTTGTTGATTTTTGGAAACCTACAAGTTATCTTTCAAAACCTTCAAAATTTATTGACTTTATTCAATCCAATCCATAGCCTTTGGAGCTCTACAATGACCAAAAATGTGGTCAATAAAATTGGATGCATCATAACCATAAATTTCTTTGAATGTATACATGCCAAGGGACATATGAAAAGTAGTATTGTAACAAAACTCACCCAAATTCAACCATTTTATCGATGATTTTTGCTTCCTACTAACATAGTTCCTCAAGTATCCTTCCAACCATTGATTCACCCTCAGTTTGTCCATCAATTTGTGGATGATATCTTTTTCTAGGTGTCAATTTTTTTCCCCACCATATTGAAGAGTTCTTGCCAAAATGCACTAAAAAATATGTTATCTTTGTCACTAAAAATTCTTTTACTAAATCCCGTGCAATTTGAAAATGTATTTATAGAATAGTTCATCCACTTGTGCAGAAATGAAAATGGTAGTAAAAGCAATCAAATGATAAAATTTACTGAACCTATCCACCACTACAAAGGGGTGTAACAAGAAAGCTGGATGAGTGTGCTCCACTTTATTTTGTTGACATGTGGGAAATGTATTAACATATTTCAAAACATAATCCTTCATCCCTTTCCATGAGAATATTTTCGTCAACATTTTGTATGTTTTGAAGGAATTGGGTTGACCTACTAGAGGAGAATCGTGAGATTTCCTTAAAAATTTCCCATTAAAAATTGAAATAGGGACCAAATAGATTCTATATTTGTATTATATTATTCCTTCCAACACCTTATACCTATCATCATGGCTAGTCCCATAAAAAAGTTCACAATAAAAATTGTTCATGTCATACTCTACTTCTAATAGGGATTTCTAATTTTCTGCTCCATCCATGTAGAAAATAGAAGGTCTTCTAGATAAGGCATCAACTACCACATTATTCTTGACCTTCACATATTCAATATCAGATTCAAATGCTTGAATAATACTCACCTAATTTTGTTGCCTTTCATTTAGATCCTTTTGAGTGAGGAAGTACCTTAGGATGTTATGGTTAATTTTCACCAAAAAAATGTTTCCCACCAAGTATTTCCTAAAATTGATCAAAACATATATGATGGATACAATTTATTTATAATAAATGAATTAAATATTCTCATGTAGTTGTAACTTCCTTCTCTCAAAATATTTTTTTTTTTTTTCTCTTGGTTTATGACTGCTCCATTGCCTTCCCTTGATGCATCACATTCCAAGACAAATGGTTTACGAAAATCAGGAAAGGCTAGAATAGGACACTTTCTTATTCCCTCCTTCATTCTTTGGAAATATTTTACAATCCCTTCATGCCTTTGGAAATATTTTTTATTTGTTAAATCACTGAGAGGTGAAGTGTGTTGAGAGAACCCCTTCACAAACTTCCTATAGTAGGTACAAATTCCAATGAATCCTCTTAATTTAGTGATATTTTTGGGATTAGGACATTCTATAATGGATTTTATTTTTTCCATATCCACCTTCACAACATCTTGTCAAATGATGTATCCAAGATACAATATCTTTGTCAAACCAAAGTCACATTTTGACAGCTTAGAAAACAAAGGTGGATCATTCATAATTTTTAATACCTCTTCTAGATGATGCAAATGTTCCTTCCATGTTTGACTGTAAATAAGAATTTCATCACAGAAAACTAGTACAAAAATACGAATTTTCTTATGGAAGATATTGTTCATGCATTATTAGAATGTGGCACGAGAATTTGTGAAGAAAAAGGGCATGGAAACAAACTCACAGTGACCATAGGGGCATCTGAAATCAATATTTGGTATTTCTTCTTCCCTCATTTGAATTTGATGCTAACCATATCTAAGGTCAAACTTTGAGAATAACTTGGCCCCATGTAGCTCATCCATGATCTAATCAATCCTTCAGATGGGATATCTATTCTTCACTGTCTTCTTATTGAAAGCTATAAAATTAATGCACATCCTAAAATTTCCATCCTTTTTCTTTACCATAACAACAAAAGAATAATATGGTCTAAAACTAGGCCTTATGAGACCCAACTATAATATTTATTTAATGGCCTCCTTAATCTCATATAGAATACATTTTTGGATGTATATAGGGATTAATTTTGATAGGTTTTGTTCCTATCTCTAACTCAATGATATTTTCGATCCCTCTTTCTGGTGGTTTTCCTAGGCGAAGGTCTCCAAAAACCGTCTCATACTTACAAAATAATTTCTCTATATTCTTAGGATTCTTGGAAACCTTCAAGGGAGGTTTAGGAGATTTAATTAAGAATTTAGAATCCCATTCTATGTATCCATTCCTTAAGACATACCTCATGATATGAGAGGACACCACTTGATTTGGGTAAGTGTGCATTCCCTTCAACAAGATGGGTTTCCCTTCCAATTTTTTGAACCTCTTTTTAGGTACTTGATATTTCACTATATGTTCCCCTAAATAATACAACCATTTTACTCACAAAACCACATTTTGTATCAACCACTTTCAATACACAAAAAATTTCAATGATAGTATGATTTCCTATATTAACTTGAAGCTTTGGAATCCATTTAGTGCATTCCATAGAATTTTTAACTCGAACGATGACGGTGAAACCATAAAAAGTTTCATCTTGTCACTTTATACTCTACACCAAGGCTTCATCTATGAATTTATGAGTGGCTCCACTAACCACTAGAACCATGACCTTTTGGCCTTGTATGTTACCCTTGAGCCTCAAGGTGTGGAATCTAGGTATCCCTAAGAGTACTGTAATTTTTCCTATCTCAGGAGTGGGTTGTTCTTCTTCTGTTGCTTCATACCCCTCTTCTTGGGCTGAAATTTTTTTTCTTCCTCATCCTCCTCCCCCTATTTATCATCTTCAGAGAAAAATTCAGTGTAACATGCCTTCCCCTTTACACACTTATGTCCCGGAACCCAAGGTTTTTGGTATGTGAAACATAGTTTCTTTATTTTAAGTTATTATTTGCTTGGTCCTCCTTTATTTTATTTGGAAAATTAGTCCTTTTTCCATGGTTTCTTAGCTTCCTTGAACTTGGAATGGAAATTTGTCTTGGGAGGGTATTTGGTTCTTGGAAACACATTATGGAAATCTCTTCTCAAATATGCCTATCCAAAATGCACAAAAATATTAATGGCACCAATATACAAACACTTTGTTTTTTAGCTACCATTCGTGGTGCTTGAGTTTAATAATACACATTAGAGTTTAACCCATTTATTTCTTGGTGACTATATTTTTTCCTTAAGGTCAATTCTTATTTCTGAAAACCTACACCTTGCATTCGTATGTCACTCGGATGAATAAAAATGGTCGTGGGATAGAGAACACTTATCATTGATCTCCTAACATCTAATAATTTTGGATCCCAAGGATTATTCCAAATTGGCCAATGGACCATTAAGTTTTTTCAAAATACTCGCATGGTTTGTCAATGTTCCATCGTTTGGATCACCGTGATCTGTTTTCACAACTATGTGGTGGACATTAATAATGAACACACATTTTTTTCATGAACAATAGCAAAAAGTCAAGAATGCTAACCTTATTTGTTATATTTAAATTAGAAATTGAAAGGGGTTTTATGATTTTACTTTATGGCATTCCTCTACAATATCGACTGTTATTTAGTTTATTAATTTTGGAAACTTAATCATCATAAAAGTGATTCGATACCATTATCAAAATAATAATGGTTGGAGAATGTAAAAGGTTGGACAATTATCCAAAGCATTTATTTGTTTCCAAAAATTAGTTTAAATTGTTGTCTTCATTTAAAAACTACACCTTGAGTAACATGTGTTGTTGTCCTTGGATAATGAGTTTTTCACTTTTAGCTAAGAAGTAAATTCCACCTTACTATTTGTAGGTCATGCTTAGTGATAGGAGTTTGGGCCAATGAAACACTATTTTTTCAATTCAATGCCAAGGATATTAGGATGAAATCATGTGAAGGCTAGACCCACTAAGAAAACAAATGTATAAATCACAAAACCATAGTCAATTGAAAGAAACACGCAGTATGAGTAACATGAATATGTGAGCCACTAGAAACCCAATGATGAAAATGAAGAGGAATTGATGACTCTCATGTGGAACTAGGTATCGAAACTATGTATCCTATAATTCCTATAATTCCTAATATTGGTGACCACATTCCACAAACTCGTGACCTTAGTTTCATGATGTGTGACGAAACTATACTATGTGAAGGATATTCTATACACAAGTTAATGAGGTCCTTTCCATATAATACATGAGGAAGGAAAAATCCTAAAATCAGTTCCCTATTGAATATTAAGAAACCATAAAATATTGTTGATATTTCTTGATGCCTCATTCGTTCACAAATTTAGTAAGAGACTAATGGATTTTGTAATGAAAATACACTCGGAGCAATTTACTGCAAAATTTGCTTATTACTTAAGGATAGACAATGTTCAAGGGAAAATGAT
This sequence comes from Pseudotsuga menziesii, assembly GCA_001517045.1. Classification (NCBI taxonomy): domain Eukaryota; kingdom Viridiplantae; phylum Streptophyta; class Pinopsida; order Pinales; family Pinaceae; genus Pseudotsuga; species Pseudotsuga menziesii. The sequence continues at coordinate 196,428 of LPNX010444973.1, forward strand.
TTTGAGGAGATATAATGTTCAAGGAATTCAATGTTAAGTGAATATATTCATTTTTATAAGTGATCTAATTTGACATTTGGCATTTGACATTTTATTTTTAATTTATATCCTACTGAGTACATGATCTGTACTTCAATCAAAAGCTATAAAGTATTAATATGCAAGTATCTACAACTTCTGATTATTTAAATATGTTGATTACCTCTAAATTTATTCTAGAAATATATATTAAATAGTTAATACTAAAATTTATTTGTCATTTGTACAATTTGTAAATATTGCCTTTCTATAGCACATATCGCTACTTAGTGTATGAATCTCATTTTAAAAATATTTACTGGAAGAATTAATACCATTAATTATTATTCATTTATATAATTTGTAAAGACTATGTTCATAGCATTTTATTAAATGAATAGAAAATTAAAAAAATTGTTAAGTATTTTTCAATACATAGAAAGAGAATCTCTTTCCAATATTTTAGACTACAAAAATAACCAAAAACACATAAAACTAATCATTAATATATATTAATATACCCTATATATTAATATATATACCCTATAAATTAATATACCCTATCTATATTAAATCAAGTTTCTCATAGTAAATATAAGAGTAATCTTTAAATTACATAGCAAATTTGAAACACATACCTTAACCAATTAAATAAAACCAAGATTTTGCGTGTTATTTTCCATATTTAATGACCATTAATTACCATGACAACTTCAAAAAATGTTTGAAAAATTCTTTCGCTTCTCAATAAATCATACACACTAAAAACTGTATTCTGTATTTTGCATTTTTAGCTTGACTTGCAAATAGTTGATTCACATACAAATAAGAATAAACATTTCATTACAAATAGTTCATTCATATTCAAATTGAACAAACAATATCTTCTCATTCTAAATCATCTTTCTCAATCTACAGTTCTTGAAGTTACATTATTGATAATATGCCCTAGACATTTTGATTTCCATCACCAAATCTACCTCTTCCTGCCCCACACCCTCCACTACATGTTGTTAAAATTATTCAAATAACTGGGGGGGAGGGGGGGGGGGTAAATTAATTATTTCTAAAGATTAAATCATTTTCAATATTTAAACCATTATTATTAATTACAAATTTACAGTTATGACAATGTAGTAAGTATAATAGAAGGAATGATGATCATCAATCACACACACGATAGAGACATGCAAATATTCATCTTTATTTGAACACCTACTCAAATAAGGTCACAACCTTTGTTTACAAATTCCTTCTTGGAGAGAGCACCAACCCTCATGTTTTTCCTATCACCCACTAAAATAATATTCTCTAACTACTAGTGGATGGAAGCACCAACTTCCACTTTTACAGGATCCAACTTGTACAGAGAAGACAACATGTTTTTCCTAGCACCACCCTACCACCCTTGTTCCTTATATTGAAACATGTTCATTACAATAGGTAGAAAAATAGATATAACAATGCATACCAAATCAGTTCGAATATACTTCTAGATTTCCTTTGCACCTTTGTTCCTCTCATTGTTCATGTTTTGGATATTCTTGAAAGAACTCAGACTCATATTTCATTCTGCAATCCCTAATACGACGACGGTCCTTGCACCATCTCTTTGCCATGACAAAGAACACCCACTTCTCTTCACTTGAATCCTCTTATACTTATCAATATTTGAACCCTTCACTTGTCTATATACATGAAAGTTCATTTTCATAACTAATAAAAAATGTTTGATGCCTAAGATAACCCAACAATGCCAAAATTAAATCATCCCCATGATTGTAGATGATGTGGTATAAATATGAAGGTGTTGAATATATACGGCCGTAATGAATTTCACTAGTGAAAGAGTGTGGAGGATGAAAGAGCAGTTGAGTTGTGAAATCTGAAACTAATTGTTGGGATTAGGATCAAGATCGACGAAGGAGATTAATCAGCAAAACATATCAACGACTATGAATTATTTCACAGGGAGAACTAGCACAGATTAATAAAATCCTGATGTGCATGAAATTTATATCAAATCCACCTTATGATATTTTAGGTCCACCATCAATATAGATCTTACAGTCCTCAACTCTTCCTCAGATTCTACTAGTAGGTGAGATAACAGCAGATATGGAAGAGAAATTTTAATGCATTTTATTTTTGTTCTATTTTCAGTCCAAGGTTGATCGAAGTTGTAAGAGATCCAACATCTGATGACAACTTAGTTAGTTGAAATCGCTAGATTATAAACATAGAGTCTAGACACAAAATTACTGTGAAATCTAGTTCACTGCAGAATTGAAGTACGCTCTTTCTTGAGCGCTTCCTGGGACATTAGTCGGGTTGGTTAGATTTAACGGTTCTGCTAAATTTAGAACCGAATAAATTGTGTGACAGTTGATGTAGAGACTGTATAAAAGAAGTGTTTGGAATCTGATTTTCGCCTTCCAATTTACACCTTCCACCTTCCGCATTTGGTTGGTGGACAACGAATTGCAGAAACCCATATTATTTTAGACTTTGATTTCTCATCTTCCGCATTCCACCTTTCCCTTTCTGGCTTCTGCATTCCGCTCACAGAAACTGGATTGCAAAAAACCATATTATTTTAGACTTTGATTTCTCATCTTTTGTATTCCTCCTTCTTCTTTTCTCCTTCTTCTTTCTTCCTTCCTCATTTCGTTGATGGAATTTGGGCTGCGGAAACCCATATTATTTTAGAATTTGATTTATAATCTTCTACATTCTACCTTTCGCTTTTTTCCTTCCGCATTCCTTCTGAACTGTTCATTTCTTTACAGGTTCACTTTTGACCTTCCAGTCTGTTCATCATATTTTCTTTAAAACTTTGTGTGTTTACACCTGACCGTCGTATCACTATACAAACCATTGATTTTGAATCTTTTTATTATTCGTTTAATTCCACAAACTATCAATTCTTCTGAGCCTTTTTCTTATTCGTACGAGTCATCTTCTTATCCAGATCATATTCTATGTTTTTCCATCAATGACAACCATATCAAAATCTGTTTTGTTTCCATATGATTGCAATACCTATCATAATTCCAATAATCTCCCCCCTTTGGAATTGATGGAAACCTTCAAATTATGGATGCATGTTGTACTTGTAATCACCATATGTTTATGATCTATATAAAAAAAACTTCATCCCCTTTGACATCAATGTCTAAGAGGATTCTATAGCACAACTCACCCTATCAAACTCAACATGTTTAATGGAATAAGATATAATGCCCAAATTCTAGCGTAGATACTTAAACTGTGTCTTTGGTAAGTTTTTAGTGAACATATCATTAATCTGTTTTGTAGAAGAAATAAAATTCAATTGAACCACTTTGTTTGTAACCTTCTCCCTTAAGAAGTGATACTTAATAGGTATATTCTTATTCTTGGAATGAAGGACTGGATTTTTGGACATACTAAAAGCGCTATTACTATCACAATGGAGAGGAATGGGATCAACATATTTTACCTCCAAGTATTCCATTGTTGGGATAATTTAGAGTATCTATGCACAACATGCCGTAGAAGAAGTGTATTCAGCTTCTCTACTAGATAAAGATATCGAGCCTTGCTTCTTACTTATGCATGCAACTAAAGAATCACCCAAGAAGAATGCAACTCCACTTGTTCTCTTTATTTCATCGAAATAATTTGTTGAATCAACATATGAATATGCAGTTAATTGAATATTATGATTTGTAGGATACTAGAGACCATTGTGCCCTTCAAATATTTAAATATCCTCTTAAAATACACCAAATTAATTTGCTTAGGAACATACTGAAATATTCCTACCATTCCAATAGCTTTCATTATATCAAGATGCAATGTTGTGATGTATAAGAGACATCCTATCATCGACCGATATGTTCTTTGATCAGTATCAGGTGAGAGACCAACAACCCTAGGTGTACTAATAGATGACGAATATTCCATCTAAAATCTATTCAACATCTCCTTCAAATACTTCTCTTTGGAGAGAAATAAACCTTTAGAACTATGAATAATGCGAAGACCAAGAAATAATGACATTTATCCTATCATTGGCATCTCAAACTCATATTTCATGGCATTAGCAAACCACTTAATAGAAGATTCATTAGTGCATCCAAAAATAATTCCATCCACATACACCAAAACAACTAATATATTATCGAATTCATATTTTATATACAAGTTACTGTCAACAGTACCTTTCTTGGATCCTTTGTCCTAAATATATTTATCCAACCTATAATACCAGGATATTGGTTCTTGTTTAAATCCATATAGATCCTTCTTCAATTTCTAGTCATTGTCAATATTGTCTTCCAGTTGGAACCCTTCAAGTTTCTCTATATAGACTTCTTCTAGATCTCCATTGAGAAAAGATGAATTAAAATCCATCTAATACACTTTGAAGTTCTTATGAGTGACATAGGAAATAAACATTATGATAGCCTCCAATCTTTCCATTGGTGCAAAATTTTCATCTAAATACTATCCCTCAACATGTGCATACCCTTTATAGACCATCGAGATTTATTCCTCATAATTTGTCCTTGTTCATCCATCTTGTTTTTAAAAACCCACTTGGAGGATATTACATTTTTATCTGTAGGTCTAGGAATCAAATCCCAAGAATTATTCTTCTCAATGTGATCAAGCTCTTCAATCATGGATTTAATGCAATATTCATCCTCACTGGATTCTTCAAAATTCTTAGTTTCCATCATAAAAAGGAAAGAAATTTGATATTTTTCTAAATATTTAATCAACTTCCTTCTTGTCTGAACTCCTTGATTCTTGTCACCAATTGTCTGATTTTTAGGATGATTCTTGTGAACGATTATGGAAGGTGGCTTTGTTTTGGTCTATGTCTTGAATCTTCTTGAATATTTGCACTTTCATCATCTGACTCTGAATCATCTTTTTTCTAATTCTTGGACTTGTTCTTCCTTAACCTCAACTATATTTTCTATGTTTGGTTCAACACTACTTATTTGAATATCTTTTATAGGGATTCCTTCATCGATTTTAATGTCAATACAATCAACTAATTTATGCTTCCTTATATTATAACAAGTGTATCCTTTACTGTTTGCAGCATATCCTAAGAAGATACCTTCATCAACCCTATCATCATATTTTCCAAGATGTTCATCATTATTTTTAATATACCATTTAATTCCAAAGACTTTAAAGTGTTTGATAGAAGGTATTGCAAACCATAGTTCATAAGGATTATTATCATTATTTGGCCTTAAGAGGGCTTTATTAAGAATATGGACATCTTTATGGATTTCCTCTACCAAATATGTGTGAGAAATATTCCTTTTCATTAATCATTGATCTTACCATTTGTCGTACTGACCTATTCTATCTCTCAACTACTCCATTGTGCTATGGAGTCCCTGGAATAGTGTATTCTCTTTTAATTCCATGTTTTTCACAAAACTCTTTAAAGTCTCCTGAATTGAACTCTCCTCCTCTATCAGATCTTATTTCATTCAGTCCCTTTCTTGTTTGATTCTTAGTTAGAGCCTTAAAACATTTTAACTTTTCAACTGATTCATATTTTTCTTTCAGAAAAAGCAACCCATGTGCTAGAATAATCATCAATGAAAAACAAAAAATATATTTCTCTTCGTGTGCCTTCCCTTTCTAATGGTCCACACAAATCCATATGTACTAACTGAAGTGGTTTGTCTTTGATGTGAATTTCTTGTATTTAAACTGTGTGTGAGTCAATTTTCCCATTTGATAAAGTTTACAAACAAAGTCATATGGATTTGATATTTTTGGAAGATCTTTTACTACCCCATTGTTGACAAGATTGATTATATGATCAAAGTTTAAATTTCCAAGTATCCTATGCCAAACCCAACTTTCATCATACTTTATTAGATGGCATTCTTATTTTCCTTCTTTCATGACATAGACATTATTTTATGTTCTTATGCCTTTTGCAACCAACTATCTTGAGGGTACAAAATTTATCTTGCAATCTTCAAAAGTGAAAACAGCTTCACATCCTCTATCACAAACATGACTGACACTAAGAATATTATGTTTTAGTTTATCTACAAAAATCACATATTGGGATTTCAATTTTAAGCCACATTTGTTATTTTCTTTCTTCTTCCAAACTTTAGCACTTTAAGTAGAGCAATTCACTATTGGGTCTGTTTTGTAGTCCTTCACATGACAGTTTGAAGCCTTGTGTCAAAAATCATGACAAACATAAGATTCTAGCTCATTGTACAGTAGATTAAAAGATTTTTCATATCTATGATGGGTTATTCCTTTAGTTGTGAATTGAGTTGTATGTTGTTCTTGTTTACTTTTTGACTGTCTTGTTCTATGTTGCAGCAATTGAGTGTTCTTTGATTGCATATTTCTAAAATTAAATGCAAAGTTTGCAGCTTTGTGACCAAAATTAGAACAACAATAACAGTAACCATGGAAAAAACTTTGGTACCTGAATCTTCGATGTCTTCCCTTTTGTTGACTTTGTTTCTAAGCAATCCTTGGTTTATAATTCTGATTTGAATTTCTGATTCTGGTACTTGCTTCATTTACTTTTGTGTGCATAGTATGTTTGCATTCTAATTGTTTGTTGCTTGAACCTTGTTTATAGCCAAGACGTGTTTTTAACCAAGGGGGCATTTCCTTACTCGAAATGTTATTCAGTTCTTATGAAGCTTTAGTATGGAGAACCTCCTGCAATGAACAATCAAAATGCACAATATAACAGAAATATTGGAGCATAAAAAGAGATTTTATTGATCACGGGCCACTTTGAGGGGGCAACCTCCTTTGAGCAAGCTCAATACAAAATAACTCTTCGATGCTTTCATCAGCCTCAACACATACTTATATACTAAGTCTAACCTAAACAACTATTACTCCACATAAATGTGTGATAATGGAACCTGTTAACTAGAAAACTTAACAACTATTACTTACTCCCCATGAATGTGGGATAATACATCATACTAATGGGATGACTTACAAAGCATATGCATCCGACAAAATAAAGAGGGGGGTTGACACAGGTTCTTAACATCCCCTGCCCCTTAGAAAAAGCTTTGTCCTCAAAGATTTAGATGTGGAAACTGTTGTTGAATCTGAATGAGCAGTTCCCATGTAGCATCCTCTGGTTGCATGTCGTGCCACTGAATTAAGACCTTTGTGATGGCCTGAGAGCAAAGCTGAAAAGTTTTCTTATTAAGGATGGCCTCTGGTTCCAAAATGATGGAGCCTTCCGTATCCAGCTCAGGTAAAACAGTTTGTGATCTGATGTTGGTGCCAATCACTTTCTTGAGACAAGAGACATGAAATACTGGGTGAATGCGAGAAGAAAGAGGAAGTTCCAATTTATAAGCAAAAGACCCAGTTTTCTGAAAAACTTTATATGGACCATAGAACTTTGGAGCCAGCTTCTAATGCCCTTTGAGTTTCAGGGAGGATTTCTTCTAAGGATGCAAACAAAGAAAAACCATATCATTGACTTGAAAGGTGCACTTAGAACGGAGTTGATCGGCTTGCTGCTTCATGTGATTTCTTGCCATGTGAAGATTCTCTTGCAGAATGTGAAGAATCTGATCACAATTGCACAGAACCATGTCAACTGCTTGAACTGGTGAACTATGGGGGGTGTATGGATGGAGCACTAGGGGTGGCTTCCTATAAACAACTTCATATGGAGTCATTTTAGATGCAGTATGGTAGGAAGTATTGTACCACCATTCAGCGAGAGGGAGCCAATTTTCCCATTGATGTTGTTGTTCAAAGGTGAAGCAACGAAGATAAGTTTCCAATAATTTGTTGGTGACTTCAGTTTGACCATATGTTTGTGGGTGATATCTTGAACTCATTTTCAGTTTGTTTCCAATGGAGGCGAAAGAGTTCAGTCCACTTGTGAAATTTGCATCACTGTCTGAGACAATGGAAGAAAGGATGCCATGAAGATGGAATATTTGGTCCATGAAAATTTGTGTGACTGAGGAGGCATTCTATGGATGGCTGAGAGCACAAAAATGACTATATTTGGAGATTCAATCAACCACAACCAACATTACAGTCTTCTCTCCATATTTAGGGAGCCCTTCAATGAAATCCATTGAAATATCTATCCAAATCCTTGTAGGGATGGGCAAGGGCTCAAGCAAGCTGGGGAGGAGTGTATTTTCACCCTTGTGGCATTGGCAGGTATCACATTCAACAACCATGTGTTGAATTTCCCATTTCATTCCCTTCAGAAAGAAGTTACGTCTTGCCCGCTCATATGTTTTGAGGAACCCAAAGTTCCCTGTTGCTGGAGAAGCATGGAGTTCATAAAAGACAGCCTGGTGAAGATCTGTGCTCTGGGGAAGCACCAAGCGACCCTTGTATCTTAGAGAAGAACCATCCCAAGAGTAAAGCGGTGCAAGAGAAGGATTATTGGCCAACTGTTGGATGATTTGAGATAAGGAAGAGCCATTGACATAGCCTTGCTAGACATATTGTAAACAATTTCGAATAGGCATAGAAATAGCTGAAAGAGAAGCATGGTCATCAAATGTGCGGGAAAGAGAATCCACCACAAGATTGTCCTTACCCTTCTTGTAAGTGATCTCGTAGTCGTAACTGATGAGTTTGATTACCCATTTTTGTTGGGTTGGGGATGAGACTCATTGTTCCAGGAAATATTTCAGACTCTGGTGATCATTCTTGATGCAAAAATGATTCCCTAGGAGATATGGATGCCACTTCTGTACGGCATGCAAAATAGCCATCATTTCCTTCTCATAAGTAGAGACGGCTAAATTCTTACCAGATAGGGATTTTCTAGTGAATGTAATGGGATGTTCATCTTGGAGGAGGATAGCACCAAGTCCATTATCGCAAGCATCACTCTCAATAGTGAAGGGCTTGGAAAAATCAGGCATAGCTAGAACAGGTGTGGTACACATAGCTTGTTTCAGTTTCTCAAATGCACACTCAGCAACAAGTTTCCATGTAAACGCATCCTTTCTCAGTAGAGTTGTTAATGGAGCTACAATATTCCCATAATCCTTGACAAACTTGTGGTAGTAGCCATTAAGTCCCAAACACCCATGAAGGCTCTTCAAGGTCTGAGGAGGTGGCCAATTTTTCATGGCATCAATTTTGGCAGGATCGACATGAACCCCTTGTGCTGAAACAATATGCCTGAGATACTCTACTTCCTTCTGCCTAAAAACACATTTAGATTGTTTGGCATAGAGATGATGATCACAGAAAAGTTGCAGTATAAGATCCAGATGTTGGAGATGCTTAGTCTAGGTTTTACTATAGATGAGGATATCATCAAAGAAGACCGGAATGAAGTTTCGCAAGTACGGCTGAAATATTTTATTCGTCAATGCCTGGAACGTGGAAGGGGAATTGGTGAGGAAAAATGGCATGACCAAAAATTCATAATGGCCATCATGTGTGCAGAAAGTTGTTTTAGGGATATCATCCACATGGACCCGAATTTGGTGATACCCAGAATGAAGATCCAACTTGGAGAAAAAATGAGCACCTTGGAGCTCATCCAGAAGCTCATCAACAATGGGAATTAGAAACTTATCCTTGATTGTGATGTGATTAAGTTCTCAAAATTTGATGCAAAGGCGCCATGACCCATCTTTTTTCTGGACTAGAAGTACCGGTGAAGAGAAGGAACTAGCGCTAGGGCGAATAACACCTTGTTTGAGTAAGTTGCGAACAAGCATCTCAATTTCTGTATTGTGGTGAAATGGGTAGAGATAGGGCCTAACGTTTGGAGGGAAACTTCCAGGAAGAAGCTGAATACGATGGTCCTCGGGTCGGGAAGGTGGAAATCCCACTGGCTCAGCAAACACACATGCATATCGGTCCAAAATTTGTTGGAGATCCAATGGAGTAGTTGAGACTGCTGAAGGTTGCATTTGAATGAAATGGACCTGAGCGATGACACCATGTGAACTTTTCTTAAGAAACTTTTCCATGCGATGCAAATTGATGAGGCTGAGAGGCCCTGGTTGTAAGCCTCGCAATGTGTGTTTGGTACCATTGATTGAAAACTGCATCCAAAATTCAGAAAAATCCCATAAAATGGGCCCAAGTGTGTGTAACCATTGAGCGCCCAAAACCACATCACATCCACCTAAGGGAAAGGAAAAAATGTCAGAGCGCAAGTTATAATCCCCCATAGATATGCGCACATTGTGACACTTCCCTTTGCAAGGTAAGGTGTCCCCATTGGTAATCATGACTTCAAATATGGAGCAAGGATGGATGAAATAATCAGCCTGTTTGGCGATCCTTGGGTCAATGAAGTTGTGAGTGCTACTAGAATCAATGAGTATTGTAAGAGGGAGTTTTTTGAAGAACCCTCTAACCCACCTGGTTTCTAGGGTGGTGACTCCAGCTAAGGCATGGAGAGATATCTCTGGTTGGTCCTTTGGAGCAAGAAGTTGTTGAATGTCACCATCATCATCTGCGGGATCCTGAGAATCATAAAAAAATTTAGGTGTGGGTGGAGAATCCACATCCAAGAGATAGAGATTTTTCTCAACACATCTATGTTCCTGGGTGAATTTCTCATCACAATTATAATAAAGCCCTTTTTCCTGATGTTCCCGCATCTCCGCTTCAGACAAATGCTTGATAGAAGTGGTTCTAGGAGCTGGTGGATTTTGGGTTCTTTGAGGAACCATAGGTCTGTATGGAACAAGAGTGGATTTGGAGCATTGTTGAGCCCAGATTTTGTCCTTTTCTAGCTTAGCCAACCCGAGGGCTTCCATCATTGTGTTGGGGTAGAACATTTTAACCTTAGAGAATATTGCATCCTTCAGACCACTGGTAAAACAACTAAGGTAGAATGCATCAGGAAATCCATCGATGTGATTGGCGAGTTTCTCAAATTCTATCTGATACTCCCGTATAGTGATAGTTTGGTGAAGTTTCGTGAGTGCTCTTGTGAAGTCATCAAAAGAACTAGGACCAAATTGCTACAAGAGGAGTTGGAAAAAATTTGTCCAATTTGGCTCGGCATGAGCCTTGATGTACCAACGGAACCATTGAAGTGCTTCATGTTCCAAATGAAAGGATGCAAGGGGGAATTTATTGACTTCAAAAGTGTTATGCAGACTAAAATATTGTTCTTCCCTATAAATCCATCTAGTCGGATCATCACCATTGAAGCGAGGAAAATCCAGCTTCAGCCTGCAGAAGTTCCTAAATGATGAGAACCTAGTGTCTGTAGAAGACTCAGGCTAGCAGCAGTTGTTCATGGGTGAATGTTGAAGATGGAGGCCAATAAATTTTTTATCTAGATCCTCAATTTTGGACTTGATGGTGGCAAGTTCTTCTTCCATTTTTTTATTTGCTCCGGCGCGCGTGACAACTATAAGTAGGTTTTTTATTTATTTATTATTATCAAGTAATGGTTAGAAAAACAAAAATGGATAGGGTTTTAGAAAAGGAGATTTTTTATTTGGGAAAAATTTGGGGGGGGGGGGGGTAATTAGGATTTTATGGGGTTTTGGACACTTTTTTAGGGACAAGAAGTAGAAAATATGAATTTTAGAGGTGGGATGAAGGAATTGGAAAATTTGTTAAAGAGGGACAATGAAGCAAAAATAGAAAACAAACACCATGGAAAAATTTGAAGGCGATTGGGGGAGAATCAGAGAAGTTATGACAAATTCTAAAAATTGATAAATGTGGAATTTCGGCCTTGAGGAAGTGAAATTGGGGATGAGGGCCTCAATGAAGGAATATGTAGAATGGTATTATAGGGGTAACAGTGAAATTTCAAGGAAAACAGAGCTAAATCAAGGAAGATATGGCAGAAAAATAGAAATTTATACTTTTTTTTTCTCTAAAGAACTGATCTGTGGTGATGCTAGAAGCTACATTTTATCAATAGGAATGGAGTAAATGTTCTGTGATAATTCTGAAATTTTGCACGTTATCAACTGTAAATAGAGATGGACCTCAGGTATATTCGGCTTCCTGTTGGTTCAAAGGTAGTCACTCGGCCACCAAGGCTATCTCAGGCTTGAGTATTGGGGCAGTACCCCTCACTTCATGGTGCAAGTAAACCTGCTAACCGCTTGTCCAAAAATGAGAGTTCTTTGGTTTTCCTCACGGATCAGAATCTAGTCAATTTGGTGGGGGTCGTTGCCCTTTTCGCTTGGTAGGTCCTCTCAATGGCAAGGTACTTCGAGGTTCCTGTGGTACTCTTCATAATGAGTTTTAGGGCTATGCCCAAGTACTTCCCATAGTTAAGCAGATAGTGTTTAATCCCTAATCCAGATGAATAATATTGTTGCAAGAAGAACAACAACTGTAAGGCTCACAGCGCTAGGAAGCACGTCATAAATTTTTTTTTTCCCGAAATTCCACCCAATGAGCCCAAGAAAGTGCTCTCATACTAGATGTGGAGAACCTCCTGCAATGAAGAATCAAAATGCATGATATAACAGAAATATTGGAGCACAAAAGAGATTTTATTGATCGGGGGCCACTTCGAGGGGGGAAACCTCCTTTGAGCAAGCTCAATACAAAATAACTCTTCGATGCTTTCATTAGCCTCAACACATACTTATATACTGAGTCTAATATAAAAACTATTACTCCACATGAATATGGGATAATGCAACCTATTAACTAGACGACTTAACAACTATTACTTACTCCCCATGAATGTAGGATAATACATCATACTAATGGGATGACTTACAAAGCATATGTGTCTCACAAAATATACCGACAAAATAAAGAGGGGGGTTGACACGGGTTCTTAACATTTAGTACATGAAATATTTTGGTGATACATGTTATCACATATATAGTAGTCGAGCTAGCATATTCTATTTTTCAAATACAGTAGATTTTTCAGCCAGATCTCTTACATATGAGATGCTAAGCTGAGCAGTTTTGATGGATCTTTATTTTATTTGTGGACTATTGTACTCTCCCATGTCACGATTGAGTCTCTGGACACTCAGGTTTGAGGACCGATGTAGCCATTTAGTTATTTATAGAGCAGTTATTGATGCCCAGATTTATTTCAATGCTTTCTCATTGGACATATGATGTTTCAGATGGATTTTATGGATGATTATGACTCAGCTTTTATTATATTGTGTTATGGTTATCATTTCTCTTATACTCATCTTTGTGACATGTATTAACATGTAGTGTCATGATCTGGCGATCATAATTATATGGACTTGGATGTATCAGTATTATGTATTTATGTCCCTACTCTGACTTTGATGTTCCTAATCTATACTCATTAGTTTTACCCTCCTTAGGGAGAATAGAGATAGTCATTCCCACCATTGTTTTGGATTGCTAATGTTTGCTTCATCAGTCATTGTCTCCACCCATCCATTACCTTCCATTTTTTTTTTCAACCCAACGGACTTCTTGACTTATAGCATGGAGGACCTTTTTCCTTGCTAGAACCTTTGTTGGACAAACCTCCCTGTTTATAGTGTGTCTTGGCTCTGAGTTGGTGACAGAACTTTCCTTTGGTGAGTTGGATTGTATGCCTAAATAATTATGGTCGGTTGTCTCGATGTTTGGCACTGTGCAGAACTCCCCCTGGTCACTTGAGATGTTGTTGGATAAAACTAAAAGCTCATGTACTACTTGTATTGGGAACTTTTATATGCGCCCATGGAAAATGAAAATGCTAAAACTGTGTTTCTTAACATATGTCAGAAGGGAAAGAGAAATGAAATGCTAAAATACTCCTCAAAGGGTATAAGAAAAGGTCCAAAAAAACAATGGTTAAATATATGCTATATCCAAATATTGCTGACCTTATAAATGTGAAAATGTCCTAAATGAAATATGCAGTTAGCTGTGCTTTTAAGCACTGGTGAAGTCCCCAAAAGGACATATAGGCCAAAAATTCCATGGAAATAAAATTGATGGTCCTAATGAAACTGGATCAAACTTGATTTAGACATGATTCCTAAGTTGAATAAGCACTCTCTAAACAACGCAACCATGTGTGAGGCACTACCATTTCCCTGTGTTGTTGTTTTTCTGGGATTGGTTATAGTGAGTATTCCCCTTCCATATCCAAAGTTTCATGATGTTAAGTAGGAAGTAATCCTTTTCCCTATCCTTGTCAATTTTATCCTTCACCCTTCACTAGCAAATTGACTACAACTATGAAGTGAGTATAGTCCTGAAAGTCTAGTCTGAGTAATAATAAATAAATCCCTATATATGTATTTGGTTGATGTACCGCCAGTGAAATGCCTGCTACTTGTTGTGATTGTCGCTTAAATGATTTCTAGAGCATGTCTTATCCATGTAGCACTTGTAGCAAATGGATGATAGTTTGAGTTATATTATTGGTATTAGGTCATTTACATGTGATTATATTGTTTATTGGATGTTGTTGATGATCAGGAAGAGATATGGAAAGGGTATGAGTATACACCCTAGATGGATTTGGACTCTCTGAGTCTAATGAGATAGTTTATTTTCAGTTCTGGGCACTTGCAGAGAGGATCAGGCTCATTTTACCTTTCTGATGCAGTTTTGCTTCACAGGATGATGTGTCTGAGTAGGGATATGTTTCATTTGGATCTCCTAGGGCGTTGTATGTGAATAGGGGGTGTAGTCACTTGATTGTACCATAGTAACCCCATCCCATAGATCCTGGTGGGCTCAGTTTGAAAACACAAGCACCCTAGGAGGCTATTTTGACATGTTCATGTTTCTCGAGATAGATTAATAAATGATTAAATGGCTATTGAAGAAATTGATTTGGGATCCTAAGGCAAGGAAATGACATGGGATGAGTCATGATGATGATATTGATGTCCTTTGCACCTTATCTGGTATTTACATCACCTCATTGGGCCCACACGTATTTTTTGGGCATTTTTATATTATTTTCTGGAGCTTTTGGGAGGCTCATAATTTCCTCAAGGAGGCACAAAGTCAAAGAATTAAAATATTATATTATTTTATTGTCCCATGGGGAACCCATAGGGAGTTATTTAACACTCCATGGACCCACCATGTGCTTCATTTATTTCTTGTTGAGTGGGGTACCATCTTTATGGGTGATTTAGTCCACTTTGGTACTTTATAGTTATATTGATCCATGTATTGTATGTTGAGCTCATCTCAACCATTGATTAGAATATTTTATCTTTTAATATTAGCCACTCATTTTGAAAGTGGTTAGGATTTTGGTTCTCTAATTTCTATTTAAAGGAGATAGCTTCTCATTTGTAAAGGGTCTTTGGCTTTTGGATCTGATGAATAGAAAGATTTTTTGTGGATATTTTTTGGATCTGCTTTGCATCTGATGTTCTTTGGTGGTGATTGGAAAGTCCCTTGCTTCCTACCATTCAAAATATTTTGTAATATATATCTCTTTTTTGGGGATCTTTGTCTTATCTATAGGAGGGCATTTTCATCTAGAGCATTTTTGCAGGGGTGCCTCAACTCGCTAGGATTGTCTTCATCTTGTATCAAGGGTTTTCATTAGTTTCATTGTGATCTATGATTAATTCTTGTTACTTTTTTTGTAGATATTGATTTTCTTTCATGATACAACAAATCTGATATTGTTGACGTTTGCTTGTGCAGGAGAGAGGACGCATTGGTCACTTGGAGCACAATGTTGGTCCTAGAACTCACTCATATCTTCCAAAATTGATCGGGATGGAGGGTATCATCATCAACAAGGAATATAAGAGAATTTATAGGTAATATCTAACAAGTAATTCTCTTCTCTTTCAGATCTCAATCCATTATACCTTCTTTTCTTCAGTTTTCTGAAAAAACTTCTAAATAATAAAAATGCAAAAAATACTTAATCGGGGAACTGCTTGATCTTTGAGCAAACGATTTATGGGTTTTGTATATTGGGACTCCCCCTAACTAAATAATCCTCAATACTACCGTAATCATGACTATTTTTTCATAGATCTGATTTTTTGACTGCTCAAACCCCAGCGGCCCACTGAAAAATTGACTTTTCTCAGAGTTTCCTTTTTCCAGAAAATAATTACATGGGTGTGTAGATAAGGTATTCCTCATTCTAGAACATCCCCAATCCTAATATAGTTCCTACCAGGTAGCCCTAGATCTAAAAAATTGTTTTTCAGCCTCCTAACCTCCTTCATCAGATTTTGACTTTTCCAGATCTGATTTTTCCTGAAATTTTCTGACTTGGGTTTGTATATCGGGTCATCCTGATCTCATTTCCACTCCAATGCTGAGCTAATAGTCTCCTGGTGGCTCTAGATCTACGGATATGTCTCTCCAAACCCTAACGCTAGCCCTCCTTCTGCTATTTTCTTTGTAACCTGAAAATTTCGAGCCAAACGCTTTTCTGGGTCCAAAGATCAGGGCATATCCTAGGTGGGTTCACTGAAATGCTATGCAAATAATGACTTCATTACCCAAGGATGAATAGGAACTAATCTCCAAGCATAGCGCTAGCCCTTCCTGACCTCTTTCCCCCGAATGTTGACCATTTCCTTGATAAATTAGGTAACCTGATACTTTAATATCTTTCACTGAGTCCATCTCATTGGTACTAGAAATTCCTAACTCTATCCTTTCTCACCCTGTCTCAGTTGTGTTTCCCAAGATAGTGGTCATCTTCATCAGTTGCTAGTACCTAAACCCTATAGCTAGGGTTTCCATTTACCTTACACCTTACGTACCTCAAAGACACATTTGATCTGTTCTGGTGTCTAGGTCTGATCTCTCCTGTCAGGAGTAGATCCAGGTCTCCCCTGTTGTTGTCTTGGACTTAGATAACATAAAGTGAAGACTACCTTGATTGACGTGACAACCATCCATTTGGGATTTTAGGCAGTCTTGGTTCCACCTCCCTAGTTGCTTTCCCCTCTATCATCCATCCTAGATCCATCATACATAGGAAACTACAAGGTTGGTGATAACAATACACAGCTTGAAAATTTCTCCAATTCTTTCCTAACTGTCACTACTTCTTCTTGCAAAGCTTCACATCTATTTTTGCCTTATGTTAGTTTTTTTTTTCAGAATATATTCCATTTTCTTTGCCTCTTCTAATTCCAATTTTAAAAGGGAAATATCTTTAGTTGGTTCTTTACCATTCTTTTCATACTGCATCAATAATTATTTTTGTTTCCTCTTATTTAATCTGAGTTTTTCGATCTCCTCCAAAGACCTAGTTAGTTCATCTTCCATATCAACCATAGCTTCTTCATCATTCATGTCACTTCATATATATTCATTTCCAAAATATTCTATGGACATAAGCATAAATTTATTCAATTCATCTTCATAAGATGAATTGTTGTCTATTTCTCCTGAAGAATCAACATCATTTACACACAAGCTTTTTCTTGTCTCTTATTCTTGTGGGGACATTGAGATGCAAAATGGCCTATTTTAGCACACTTTTAGCACAACAATAACATTTAAAGGGAATATTTCCTTTGTATTTACTTGATCCTTTCTTTATCCTCCTTACAATTTTTTCCTCTGTCACATCCATTTCAGAATCAATGTTCTTATCTAATTTAAAAGACGATTCTCTAGTGGTGGATTTATCTTTAGCAATCCTCATTTCATAGGTTGTCAGAGTACCTAGGTGTTGGTCAATAGGAAATTTTTTAAGATCACTCAATTCTTCTATCGCAGAAAGTTTGGTTTTAAATCTTTCAGGAAAAGATCTTAAAATTTCCTAAACTAGGGATGCTTCATCAATATTTTCACCAAGACCCTTCATAGAATTCACAGTCTCTTCTATTATTAAGAAATCTTTTCTGACATTCTCATCCTCATAAATATTTAGCTATTAAAATTTTAGTCTATATGTCTGTAGTTTAGAATCCTTTACTTTCTTATTTCCTTCAAAATTTCTTACAAGTTTATCTCAGATATCTTTTGCAGATTCAAGATGCATCACCTTAAGAAACTCAGACTCTACAAGACCACTCAAGATAGTGTTCATTTCTTTAGAATTAAAACTAAATTTTAACTTGTCATCTCTGGAGGCTAGCACAACTGGATTTACATAGTCAATGTCTACTGCATCCCAAACATAAGCACTTAAGGACATTATCTAGGTTCTCATTCTAACCTTCCAAAAGGAAAATTTTCTTCCATGAAATAGAGGAACCTTATTTGATGAAGTCCCTTCATAACTTGTCATGTTTAAGCTCACAGATCTACCTTTAAATAAAAGGAACCTACTATGATACCAATTGTTGAAATTATTCAAATAACTAAGACGGGGGTGGGGGGGGTGAATTAGTTATTTATAAATATTAAACCATTTTCAATTTTTAAACCATTATTAGTGATTACATATTTAGAGTTATGATGATGTAGCAAGTATAATAGAATGAATGATGATCATCAATCACACACACAATAGAGACATACAAATATTCATCTTTATTTGAGCACCTACTCAAATTAGGATGCAACCTTTGTTTACAAATTCCTTCTTGTGGAGAGCACCAACCCTCATGTTTTTCCTCACACCCACTAAAATAACATTCTCCAGCTACTATTGGATGGAAGCACCAACGTCCACTTGTACAGGCTCCGACTTGAATAAAGAAGACAACATGATTTTCCTAGCACCACCACCCTACCACCCTTGTTCCTTATATTTAAACATGTTCATTAAAATATGTAGGAAAACAGATATAATAATGCATACCAACTTTGTCCTCATATATTTCTGGATTTTGTTATGCACCTTTGTTGCTCTCATTGTCTATGTTCTAGATATTCTTGAAAGAACTCAGAGTCATCTTTCATTCTGCAATCCCTACTTCGAGGACAGTCCATGCACCAGCTCTATGACTGCATAGAACACACCCACTTATCTCCAACTGCATCCTCTTATACTTATAAATATTTGATCCCTTCACTTATTTGTATGCCTGACTGTTCATTTTCATAACTGATCAAAACCGTTTGATTCCTGAGACAACCCAACAATGCCAAAATTAAATTGTCTCCACAATTTTAGATCATATGGTAAAAATACGAAGGTGTCAAAGATCTACGGCCATAATGAATTTCACTGGTGAAAGAGTTCAGAGGATAAAAGGGAAGTCAAGTTGCGAAATATAAAATTAATCGTTGGGATTAGGATCAAGATCGACAAAGGAGATTAATCACCAAAAAAATCAATGGATGTGAGTTATTGGCAGGGAGAACTAGCACGGATTATTAAAATCATGATGTGCATGAAATGTATATCAAATATGTCTCATGATATTTGAGTTCCACCGTCGATCTAGATCTCGCAGTCCTCAGTTATTCTGCTGATTCAACTAGTAGGTGAGATACCGAAAGAGATTGGAGCGAAATTTAAGTGTGATTTACCTTTTCTCTATTTGGATTCCACCGTTGATCAAACTTGGCATAGATCCAATGCCTGAGGACAATTTCGCTCATTGAAATAGGTGAAGTATAAACACAGGAGCTGGACGTGAAATTACTATGAAATCTAGTTCACCATAGAATTGGAGACCTCTATTTTTTAGCACTCCTTGGGACGTTGGACCGGTTGGTTATATTTAGTGGTTCTTCTAAATTTAGAACCGAATAAATTATGTGACAGTCAATGTAGACACTACATAAAAAAGGAGCCTCGCATCTGATTTTTGCCTTTTGATTTTCTCCTTCTTCCTTTCGCATTCCTCTAGTGGACACTGAGTTGCAAAAACCCATATTATTGTAGACTTTGATTTCTCATCTTCTGCATTCCTCCTTCCGCATTTCGTTGGATGACACTAGGTTGCGAAAACACATATTATTTTAGACTTTGATTTCTCATCTTTTGCATTCTGCCTTCCTCATTTTACTGGCAGACTCCAGGTTGCAGAAACCCATATTATTTTAGAGTTTGATTTCTCATATTCAGCACCTTCTTTCCTCCATCCGCATTCCTTCTGAACCATTGATTTCTTTGCGGGTTCACTCCTGACCGTCAGATCTGCTCATTGAATTTTGTTTCAAACTTTGTGGGTTTACTCCTTACCCTCAAATCGCTATACAAACTATCGATTCTTCTCAGTCTTTTCCTTATTCATCTGAGTCCACAAATTGTCGATTCTTCCAATTCTTTTTCTTATTCGTGTGATTCCTCTACTTATATGAATCATATTTTATGTTTCGCCATCAATGAAAAACATATCACAATCTGATTTGTTTCCATATGATTGCAATAACTATAATAATTCCAACACGTGCTTCTCTTTTGGCAATGAAATAGCCACTTATATTCTATTTCCAGTAAGGAAATGTTTCCACTCCTATGTATTCCACCATCATTGTTTGCATTTCTTCCTCGTCCTGAGTTAGAAACACACTGACCACCCATTCCAAACTTATTAGTGCTTCCATAACCTTTCCTTATATCACCACAAAACAATATACCTCTACCACGCACATCCAGTATGATACCCCTAGCACTACCACTTCCATGACTTTGATCTCATAGATTACTTAGAGACTTATGATCTCCTGATCTATGCCTGTTTTGTTTTGAGCACTTTTAGTTGAAAATTTTCCTCCTTAACTTGTTTCCTGTCCAAGCCCACCACCTCTTCCCCAACTATTTTATCCAAAATATTTTAGCTGGAATTTATGACATGGAAGAGGTTTCAATTGGTCGACAATTGGTCTTGCTTGATCACATCCAGACAAATTATTGTGTTGTACTTTGGATAAAGTAATAATTATCATCAGTACATGTCTCTTTGTTTCCAAAGAGTGTATACCTTCTTTCAGAGGTTCTCGCCTATAGTTTGTTTCAACATAACTTGTTTCTGTGATCTAATGAAGGTCCTTTATCATCCTCTTTATGATATCTTTGGTTGCGACTGTATTACTTATTGCTTTTCACTGTCCCTTCAATATAATCCGACATGCATGTTTCTCTTCTAGTAATGAGATTGCATATGTAAATTAATTTATAGGAAGGTCATCTGTTGTGATACGAATCTCGTTTTCACCAATTGATTCAGCCAAGAGGGGATTCTAAACTCCTATATATTAATCCTTCGTGTTAAATTTGGAGACAATCCTAAAACCCTATTCCACACATATGGCCAAAGCCAGCAAAAACGTGACACTAAGAAATAAGTCTCTGATAATGGAGAATAAATAAAACTGGATATATATATATAACAATAATTTCATACAAAAATAATCAATAAGAATAATTATATACAAAAATAATCACATCAATAAGAATAATTTTTGCTTGATCACATCAAGAAAAAATTTTGTGTTGTGGTTTGGATAAAGTAATAATTATCATCAGTACATGTCTCTTTGTTTCCAAAGAGTGTATACCTTCTTCCAGAGGTTCTCGTCTATAATTTGTTTCAACATAACTTGTTTCTGTGATCTAATGAAGGCCCTTTATCATCCTCTTTATGATATCTTTGGTTGCGACTATATTACTTATTGCTTTCCACAGTCCCTTCAATATAATCCAAGATGCATGTTTCTCTTCTAGTAATGAGATTGCATATGTAAATTAATTTATTAGAAGGTAGTCTGTTGTGATACAAATCTCGTTTTTGCCAATTAATGCAGTCAAGAGGGGATTCTCAACTCTTATATATTAATCCCTGGTGTTAAATCTTGTATAATACTGAATAAATTTGGAGCCAATCCTAAAACCCTATTCCACACATATGGCCAAGGCCAGCAAAAACGTGACACTAAGAAATAAGTCTCTGATAATGGAGAATAAATAAAACGGGATATATATATAACAATAATTCATACAAACATAATCAATAAGAATAAGTATATACAAAAATAATCAATAAGAATAAGTGTGTTTGCGCTAAGCCCCATGAGACGTCCACAATTAACATTAAAGGTATTCATTTTAAGGGGAGTCACAGAAGGTAAGAGAAGGCGTTAATTTGAATTGAGCCACATTTATTATTTAATTTGAGTCACATTTAATTTTAAAGTTATATTATATATAATTGGTATTTTTATTTTTATTTTCTTTCTCTTAAACTTTATTCTCAAAATCACCAAATAATAGCTTTTCTAGATGCTCATGGGGATTAAAATTTAAAATAATCCTTCAATGCTCAACTTCCTTGAACTACGGCTACCATCTGTGAATTTTATGATGTTGTGTATCACCACAAGGCCATGCTAGGTGTGTTTTTCCGAGGAGTCCAAAATGCATGCCATTAAAATGTTGTGTGCACTATGGATGGGCATGAGGGCTGCAACCATTGTCATGGTAGGGAAAAAATAGCCTCATTCCTTCATTGTGGTTGTGGGACAGAAATAATAGCTTTAATATGTAAAAATAGTTTCTTAATATGAAGCAACCCCTAAAATGTGTTGAAAAAACACAACAAAAGACCCCTGTAGGGCATCCTTGGTCTACTAGAGGGACCTTGACCATCATTAAAGAATGGAAGCAAGTGCCTTACAATCTTGTTGAATATTCTTATGGTCAAGACCCTTGAAGAGTTCCAATTAACATATCTAATATATAGGAAGAGTACCCACAACATAGATAATTCCATTATTTCCCTAGCCCACTTCAAAATCTAGGTTGATCTAAGAAAAAACTAGAGGTTCTAGATTCTCCTCTATATAAATACTCATATTAAGAAAATACATTAGAAAATTGAAAATTGTTTGCAAAAATCCTCAAAAATAGTGTACTGAAAGTTGAATGGTTTATTTTGACCATTTACTCATACCTTAATAAAATAAATAAGAAGACAAATTAATAATATAAAACATATAATGGTCAATTAAATAGTGACAAATAATATTTTATTGCAAAAAATGGTTGCATGTCATATGTAATACTATATGCAAAAACAAATATGGTCAAGGTATTGATGTTTATGTTAACTTGGAATAACCTTGGTAAATCCCTCACACCCAACCACAATTCTTAAACCATTCTAAGGGAACCAATATGCAACACCTAGTTCAAACAATTGCAACACCACAAGAATTTTCAAGAATCATTAGAATGGTTTAAGAATGGTTTAAGAATCATTGGTGGGTGCGAGAGATTTACCAATGTTGTTCCAATTTAACATAAATACCAATCCCTTGACCATATTTGTTTTGACATTTGGTATTTCATATGACATGTAACCAATTTTTGCAATAAAATACGATTTCTTACTATTTATTTAACAATTTTATATTTTATATTATTAATTTATCTACTTATTTATTTGAGTAAGATTTATGTAAATGGTCAAAATAAACCATTCAATTTTCAAGACACTATTTGTGGGGATTTCCATAAACAAACTTCAATTTTCTAATGCATTTTCCAAATCTGAGTTTTTCTATAGAGGAGAATCTAGCACCTCTAGTCTTTTCTTAGATCAACCTAGAATTTGAAGTGGTTGTCTAATAGATTGTGCATGGATATTTAGTATCAAAATTCATTGTAATATGAATATATTTGCACCCAGAGGCACTCTACAGCCCAGTATGGGGGAAATCTTGTAACATTACATAACACTATGTAACGTTACATAACATTACAAAATAATAAAAAATAAAAATTTAATGATCCACTAAAATAAATGTCGGCCAAAAAAACAACCTAATATGAGGGAGATATTGTAAGTTTTCTTGAGTAACTTTTGTTACTAACAAAATAATAAAAAATAAAATTTTTAATTATCACCAAAATAAATGTCCTTAAAAAAAATCTAAAATGAGGGAGATCTTGTAACTTTTGTTAGTTACAAAATAATAGGAAACAAAAAAATTTAATTCTCGCCCAAAATAAATGTCAGCAAGAAAACAACCTAATATGGGGGAGATGTTGTAATGTTCCTACCTAACAAAATAATAAAAAATAATAAAAATTCTGTAAAACCGTTTTGGCCTTCCACATGGTTTTAAAACCATGTGCAAGGCCTTCTAAACAACCCATTGTTTTCATTGTACATGGTTTAGGAGGGCCTTGCACATGGTTTTAAAACCATGTGCAAGGCCTACTAAACAACCTATGGTTTTATTGTACATGGTTTAGGAGGGCCTTGCAAATGGTTTTAAAGATCATGTGGAAGGCCTCCTAAACAACCCATGGTTTTAGGAGGGCCTTGCATATGGTTTTAAAACCATGTTTGGGGTGATGTTCTAATGTTTGTTCCTGACAAAATAAAAAATAATAAAATATATTATATGTTGGACGTAAATAATATTAAATATTAATAATAAAAATACTATATGAGGACCTTAAATCAAAAAAATTGTTTTTTGGTTTAAATCAAATCAATGGCTATATATAGGACACACCAAAGTTGATAGCTCAATGAGTGCAATACCTAAGAAGAGGTTTGCACCTATATAGATTGATCCCTCTCGGCGCTTGATAGAGCCTAAGATTTGGATTTATGCTCATCGCATCCATATCCTTTTATGAAACTAAAATAAGGAACTTGATCGAGTTATATCTAGTTTCTATGATCTATTATAATATTTTCCTTTTTGTCTGAGATTGATATATAGTGTTATTACTTTTACTATTTAAATAAATAATAATTTGGATCCGTACATATTGTATAATTATTGTATTATAATCATAATGCAAGGTTTCTTCATATGATTTAATCATAATAGATATACTCTATACGTTAATAATGTCTTATGATTGCATTCTAATGTAATTCTACATATGTAAGAAACTCGGCTATAATCCGTTGGTATATATATAATATTGATAAGATAAGATTAATAATGCTTACTCTCTTTAATTGTGGGTTAAAAAGGATTTATACTAACATGATTAGAATAATAATAAAATAATAGTTAAAATAATAATAAAATAATACTAACAGGATTTTATTTTTGACTTTCTCCCAAAAATAATAAAATAATAAAAATAATAGTTAAAGTATTTTTCATTATAATTAATAATAAATTATTAATTCTCGATGCATTACAATGATAATAACTTCCTTTTAACATTGGATACCCATAAAAAATAAACAAATGAGGAAACAAATAGATCTACTCCATTTTTATTACAAATTCCACACTGTTTTGGACAAAATTTTGGACAGAGTGCTTATTATTCCATCTCTATCTCTTTGTTTCAATGTGAAACTCCTACACTAATATAAATTAAATTATGGAGAGGTAAATGATTATATTATTTTCACATTTCTTTAAATAAGAAAAATAAAAATGAAAATCATTTATTCTTTATTTTAGCCTTTTTATTGTCAAATAGATCCATAGTGATCTCATTTCACATTTGAATTGCTATTATTAATTTATATCCTACTCAATACATGATGTATACTTCAATCAAAAGATATAACGTATTAATATGAAAGTATCTACAACTTCTCATTATTTAAATAAGTTGATTACCTCCAAAGTTATTCTAGAAATATATAATTAAACATTTAATACTAAAATTTATTTTTCATTTGTACAATTTGCAAAGATTAGCCTATGAATCGCGTTTTGAAAATATTTACTCGAAGAATTAATACCACTGATTATTATTCATTTCTATAATTTGTAAAGACTATGCTCATAGCATTTTAATCAATTGAATAGAAAGATAATAAATGTTGTTTTCAATATTTCTCAATACAAACAAAGAGAATCTCTTTCTAATATTTTAGACTACAAAAATAACTAAAAACATAAGTAAGAATTAATTAATATAATCTATATGCGCCTTATATCTATTAAATCAAGCTTATCACACTAAATAGAATAGTAAAATTTTAAATTACATGGCAATTTTGAAAACTGTATCTTAACCAATTAAGTAAAACCAACATTTTGTATGTTATTTTCCGTATTTAGTTGCCACTAATCACCATGACAACTTCAAAATATATCCGGAAAATTCTTTAGCTTTTCAATAAATCATACATACAAAAAAAACTATATTTTGTTTGTTTTTTTTAGCTTGACTTACAAATAGTTGATTCACATTCAAATAAGAATAAACATTTCATTGCAAATGGTTCATTCCTATTCAAATTCAACAAAAAATAGCCTCTCATTCTAAATCATCATCCTCAATCTACTACTCCAGAAGTTACATTATTCAAAATATTCCCTAGACATTCTGATTTCCATTACCAAATATACTTATTCCTACCCCACTCCCTCCACTACGTGCTTCTCTTTTGGAAATGATTAAATTATGTCATAACAATCTTGAGACAAAGCATAGACTTACAAGAGAATCAAGAAAATTTAGGCATGAAATGACAAAACAATACTACAATAGAAGGTTGCAATTGTGTATAATCAATAATAGAATGAAAAATAAATAATACAATGTCATGCAAAACTTGCATAAATGGATACCATTCGAATTCACTAGACGTCATTCGAATTGAATGGATGGGTGTAGCTTAACTGTCTATTAGCCACAATAAACACACTAGTTAACCACTAATCTAGCTATGATTGACTCTAATTGAGTGCTAACTGAATCAAAGTGTAATAAATGACTAAGTATAACTGAAAGTAACTCAAGTACATGTCACTGCATGTCAATTAGTAGGTGGTAGCGCATCACTAAATCCAGTCAACTCCGATGAAGTGAGCTGAACTAATACTAGTCATTAGAAGTTGATAGAGGCGCATTAACTCACTCTAGTTCACCCAAGTCAGCCCAAAATAGACAATGAAATGAGGGATGCACCCTTACAACTCTAATTAACTGATTTTTAGGTGAAACAACACTCAGTTACCAATTTGGTGCACTTATGACACTCATATCACCCTAGAATTGCTCCTTCATTGAAGGCAGAAGCCTACTTAGCCTCCATGATTGACGGATAAGGCTTAGTTGGCCTCCCTGATTGAAGGAGGGTGTGGGTGTGGTCATGTTAATTTCATGGTGTGCTAATGATGATGCCAATTCTAGTCAATGAACTTAGGACAGTGGTTAATTAGGCCAAAATTTACCAAATAGGTGCGTGGGTTGGATAATGACTCCAACACCCCCCCTTAAGCTATACTCAGGAGGAAAAAATAAAATGCATGAAATGCTAGGGTCCTGGTAACAAATTCCATAGGTCACCTTGTATAATGAAGTAACTCTAAAATGCTGAAATAAAATTCTAAGTGACGAAAGAGGGAAAACCCAGTGGGAACCCCCCCCCCCCCTCAAGCTGAACACTGGTAATTGATCACCTAGATGAACTCACGCTCAATAGTGAACGTAGGTAAGTCATCTTTTAGACTTTGATTTCTCATATTCAGCATTCCACCTTCTTCTTTCTTCCATCTGCATTCCTTCTGAACCGTTGATTTCTTTGCAGGTTCACTCCTGACCATCAAATCTCCTCATGGGATTTTGTTTCAAACTTTGTGGGTTTACTCCTTACCGTCGGATCGCTATACAAATTGTCAATTCTTCTCAGTCTTTTGCTTATTCATCCGAGTCCACAAATTGTTGATACTTCCAATTCTTTTTCTTATTCGTGTGATTCCTCTACTTATATGAATCATATTTTATGTTTCACCATCAATGAAAAACATATCACAATCTGATATGTTTCCATATGATTGCAATACCTATAATAATTCCAACACGTGCTTCTTCTTTTGGGAATGACATAGCCACTTATATTCTATTTCCAATAAGGAAAGGTTTCCACTCCTATGTATTCCACCATCATTGTTTTCATTTCTTCCTCGTCCTGAGTTAGCAACACACTGACCACCCATTCCAAACTTATTAGTGCTTCCATAACCTTTCCTTGTATCACCACAAAACACTCTACCTCTACCACGCACATCCAATATGATACCCTGTCACTGCCACTTCCATGACTTTGATCCCATAGATTACCTAGAGACTTATCATCTCCTGATCTATGCCCGTTTTGAGCACTTTTAGTTGAAAATTTTCCTCCTTAACTTGTTTCCTGTCCAAGCCCACCTCTTCCCCAACTATTTTATCCAAAATATTTTAGCTAGAATTCATGACATGGAAGAGGTTTTAATTGGTCGACAATTGGTCTTGCTTGATCACATCCAGACAAATTTTTGTGTTGTGGTTTGGATAAAGTAATAATTATCATCAGTACATGTCTCTTTGTTTCCAAAGAGTGTATACCTTCTTCCAGAGGTTCTCGTCTATAATTTGTTTCAACATAACTTGTTTCTGTGATCTAATGAAGGCCCTTTATCATCCTCTTTATGATATCTTTGGTTGCGACTATATTACTTATTGCTTTTCACAGTCCCTTCAATATAATCCGAGATGCATGTTTCTCTTCTAGTAATGAGATTGCATATCTAAATTAATTTATTGGAAGGTAGTCTGTTGTGATACAAATCTCGTTTTTGCCAATTAATACTATTAATCCCTCAACTCTTATATATTAATCCCTGGTGTTAAATAATACTGAATAAATTTGGAGCCAATCCTAAAACCCTATTCCACACATATGGCCAAAGCCAGCAAAAACGTGACACTAAGAAATAAGTCTCTGATAATGGAGAATAAATAAAACGGGATATATATATAACAATAATTCATACAAACATAATCAATAAGAATAAGTATATACAAAAATAATCAATAAGAATAAGTGTGTTTGCGCTAAGCCCCATGAGACGTCCACAATTGACATTAAAGGTATTCATTTTAAGGGGAGTCACAAAAGGTAAGAGAAGGCGTTAATTTGAATTGAGCCACATTTATTATTTAAATTGAGTCACATTTAATTTTAAAGTTATATTATATATAATTGGTATTTTTATTTTTATTTTCTCTCTCTTAAACTTTATTCTCAAAATCACCAAACAATGGCTTTTCTAGATGCTCATGGGGATTAAAATTTAAAACAATCCTTCAACGCTCAACTTCCTTGAAGTACGACTACAATCTGTGAATTTTATGATGTTGTGTATCGCCACAAGGCCATGCTAGGTGTGTTTTTCCGAGGAGTCCAAAATGCATGCCATTAAAATGTTGTGTGCACTATGGATGGGCATGAGGGCTGCAACCATTGTCATGGTAGAGAAAAAATAGCTTCATTCCTTCATTGTGGTTGTGGGATAGAAATAATAGCTTTAATATGTAAAAATAGTTTCTTAATATCAAGCAACCCCTAAAATGTGTTGAAAAACCACAACAAAAGACCCCTGTAGGGAATCCTTGGTCTACTAGAGGGACATTGACCATCATTAAAGAATGGAAGCAAGTGCCTTATCTTGTTGAATATTCTTTTGGTCAAGACCCTTAAAGAGTTCCAATTAACATATAATATATAGGAAAAGTACCCACAACATAAATAATTCCATTATTTCCCTAGCCCACTTCAAAATCTAGGTTGATCTAAGAAAAAACTAGAGGTTCTAGATTTTCCTCTATATAAATATTCATATTAGTAAAATGCATTAGAAAATTGAAAATTGTTTGCAAAAATCCTCAAAAATAGTGTACTGAAAGTTGAATGGTTTATTTTGACCATTTACTCATACCTTAATAAAATAAATAAGAAGACAAATTAATAATATAAAATATATAATGGTCAATTAAATAGTGACAAATAATATTTTATTGCAGAAAATGGTTGCATGTCATATGTAATACTATATGCAAAAACAAATATGGTCAAGGTATTGATGTTTATGTTAACGTGGAATAACCTTGGTAAATCCCTCACACCCAACCACGATTCTTAAACCATTCTAAGGGAACCAATATGCAACACCTAGCTCAAACAATTGCAACACCGCAAGAATCTTCAACAAGATCGTAAGGCACTTGCTTCAATTCTTTAATGATGGTCAAGGTTCCACGAGCAACCCATGGTGCATAAAAACTTCTAATGGAATTCATATCCAAATTGAAATTGAAACATCCCCTAGAGATCTCTTGTTCCATGTTTCTTTCGTTGTGGTTAAATTGGATAACTTCCATGAAAACCATTCGTGGTGTTTACTAGACCTATTTGTGGCACCATATTCCTCTAGTAGACCAAGGATAACCTATAGGGGTCTATTTGTGTGGTTTGTCAACACATTTTTCATGCTCGATATTAAGAAACTATTTTTATAGAATAAACCTATTGTTTCTCTCCTACAACCATGGTGAACGAATGAGGCTATTTTTTCCGTACCATGACAATGGTTGCAACCCTCATGCCCATCCATAATTTACACAACATTTTAATGGCATGCATTTTGAATTCCTAGGAAGAACACACCTAGCATGGCCATGTGGTGTTAAATAGTGTCATAAACTTCACGTATTGTAGGTGTAGTTCAAGGAAGTTGAGCATTGAAGGCGTAGTTCAAGGAAGTTGAGCATTGAAAGCTTGTTTCAGAGTTTAATCCCATGACCATCATGAAAACCCAAGGTTTGGTCACTTCAAGAATAAATTTTAATGGAAAGAAAATCAAGATCAAAATACCAATTATATATAATATATAACTTTAAAATTTAAACGTGACCTAATTTAAATAGTAAATGTGGCTCAATTCAATTTAACACCTTCTTTTTCTTTTGTGTATCCCCTTAAAACAAATACCTTTAATGTCGGTTGTGGATGTCTTACGAGGCTTACCGCAAACACACTTATTCTTATTGATTATGTCTGAATATACTTATTCTTATTGATTATGTCTGTGTATATATATATATATATGACCATCCAGTTTTATTTATTATCCATTATCAGAGATTTATTTCTCAATTCACCAGTTCAGGCTATCCAACGTGTAGGTTTTTGTTGGCTTTGCACATATATCTGACATGTGCAAACAATTACATGTCTCTTTGTTTTGGTTTGGATAAAGTAATTGTTACCACCGGTACATGTCTCTTTGCTTCCAAAGGGTGTAGAAATTCTTCCAGAGGTTCCACCTGCAATTTGTTTCAATAGAACTTGCTTATGTGGTATGGTGAAGAACCTTTATCATCCTCTTGATGAGCTCTACGGTTGCGATTTTATTGGTTATTGCTTTTCCCATTCCCTTCAACAGAATATGAGATGCATGTTTCTCTTCCAGTAATGAGATTTCATATGTAAGGTAATTTCTAGGTAGGTCATTTGTTGTGATACGAATCTCGTTTTCTCTAATGGGTGCATCCGAGCAGGGATTTTCAACTCTTCTATATTTATCCATGGTGTTAAATCTTGTATAATACCGAAGAAATTTGGATACAATCCTAAAACCCTAAAGTGATATATGCCCAAAGCCAAGAAAACCATACACTCAGAAATAAATCTCGAATAATGGAGAATAAATAAAATCAGATGGTCGTATATTAATATTATATATATAAACATAATCAATAAGTATATACAATCATAATCAATAAGAATTTTTTTTTTTTGCTAAGCCCCATAAGAGATCCATAACCAACATTGAATAACCAACATTAAATGTATTCATTTTGAGGGGAGGGACAAAAGGTAAGAGATGGCATTAATTTGAATTGACGCACATTTATTATTTAAATTGAGTCACATTTAAATTTGAAAGTTATATATTATATATAATTGGTATTTTGATTTTGATTTTCTTTCTCTTAAAATATATTCTTAAAATAACCAAATCTTGTCTTTTCTAGATGGTCATGGGGCTTAAACTCTAAAACAATCCTTCAACACTCAACTTCCTTGAAATACACCTACAATCCGTGAAGACTATGACAATGCCACAAGGCCATTCTAGGCATGTTTTTCCTAGCAAATCAAAATGCATGCCATTAAAATGTTGCGTGCATTATGGATTGGCATGAGGGTTGCAACCATGGTCATGGTAGGGGAAAACATATCCTCATTTCTTCACCATGGTTGCAGGAGAGAAATAATAGATTTAGTGTAGAAAATCAATTTCTTAATATCAAGGATGAAAAATGTGTTGACAAACCACACAACAAGACCCCTGTAGGGAATCCTTGGTCTACTAAAGGGATATGGTGCCACGAATAGGTCTAGAAAACACCAAGAATGGTTGTCGTGGAGGTTCTATGTTTTAACCACATTGAAAGTAACATGGACCGAGATTTATAGAGGGGATATTTCAATTTCAAGTTGGATATGGATTCGATTAGAAGGTTTTATGCACCATGGGTTTCTTGGGGGACTTTGACCATCATTAAAGAATGGAAGAAGGTTCCTTACGATCTTGTTGAATATTCTTATGGTCAATATCCTTGAGGAGTGCCAATTAGCATAGCTAATATACGAGAAGATTACCCACAATGTAGATAAAACACTCAAGTGGGACATTAATTGGAATAAGGTATGTCTACAGGGAAAATTTGATGCCCTTAAACACCGTGTGAATAATGGCATATGACAAGAGAGTACCCACAAATTTGGTTCCAACTGGTGTGGAAATTTCAGCGGGAAATGTTTGATATATAGAGAACATGGTATGCTCAATGTGTATGCAAATTATAGAAATATGTTATGGTATACCTTAACTATGATAATATTTAAGGATAGATGAAAATATCAAGGGGGGGAGGACACTTGAGTCTAAGTGCATGCTTCTTTAATATCGAGTATGGTACAAGCACCTTGAGTAGTGGAAGTGGGCCTTATTATGTAAATATGGTCATGGTGAAATAAGGGTGTTAATCCCTAATTGGAGCTTCTTCAGCTCCAACACCATATGGTAACACCTACAACAAAATAATATTATCAGGCCCTGCAACGTCGACATCGCTCGCTTAGGGATCTTTGAGCTAGGTGTTTCATATTGGTTCCATTAGAATGGTTTAAGAATCATTGGTGGGTGTGAGAGATTTACCAATGTTGTTCCAATTTAACATAAATACCAATCCCTTACCATATTTTTTTTGACATTTGGTATTTCATATGACATGTAACCAACTTTTGCAATAAAATACGATTTGTTACTATTTATTTGACAATTTTATATTTTATATTATTAATTTATCTACTTATTTATTTGATTAAGTTTTGAGTAAATGGTCAAAATAAACCATTCAACTTTCAAGACACCATTTGTGGGGATTTCCGTAAACAAACTTCAATTTTCTAAAGCATTTTCCAAATCTGAGTTTTTCTATAGAGGAGAATCTAGCACCTCTAGTCTTTTCTTAGATCAACCTAGATTTTGAAGTGGTTGTCTAATAGATTGTGGATGAATATTTAGGATCAAAATTCACTGTAATATGAATATATTTGCACCGAGAGGCACTCTATAGCCCAATATGGGGGAGATCTTGTAACATTACATAACATTATGTAACGTTACATAACGTTACAAACTAATAAAAAATAAAAATTTAATTATCCACTAAAATAAATGTCAGCCAAAAGAACAACCTAATATGAGGGAGATATTGTAAGGTTTGTTGAGTAACTTTTGTTACTAACAAAATAATAAAAAATAAAAATTTTAATTATCACCAAAATAAATGTCGGTAAAAAAAAAATCTAAAATGAGGGAGATCTTGTAACTTTTGTTAGTTACAAAATAATAAGAAATAAAAAAACTTAATTCTCCCCCAAAATAATTGTCAGCCAAAAAACAACCTAATATGGGGGAGATGTTGTAATGTTCCTACCTAACAAAATAATAATAATAAAAAAAAAAATCTGCAAAACTGTGTTGGCCTTGCACATGGTTTTAAAACCATGTGCAAGGCCTTCTAAACAACCCATTGTTTTTATTGTACATGGTTTTGGGGGCCTTGCACATGGTTTAAAACCATGTGCAAGGCCTCCTAAACAACCTATGGTTTTATTGTACATGGTTTAGGAGGGCCTTGCAAATGGTTTTAAAGATCATGTGGAAGGCCTCCTAAACAACCCATCATTTTAGGAGGGCCTTGCATATGGTTTTAAAACCATGTATGGGGTGATGTTGTAATGTTCGTTCCTAACAAAATAAAAAATAACAAAATATATTATATGTTGGACATAAATAATATTAAATATTAATAATAAAAATACTACATGTGGACCTTGAATAAAAAAAATTGTCTTTTAGTTTAAATCAAATCAATGGCTATATATAGGATACACCAAAGTTGATAGCTTATTGAGTGCAATACCTAAAAAGAGGTTTGCACCTAGATAGATTGATTT
The DNA here is from genome assembly GCA_001517045.1 of Pseudotsuga menziesii. NCBI lineage: Eukaryota > Viridiplantae > Streptophyta > Pinopsida > Pinales > Pinaceae > Pseudotsuga > Pseudotsuga menziesii. Next base: position 230,528 of record LPNX010444973.1, read on the forward strand.
CTCTCCGGGCTTGATAGAGCCTAGGATTTGGATCTATGCTGGTTGCATCCATATCCTCTGATGAAACTAAAATAAGGGACTTCATCTAGTTATATCTAGTTTCTACAATGTATTATAATATTTTCCTTTTGTCGAAGATTGATATATAGTTTTATTACTTTTACTATTTAAATAAATAATAATTTGGATCTATACATATTGTATAATTATTGTATTAAATCATAATGCAAGGTTTCTTCATATGATTTAATCATAATAGATATACTCTATACGTTAATAACATCTTATGATTACATTCTAATGTAATTCTACATATGTAAGAAACTCGGCTATAATCTGTTGGTATATATATAATATTGATAAGATAGGATAAATAATCCTTACTCTGTTTAAACGTGGGGAAAAAAGGATTTATATTAGCATGATTAGAATAATAATAAAATAATAATTAAAATAGTAATAAAATAATACTAACATGATTTTATTTTTGACTTTCTGCCAAAAATAATAAAATAATAAAAATAATAGTTCAAGTATTTTTCAGCATAATTAATAATAAATTATTAATTCTCGATGCATTACAATAATAATAACTTCCTTTTAACATTGAATACCCATAAAAAATAAACAAATGAGGAAACAAATAGATCTACTCCATTTTTATTACAAATTCCACACTATTTTGGACAAAATTTTGGACACAGTGCTTATTATTCCATCTCTATCTCTTTGTTTCAATGTGAAACTCCTACACTAATATAAATTAAACTATGGAGAGGTAAATGATTATATTATTTTCACATTTCTTTAAATAAGAAAAATAAAAATGAAAATCATTTATTCTTTATTTTAGTTTTTTTATTGTCAAATAGATCCATAGTGATCTCATTTGACATTTGAAATGTTATTATTAATTTATATCCTACTCAATACATGATCTATATTTCAATCAAAAGATATAACGTATTAATATGAAAGTATCTACAACTTCTGATTATTTAAATAAGTTGATTACCTCCAAAGTCATTCTAGAAATATATAATTAAACATTTAATAGTAAAATTTATTTTTCATTTGTACAATTTGCAAAGATTAGCCTATGAATCGTGTTTTGAAAATATTTACTTGAAGAATTAATACCACTGATTATTATTCATTTCTATAATTTGTAAAGACTATGCTCATCACATTTTAATCAATTGAATAGAAAGATAATAAATGTTGTTTTCAATATTTCTCAATACAAACAAAGAGAATCTCTTTCTAATATTTTAGACTACAAAAATAACCAAAAACACATAAAAATAATCATTAATATATATTAATATACCCTATCAACGAGAAACATAAGTAAGAATTAATTAATATAATCTATATACGCCTTATATCTATTAAATCAAGCTTATCAAAGTAAATAGAACAGCAAAATTTTAAATTACATGGCAATTTTGAAAACTGTATCTTAACCAATTAAGTAAAACCAACATTTTGCATGTTATTTTCCATATTTAGTTGCCACTAATTACCATGACAACTTCAAAATATATCTGAAAATTTCTTTAGCTTCTTAATAAATCGTACATACAAAAAACCATATTCTATTTTTTTTTATTTTTAGCTTGACTTACAAATAGTTGATTCACATTCAAATAAGAATAAACATTTCATTACAAATAGTTCATTCAAATTCAAATTCAACAAAAAAATAGCCTCTCATTCTAAATCAACATCCTCAATCTACTACTCTAGAAGTTACATTATTCAAAATATTCCCTAGACAATTTGATTTCCATTACCAAATATACTTCTTCCTACCCCACTTCTTCCACTACGTGCTTCTCTTTTGGCAATCATTAAATTATGTCACAACAATCTTAAGACAAAGCATAGACTTACAAGAGAATTAAGAAAATTTAGGCATGAAATGACATAACGGTACTACAATCGAAGGTTGCAGTTGTGTATAATCAATAATAGAATGAAAAATAAATAATACAATGTCATACAAAACTTGCATAAATGGAGACCATTCGAATTCACTAGACGTCATTCGAATTGAATTGATGGGTGTAGCTTAACTATTTGTTATCCACACTAAACACACTAGTTAACTAGTAATCTAGCCATGATTGACTCTAATTGAGTGCTAACTAAATCGAAGTGCAATAAATGACTAAGTATAACTGAAAGTAACTCAAGTACATGTCACTACATGTCAATTAGTAGGTGGTAGTGCATCACTAAATCCAGTTAGCTTTGATGAAGTGAATTGAACTAATACTAGTCATCAGAAGTTGTTGGGTGCGCATTAACTCACTCTAGTTCACCCAAGTCAGCCCAAAATAGACAATGAAATGAGGGATGCACCTTTACAGCTCCAATTAACTGATTTCTAGGTGAAACAACATTCAGTTACGTATTTGGTGCACTTATGGCACTCATATCACCACAGAATTGCTCCCTAATTGAAGGAATAAGCCTACTTAGCCTCCCTAATTGACAAATAAGGCTTAGTTGGCCTCCCTGATTGAAGGAGGGTGTGGGTGTTTTCATGTTGATTTCATGGTGTGCTAATGATGATGCCAATTCTAGTCAATGAACTTAGGATACTGATTAATTAGGCCAAAATTTACCAAATAGGTGTGTGGGTTGGATAATGACTCCAACACCCCCCCTTAAGCTATACTCAGGAGGAAAAAGTAAAATTCATGAAATGCTAGGGTCCCGGTAACAAATTCCATAGGTCACCTTGTATAATGAAGTAACTCTAAAATGTTGAAATAAAATTCTAAGTGAGGAAAGAGGGAAAAACCAGTGGGAAACCCCCCACTCAAGCTGAACACTGAAGAAGTAATTGATCACCCTGATGAATTGACCCCCAATAGTGAATGTAGGTAAGTCAAATTTTTCTTAGTAAATTTCTTGTTGAAGATATTTACAATCTGCTCATCTGTAGGGAAGTATTGCAGAACAATGGTCCTGTCATGCACCAACTCCCTAATGTAGTGCATGTGTATCTCAACATGTTTTGTCCTTTGCCGTTGAAACGGATATGTGGAGATATTGATAGCACTTTGGTTGTCACAAGATATGACTGTGGAAAAATCACTACCAATCTCAAACTCTGAAAGAATTCCTTGCAACCAAAGAGCTTGGATGCAATCATTCACTGCTCCCTTATACTCGGCCTCTACTGAAGACAATGCAATGGAAGAATTTTTTTTCTAGACCAGAAAATGGGGCCACCACCAAACATAAAGACATACCCAGAAGTGGAATTTTGATCTATGGAATCCCCTACCCAATTTCAGTCTGTATAGCCAACCAACTCTAGCTTGAAATCTGCAGCATAGTGAACGTCGTAGGATCTTGTGCCCTGAATGTACTGAACGATCCTATTGGTTTCTTTCCAATAGAGCTCATGCGGCTGATGCATGTATTTTGATACAATATTCATGGCATAACAAATATTAGGCTTTCAATGTGTCAAGTATAGCAATATTTCAATCAGCTCGCAATAAATAGTGCAATCCATAGGTGGAGTGGATTTTCCCTCTTTAAGGTTGATCCCTGAGAGGAAAGGAAATGGTGCAACCTTGAAATCATCCATGTTAATCTTAATTAACAGGTATTCAATATGTTTTGACTGATTTACCATTATCCCATCAAAATATTGTGATATTTCAAGCCACATAAATTGCTTCAGGAGCCCCAAATCGCTCATTTCAAATGCATCATGAAGAGCGACTTTTATGAAAGAAATCAAAGAAAGTGTTCTTGTTGTTATAAAAACATTATCAACAGATAATAATATGGTAATACGATTACCATCATACTGCTACAAATATACATTATATCAGATTTGCATCTATGGAATTTTTGTGAGAGCAGAAAGGAATCCATCTTGGCATACCATGCTCTTGGGGCCTATTTCAACTCATATAATGACTTATCCAAATTACATACCAAAGAAGGATATGATGTATACACTTCAGTATACTTCATGTTAATTTCCTGATTTATGTCTCCATGAATAAAATCACTCTTGACATCCATGTGATGCACCTCCCATTGCCTTGATGCGGAAATGACCAAAACTAGCCTGATGGAGTGCATCTTTGCTACCGGTGCAAAGGTCTCATGATAGTCCAATACTTAAACCTGGGAGAACCATTTTTAAAAATTAATTTCTTTTTACTTTCAGTTTTTTCCATCAGCACCAACCATTTTCCGAAACACCCACTTGTATTGAACTAATTTCCTCCCGAGTGGAAGAGAAACTAGCTCCCAAGAAGCATTTTTGTGAAGAGAATTAAACTCTTCGTCCATAGCAGCTTGCAATATCGGATATTTCCAAGAATGGTAGTAGGAATTAGTATATGACCCAATAATTAAATAAAAGTTATTGTACATCAATTAATCATGACAAGAGAGAGTGATGCCTTCTCTTTGAAAATCAGATCAGGTTCTTCTTGGATCAGCAGAATTTCCTATATTTTGCCTGGCGAAAGAGAGTGTCTTTTTGTACCAATTTGGGAAATGATTTGGCATATAATAATTTGATTATGAAACTGATATATTTTTCTCACTGATATCAGATATCATGTCTGCAAAATCATATCCTTCACTCCAACTTTCATCACCCAAATGATCAGCAGAACAGGAGGGAATTTCAGCATAATTTTCTTCAACTAGTTCTACCTTTTGGAGAGGTTGTTCAAAACATACACTTCTTTAAATGAATATCTATTTAGATCTGATATTAAAAAATTTTAATCTCTTATATTCTTTTGTATATCCAATGAACAAACATTCAATACTTTGTGGTTGCAAATATTTCCTCTTGTCAAGCAAAATTTGAGCACGTGTAGTGGACCCAAAAACCTTGAAATTTGACACATCTAGATTGTGTCCAAAATAAGATTCAAAAGGAGTACTTCCTTTCATGAAAGAGTAAGGTACTCTTTTTTGAATGTGTGCAAAAACATTCATGGCCTCATCCCATAGGTTATTAGCTAATCCTTTGGATTCCAACATGCAGGTAGTCATCTCTTTGAGGGCCTGGTTTTTCCTTTCTGCAACACAATTTTGTTGTGGTGTGTAGGGAATGGAGTATTAGATTTGGATCCCACTGTCAAAAAATATTTCCAGAAATGAAGAAATTATATAATCCCCTACATTATCATATATAAGATATTTTATCTTTCTCCAAAAGGCATTCTCAACCAATGCTTTGAACTCGATGAATCTTTCAAAAACTTCATATTTTTTCTTTAAAAAGAAAACCCAAGTGTATCTAGAGAAATCATCAATGAACGTAAGTACATACTGTGAACCACTAATGGATGTAGTAGGCATGGTTCCATTGATATCATAATGAATCATCCCCAAAATATTTTTTTCACGTCTTTCCTTCCCCCGATAAAACTTGTGCTCACGGTGTTTGCTGACAATACAATGTTTGCAAATTCCACTGGAAATTTTGATGGTTGGGAGGCCTTCAACCATGGAATTTTTATGAATTTTCTACAAGTATTTGAATTTAAACTGACCAAATATCTCATGCCATATTATACTAACCTCATTCCCATGAATCAGAAGAGTGGTGGGATTTGCATCCACAACAAACTGGGAAAACTCATGGGCCTTAGCATGATGGTTTTCTATGCATTTTGAAACTAGTTTACTAGATGTAATATTAGTGATTTCAACATCATTTGGGATGCATTTAAATATCTTGGGAACTTCGGTATGATTCATTTGATATACACTCAAAATATTGGAGGCCAAGGAGGGTACATACAGAACATAAAAAAATTACCATGTTAAAGCTTTACAATACCTTTTCCTTTCGAAATGATCTAAGAATCATCTCCCATGTGGATGGGAATTATTTTATTAGTGACCAAGGATGAGAAGGAATCTCTTCTTTCCATCATTTGATTCAAAGCTCCAGATTCTATGAGGAGAGATTTGGGTTTCGAGGTGCTTGCCATGAGAGCATGTCCTCTTTCTTACTGGGTATCCCAATATTGACTATCTCTCTTCCGATCACTCTCTAGAAGATTCAGATTGTTTCTCTCGAGGAGATAAGTCATCTCATCAAGATTATTCTTCATGCAAGCATGTTCTGGGTGAAATCCCTTCCTGCAATAGGAACACTTGACTTTCTCTTTTCCTTGGTTTCCTGTGTTCTTGTGTTTCTTTGAGCCAGAAGGATCTTCTTGCTGCTGGTTATTTTCTTTAGGATTTGGAGCATCAAATTTATCCTTTTGATTCATCTTCTATACTTAAACCTTTGAATCTTTTGGCCCTGAAGAAAATAGTGCTTGATCTTTTGAGGATATGATGATCCCCATCTGTAAAATCTTGTCATGCTCATTTGTGAGGGACTTGGTGAAGGAATCAAGAGAAGGAATTTTCCAACTTGGGATTTTTAGCTTCTTGTTATGGAATGTGGAAAAAAATATTGAATAATTTGGACCAATTTTTGAGACGATAGCTAGGACGAGTTGATCATCATCCTTATCAACCTTGCACTACTTTAACTGGAGCACAGAGTGCTTGAATTTTGTGAAAAAATAATTCATAGTTTCGAATCTATCTGTATTTAGGGAAAAATTCTCATTATCTATCTGATAGATCCGTAGATATATAATTTCTACTTTTTTTAATTTTTACCAAAATGCCTAATTTTCCAATTTTTTCACAATTTTGGCTCTTGACTAGTTTTAGTGTCTTGGTCTCCAAATCATCCAAATTGCTCTCAAATATTTAGAGAAGGTGTATGAATGATACAATAACTTAATTATTATTTTCATCGGTGTATTATGGACCTCCAATCACTTCTTCATGTCTGTACTAAATTCTGAACAAGATAGATGATTTTACTGGCAATTTTGGGCTCAAATCCTCCCTGGGGTAAGTGGTAGAAATGGATTCCCAAATGTGCAGAAACCCACTTGAATTATTAAATTGAATTAGGGTATGTGTATAGTACATTATTAGAGACTCATATGCATAACCAATCTACTTCCCATAGCTTTTATCACTTCTTTCAATTAGATATAAAAAAAACTAGTTTTGAACCCTTGGGAAAATGAGGTGCAGTTTGCTCCAATTGCTATGAAATTCGACCCAATGGCCAAAAATTCTCAGTTACTAAATAGAAAACCCATAATATGATTTAATTATATTCTATTCATTCATAAATCATCAATATCTTATACATCCATTCGAATCCATCAAGATTACAAGACTTTACAACAAAGTAGCGGGGAAATGGCAATGTTTCTTCATTATTGAGCAATAATACATGGGTGATTCCATGAAGATGGGTAACACTTTTTGGCCAAATTTGGTGATGAAAACCTGATTTTTTACTCATGTGCTAGATAGAAGCCCTCAAAACACATATATGCCATGTGAATTTTGACTTGCAGTAAAAAAACAAATTGTAGAATATTATGTTGGCTTCATAGTGATATTTTTTTAAAAATATTCCGATGTCATTTAATGTGTGAATTTTTGCATTTAATGAACTGTGTGACCTTAAAAATTTGAAGAAGCTAATAAGTGGCTTGTGTCCACGTAGAGTAATTCAATCTTGCATTAATAATTTAAAAAAAATAAATATATGAGCATGATCTACATAAAATGCAGTGTGATGTGCATATTTTTTTGTTAATTTTTTTCGCATTATACAATTATTTATTATTTTTCGAAAGTGACCACATTCGATTTCAGCATCATTTTAAACACATTTTTCCACGTAAAGGAATTTTTTGTATTTTTTCAAAAATTGAAAAACCAAAGATACCCTTTTGAAGAGGACACGTCGATATGTGATGTGGGCATTTTTAAGAATTTTTTGGATGTGTATTTTTAAATTTACAGATTTTTATTTGAGCTGCTTCGAAGTTGCAGTGTGGTTTTCTAAGTATAAGTTTTAGAAGTAATTAAAAAATAAATATCATATGAATTCCAAAATGCGTGTATGACACGTCAATGGATAGAAGATTCGTTGGTGAATCTATCGGTATCAACTCCGCTCAGTTATGTGCTAGGAATGGTAGGGTTTACACCTCTGCAAGGCACAGGAAATTTTCCATTTGTTTGAATGAGGGCTAAGTCTGTTTTTTTAAGCCCTCGACCGAGGTATGAACCTCGACCGAGGTATCTAAATACCTCGGTCGAGGTATTTAAATACCTCGACCGAGGGTTTGTAAAGCCCGCAATACCTCGGTCGAGGGCTTAATAAAACCTCGGTCGAGATATTAAGACCTCGGTCGAGGGCTTAACAAGCCCTCGACCGAGGTGCGTTTTTTTGTTTTTGCCAAAATGCTCTTGCCAAAAAGTGTTACCCAGGTCCGTGGATTCACCCACATGAGATTTATTTTCCTTTCAAACTGATTCCTTTATGAAATTAAATAGAAGATAATTTACATCAGAATAAAAAATATTGGAGAAACAGAAGCTCCCTCAAAGAGATGAATAGCTCACCAAGTGCGCCTCACTCCATAGAGCTGAAATATGGTGAGAAAACTTGAGATGAAAGGAAGAACAAGATGAATTTGATATGTCCATGATATTCTGTATATTTCACTTGAAAATTATGATTCCATTGAAGCTCCTTGAAATACCTGAGTGGCCTCTCTAAACACCAACTAGGATGGGAATCTTTCACCCTCGAAATTGGCTAAGGCATGAACTAGTCATCCACTAGCTCTCTCTTTTCACAATAACAATTTTCACAAATGATCAAAAGGGACTTCTCATGACTGATCCCTACATTTTATAAAAATTATTGGTATTATGATATTCCAAATACATCCATAAACCAAATACAAGTCGAATTAGTGTTGTTTCTCACGCTATTCCATGCAGCCCTCTCTTCACCTTCCCTCTTCTCCCAAATTCGAGTAGGAGCCTCTTGGTCTTCTCTAAATCCCATGAGAACCCTCCAAGATGCTCTATTCATGCCTGAAATTTCTGATATGTCAGATTTCATCCTTCAGATATGACTTGTTTCATAACTGTCATAGAATCTCCATCATTGGTGTCATAGATGTCATCAATGTAAGGGGAATCTAGCCAAGTGTCCATGAAACTCCCATTTGGCTCTTCCTCTTCCCATGTAAATTACAATTCATCCAAAATTAGACCTATGAATTATATGGGAAAATATATTAACCTTATAATCAATCCAAAAATATTAGGCTTCCCATAGATTCTAGATTGCAAGAGGAGGATTATTATCAGCGAAAATGGCACTTCTCCGTCCAAGTACTGACATTCCTCATGTTGGTCCACAAAAGGAAAAATTTGTATTGAAGTGTCCAAAACAATATACATGGGCATGACCTATGATGCATTATCCTCAAACCACCCTTTTATATTTTTATTATGAATTTTGGGTTGCATACATGACTATATGCATTGCAACTCACGTATCATATGCAAGTATTTGCATTGCAACCCGCGTGTACTTACATACATGAGTTCCATTTGAGTAAATCACGTCTCATACATGATTTTCCTATATTAATACCTACGTACACCTTAATTTGACATTAAAAAATATAAATTGAGATTAGTTGAGATTAGTTGGGCCTAATCCATAACTATCCCAACCATCTCAACCATCCTAAACTTTGAAACCATTCTATTTCCCAAAGTATAAATAGAGTCCTTTGGGTGGTCCAGACTAATCAATAAATTTTGGAGAGAAAAGTTATGTTGGTGGTATACCTTTGGAATCTTGGAGCAGCAGGACTTAGATTCCTTTGGCTGCAGAGGAGTCGTTGTCTCAGAAGATGGGTTGTATTCTTATCTTAATCATCGATTGTTAATAAAGAGAATTCATCTTCCAATCTTGTATTGTGTATATTTAATGTGTAATGGTTAATGCATATGTTTTTTTTATCATTAATATGTTGTTCATCTAACCTATGATATATAGATGTATGAAATATTACTTGAAGGATTTACTCTTTGCAGGTGAAGAGGTGCATCCCTAGAAGCTTTGGAAAGGAGTGGAGCGAGAGAAGATCAAGCTTCGATCAATCATCGTTAATCGGGTAAGTCAATATTTTATTCCTATTCTCTTTCCATTTCCTAGAAAAAACTAATTGTCTGCAAGTTAGTAGTAAGTTGGTAACCCCAGACCCTAGGTTACAAGCGTGATTTATCCTGAACAATAGAACTGGTGACTTCGTTGGGGAGTCCAACCTGTTGTGGGTTCATCTTGTAGGTTCTTGACCAGTGTTTGCTCTCATTGTGAGTGTGGTTCTTTTATCTTGCCTTTGATTTGCATTATAGTGTGTCCAGAGACCTTTTTATTTTTCTTTCTTTGAAAATATTTTGTTGTATATGCGGGTTGCTGTTATACATAGTCGCGTATAAAAACTTGTATACACAGGTTTCTCTATAAGACAGCCACGTATGGTACATGAGTTGCTCTATAAGATAGTCGCGTATATCCTGTAGCAGCATAAAAAAATTTAGAGTTTGTTTGTCCCTATCTTGTTTGATTTTGTCTGCTCAATGGTCTTCTGTTGTTGGCATGATCCTGTAAGTCCAAAGTCATGTACACCATACTTTTCGCTTGTTGTTAATCCTTTGAGTTTGGTTTGTTTGAATCTTCCTTCATTTAGTGATTTGAAGTGGGCTCTCCGATTTGGTTTATAAGTCAGGTGTTGGGTGTCTAAGTCAGTGATCAGTGCTTTAAATACCTTATATGTAGTATTTCTATGTGTAGTATCAGTTTAACACTTGTTCTTCATCAAATCTAGTGGATTTTATTCATTAGTTTTTTCCTAAGTCGGGATTTTCACCAAGTTTTCTTCTTGTCTGGTCAAATTTGGTTATTATAGGTCCTATATACTTCATTTTTTCTTTTTATATATTGTGATTATTCAAACTCACTCAAAATTTTGCATTTAGATGCATTGTAGTTTTTGAAGAATTTGAAAAAATGAAAGAATTTTTTTTTATGCTTCTACATTTAGTTACACTTAGTAGTTTTCTTTTCAATATTTTCAAACAAAATTTCAAAACTTATAAAAAGTCTTAGTTTCTTGACGCTTAGTTTAATTTTCATTATCTTTTATTTACAAAAAAAAACAAGAAAATAAATTTTGTTTAATAGTTGCAATTTTCTTTGGAATTTACTTTATACATCATTTTTTCTTTTTCTTATTGAGTATATAATATCACAGTCCTTCACGTCATTTACCCTCTGAATAAGAAAAACCCTTAAAATAAACGATATAATTTAAAATCTATTAGTAAGTTTTATTTTGTAGGGTCGTACACCAACTAGATTAAGCTAGACTTGTGGAATAGGGAGTTTAAACTCTCCACAAGTGTTTAAATTCAGATGTAGTTGGCCAATCGATAAGTAAACTGTTTTCTATGTTGGTTATATCTGGGAAGCTTTTCTTAAATAGGAGTTAAGCACGAGGTTGCGTGGATGATTGGACTGAGGAGATAACCCTCTGATTCCTTGTCGAAGCATAGACCAAGGTTTTTGCACATATGGGGACTTCTGTTAATACCACCCTCTCGGTCCCCTGTGGTTCCTGGTGTTGAGAGGGTTTCAGGATTTACTACCTTGCCCATGTGTATGAACCAGGCTTGCGACTGTCCCCCCAAACTATCAATATTTTTGAGGTAGCCTATACTCTCTCTGACATCTATGGTTCATACACAGGCACACCAGAAGGCTATTTCTGGGTGACCTTGGATGAACTTGGAAGGTAATCCTTGTAGAAAGTGTGGGAGGGTGGTGGGTTATTCCTCCACTTGTGCCTAAGAACATCTTCAAGGTAACCAGGTAACTGTCTCTTAACTTTCTTTTGGAAATCGCATCTTATACCACTTGTGATTGTCGATACTTTAGGAAATTTTTTAGTGATTGCTTTGTGGTTCATCTGTGTTTAGCCAACCTAAGGGTGTGAAGAGTCAAATTTTCAATCATGGAGGAGCAACCTCTTAGAAGGTTAAGAAGGTTGAGAAACATTCCTTTGTTTGTTACAATGGAACCTCCATCGCCCCCTTAAAGGAAAATATTAGACATAGATAGTTCTTTTGAACAGGTAGGAATTAGTGAAGTTTTGGGTGAACGAGAACTTAGGAAAAACTAGGTTGATACAACCACAGTAGAGATAGAATACTTGCAGGCTGATGAGTTTGTGAGGAACTTTAAGTTACCACTTACTGACCTAAATGATCTAGTGATTGTTCAGGTTCATCCTTTCAATTCACCTGTAATTGGTGTTCCTGTGGGAAGACTAATGTATAGTGCAAGAGAAAGTCCTTCTACTTCCACCTCAGCTGCTATGCCTGAAGGAGTACCACCTCCCCTAGTTGGTGACCCTAGAACAAATATACCTACTACTCCTTTAACTACAACTATTCAGGTGGTTCAACAAATTTAGTAGGCACTTCTGGTGGGGTGGTCACTAGGATCCCTAGTGTACCTTCTGCTTCAACTTCTTTTGCACACACTACTCAGAGTGGTCCAGTTGGATCTTCTTCATTTGTCCAGGGTGTCCATTGGAATGGGGGGCACATTCTCCCATCCACCCTATATGTAGGTCCAACACCTACATATGTGGGAGTACAGTTCAGAAACACTAACCCTTATGGTCAAGGTTTCCAAATGACGGTTTCGGATCCGTTCACGATATCTCCTTTTTTGCTTTTTGGCGGGGGGATACCTGCTTTTGTTTTTCAAACTCTAGTTTCAGCTGGAGTAGCCCGAACCTCATACACTACACCACATAATCCAGGGGCTTATGGGTGGAATCCTTTCCAAAGAGATCTAACTACATCACAACTGGTAGCAGGGGGCAACCCCGCCTTCACATCTGGAACTTGGGAGAAAATCCTTCTTCTCCCCAAGCTGGTACTTTTCATGCTCTGGTTAGGCCCAAGCTTCCTTTCCTAGCAACTTTAAATTTTCCATATTTATCTAAGCTAATGAATGATCCGGTGAGACATGATGCCTCTTGGCCACCTATTCCTACCAAGATACCCTTGGATATCCCAAAATTTGAAGGAAAAGTTGGTGAAGACCCAAGGGCTCATATCACCACTTTTCACTTGTGGTGCTCCTCCAACTCACTGAATGATGACACCATTTGGTTGAGATTGTTCCAAAGAACTCTTACTAGTGTTGCAGAAAAGTGGTACATTAAAATGCCCTCTACTGCATTTGATAGGTTTTAGGACTTAGCCAGTGTATTCCTTAACCATTTCCAACTTTTTGTCTGGTATGATGCTGGGAGAAAATTATTGTCCACCTTTTGGAAGGAAAAATCCACTCATATTTTGGATCACATCCAAGAGTGGAGAAGGAGGAAGAGGATCATTAAGGCCACTATACCTCCTGAGTTTTTACTAGAATGGTTCCTTAAGTCCTTATTGCCATATATATCTAAGGACGTGTCCACTTTGGGAGACACTAATGAGGAAGAGGCTATCCTCAGGTACCAGTAGTTAGATTTGATATATTCTCAGTCTGGGATTCTATATGAAACCATCCCTGATGCACCAAGACCAACCTATAGTGTCGAAAAACCTAAGCATGGACCCAATGTCGATGGTGTGGTTGGTTTAGTGAAATCTCCCATTGTGTAGGCTTTGGCTAAACAACTCCATGATTTTTTCGTCAAACACTCTACGACGGAGGTAGCAAAGGCTTCCCCCTCACCCTAGAATGAAAAAAAAATTTCACAATCCTCCCAAAAGAGAAATCAACAATATGGTGGGAAAAATAAAAAGGGGAAGAAGGGCAAGGGAAAGCAAAACAAGCCAAAACCCACAAACAATTCTGATGGGGGGGGAAATAAAATAAGAAGGTGAAATTTCCATGTAAGTTGTTCCAGGAAGATCACCTACCCATCAATGTCCCCTTATGAACCAAACTCAGAAGCTACTTAAAAGCCAACAACCGACTGTCTTAAAGGATCCTTTTCCCTAAGGATAGAATTCTACTTTAGCTTCAAAAGTAGCAGGGGGCACCCCAAATGCCCCTGACCCAAATCATATCAACATGGTTCAATCCTAGACATTACTCCAGACTAGGAACAAGAACTATGAGACAGAAGCTTTGGAGAAGGGTAATTCCATCGGTGAAATGTCTAACCCTCTCACAATTGAAAAACCTGTCAAAACTATGCCCAAGATACCAAAAGGTGTCTTTAAGAAAACATTGCACAATCCTAATGCTAGGGATGCAACCAATTACTATGTAGTTGAAGATTTATCCCAAACTCTTTGTGCAATGTCAGCTTTCGAGGTGTTACAGATTTGTCCCACCCATCGAGATGCACTCTTAGCAGCCTTAGGTAGTATGGATTCATCAAGCCTCATGGCGAAGTTTAATTTGTCTGACGTCAAAATTCACTTGCCATATCATGTGGCCTTATGGATAGATGTCATACATGGAGGAAAAACCATTGGAAGGGAAGTTGTCGATGAGGATGCTTCCACATGTTTCATGTTCTTGTCTTGTTGGAAGGCTCTTGGATCTCCAAAGCTAGTTTCATCAAACACTCTGCTTACTGCTTTTGACAAAAGGTCCCCATGGTATCCTACCAGCTTTCGAAAAAAATTTGGTAGCGAAGGAAGTGTCTGTTGAGGTAGAGGTGATTGATGCACCATTGGATTATAACTTTCTTCTGGGGAAAATTAGACTTATTCTATTTCACCTATTGCATCGACTGTTCTCTGGGAAGTAGTGTTTCGACACGAAGGGAAGTTGGTTACTGTAGACCAGCTCAGCTTTACTCGAAAGGGCCACATGGAAACTAATGATTCCACCGTGCCATCGGTTGATCATGTTAAACCTGCTTTAGAGAGCTTAGGGGCTAGAATGTATTCATCATTGATGGGCACATTCGATCTTCCAGCTCCGATTAATTACTCAGTTTCTACTAGTATATGGAATTCTATTGCAATGATTGTTGATAGAATGGACCCTTGGGTTCTTCCTTCCCACCATGAGCCTGAATTTCCTTTATCGGTAGCGGAAGTAGCTTATCAAGATATCATTCATACCATTGGCGATCCCATTCCGACCCCTCTCACAGTCTTATAGGAACTGAAAGAAGCATGTCTGCTTGCTTGGGTAGAGAAATCTTTGCATACTTCAAAGTGCTTAGAAATATTTTTTCCATCTAATAAATCCATTTTGGAAGCTATACGTGGACGAGAGAAGATTTGCGAAGATATTCATCATCGATCCTATTTTCTTCCAAAATTAAGCAGGATTGAAAACCAAGAGTTCCATATGAGACTAGTAGATGATGTTGATATACCAATCAATCCCTCACCAAGGGAGGGAATATTTGTCAAGGGGAATATGGAAAACATTTCCATTACTATTCCTATCAACATCTCTACAAACCCAAACGTTGTGGAAAATGTATACATCAGTTCAAACTGCTCTCTGGAAAAGATTGCTATATATACAACCTTATTTAAGGAATTCTGTGACGTGTTTTCCTGGTCATATGAGGAGATGCTAGGAATATATCCATTGATAGTAAAACACTAAATCCAAACCTATCCTAATTCCAAACCATTTCAACAAAAACTTAGACCTGTTAATCTACGTAAAGCAGGAGCCTATCAAAGCTAAAGTTGAAAAGTTGTTAAAAGCTGGTTTCATTTACCTGATAGCTTTGACAGAATGGGTATCCAACCCTATTCCTGTCGACAAAAAGAAAGGGATGATACGCATCTGTACTGACTTTTAATATTTAAACAAATCATGTCCTAAGGATAACTACCCTACACCATTCATAGATCGAATCATTGATGCTTATTCAGGGAGTGAAGTCTTTTTGTTTATGGATGGTTTCTATGAGTATAATCAGATTCAAATTAAACTAGAAGAACAACATAAAACAACTTTCATTTGTCCTTGGGGTAGATTCGCGTACAAGAAAATGCCCTTTCGATTGAAAAATGCAAGGGCTACTTTTCAACAAACAATGAATTTCCTTTTCATGACATCAAGTCTATTGTCGAACCCTACCTAGATGATCCACTGGCAAATTTTCAAAAGAGGATTGATCACCTAGATCACTTGCGTTTAATCTTTGAAAGATGGAGATATTATAAAATACGTTTGAATCCCCACAAATTCATTTTTTTTGTTGATTCAGGTAGGCTACTTGGGTTCATTTTTTCTAGAAAAGGTATTTAGGTGGATCCATTAAAAGTTGAGGCCATAGTAAATTTGCCTCCTCCTTGTTCCATCAGGAAGCTTCAAAGCCTGCACGGGAAGTCCAAATTTCTCTGACGTTTTAGCATGAATTATGCCAAGATCAGCAAAGGTTTCATGTTCATGTTGAAGCAGGACACTCCATTTGTATGGGATGAAACCGCACAACTTGCGTTCAAGGCATTAAGGAAAGCTTTGTTGTCGGCACCTTTATTGCATCTGCTAGATTATTCTCGTAACTTTATATTGTATATGACTGCATCTGAGTCAACCATAGGGGTAGTACTAGTCCATGAGGATGATAATATTCAAGAGCATGTTGTATACTATCTTCGTTGTGCTTTAGATGGCCCTGAACTTAGGTATTCCCCTATCAAAAATTTGGCTTTTGCAGTTGTATATTATGTTCAGAGATTGCATCACTACATCTTACTGAGGACTACAACAGTAGTGGTGGATGTTAATCCTTTCCATTATGTTTTTTCCCGATGGATAGTTGGAGGCAAATTCAATAAATGGATAGTCATTCTCCAAGAGTTTGACTTAGATTTCCAATCTGCCAAATCCAATAAATCCTTAGTTTTTGTAGAACTCATTGCAGAATTTCCTGTCGAACAAGATGTAGCCATCGAAGAAGACTCATTCCTAGATGAGTACATCTTCTTGATTTCCACCTCTGACCTGTGGTATGGAGATATACTTGTCTATCTCCAAACTCTGAAGTGTCCTACAACCTTTTCGCAGGAAGAATGGCACAAAGTATGCTTACATGCAAAAAACTACCTCATTCTTGGAGATACTTTATATCGTAGAGGGGTAGACTCTATTTTTCATCGATGTCTTACCCACGAAGACGTCGATATTGTCCCAAATGATTCCCATAGCGGAGCATGTGGCGGTCATTTATCTAAGGTTTAAACAAGAACATTCATCTTATTTCTACCCACAAGCGAATGGTCAAGTCGAGTTAGTAAATAAGACCTTGAAGAATATTCTCAAACATACTATTAACATAGCTAGGTCAAATTGACACATCATGTTGTATCCTACACTTTGGGCTTATCGAACCAATGTAAAAACTGCCACAAGGTTCTCTGCTTTCCAACTCATTCACGGGGTGGAAGTAGTAAACCCGGTTGAATGTGAAATCCTGTCCTTAAATATTTCCATTCATGTGTTACCTAATACAACTAAGCTTGAAGAATGTTTTATACACTTAAAACATCTAGATAAATAGCATAGGGATGTGCTGATGGTAAGCAATACCCATAAGAATAAGGTGAAAAATAAATACGATAAATCGGTCAAACCTAGGATTTTTTCTGAAGGGGAACTTGTCTTTCTCTGGGACCAAGGTAAAGAACCCCTAGGGGTAGGGAAATTCAGGTCTATGTGGTTAGGACCCTGTGTCATGTCTAAATTTCTAAAAAAGGGTGCATATGAATTAACTAATTTCAAGGGGAATAAGCTGCCTGAGCCTAGAAATGGACTCTAACTAAAGAAGTAATATGCTTAGGCCTAGCACTTTTTCTTGTATTTATATTGTATGTAACTTTATGTACAATAGTTTGTCGGTTTTCGTTCTTATATCATCTATTTGCGGTTACAGATGTCTTCTGCATGGTTCGTAGATTTTGCAGATGGCACTAGTCATCATAGTTGCAACCTAGCTTCAGCTGCATGGGTTATTTACTCACCCTCATGACAACTAGTTACCTCTGGAGGTGCTTGCTTAGGTATTTCTACGAATAATGTGGCCGAATATAGGGCTGTCATTGAGCTTTTATGGGATTCCTTGTCACGTGGCATCACCCAGCTGGAAGTTAGACTTGACTCTCAACTGGTGGTTTCCCAACTCAATCGAGCTTATCAGGTGCATAACCATATTTTATTATATTATTTTATACAAGTTAGGTTATTGGAAATAAATTTTGAGTTTATTACATTTAATTATATTCCAAGAAATCAAAATTCATTAACTGAGGCATACGCGAATTATATCTTGGATTGGCACTTAACACATATTTCATAAAAATACACAATAGATACATTGCAAAAACACATATAAATAAAACTGGCGAAATATATATATGTAAATATCTGTCCATATAGATAGGTCGAGTTTTTTGATCCTCAAATCTAGTCATAACTGTATAATATACAAAACATATACAAAATTTGGATTGTAGTCCATAAAAATGCTCCTAGGTCTAAGCTTGACCACCATGGTCATCCTGACCACCTTGATCATCTTGGTCATCATGCTCTTGTGCCTCTTCATCTTGTTTAGCTGTAGCAGCCTCAGTGGAATCTATGTACACAAGTACTACCCTGGCTACCCTTCTCATAAGGCATATCGAAGTAGGTGGGATACCAACCACTAGCTCCTGCATAATGGTAGGGATATGCTCAATGTGTAAGGTAGGGAATCTTTGGGTAAGCCTGGCCAGCTTCCCTTCAATAACTTTGATCAAACCCTAATCCTCTCCTACTACTGGTCGCACATACATATGAGGATGCCCATCAGGGAAAACTAGCCCCATATCTGTATTTTAAAACATTCAAAGGATTAAAACTATTATACGTATGTATATATATTTATTACTAAAAATTCATAAAAATTTAAAAACTTGAAAAACCAAAATACCTGACGCTCCCCATGCTCCTCCAGGAGGGAGGACAAGATCATTGTCACTAAGGAAATCCATCCCAGCATATGCAAACTGCTCTAGTGCTGGTAACTATTGCTCCCATCATAGGTAGAAATCATCATCGTACACACTCTGAACCAAGCCACCGCTGCCCTGGTAGAGGAATATTTCTTGCAACCTACTCAGTCTAGGATAACAAGGAGAGAAAGCTGGTAGTGGTACTGCAGGACTAAGACTGGGAATTCTCTCAAAGAAAAATGTCACTAATATGCTAGGATAATCAAATTTTTTCCATCGGCCTCTCTTACAATCAAAGAGTTGCTTCTTCATTATTGGGATTAATCCCAAACACCAGTCAAATAAGGATCCCTGTAGACATTCCACCGCAAGTCTCATTTGGTTTCGAGTTTCAAGATGAAGTGATGATGATCCTGCAACCCTCACTATTGTTCTTACCAACACCTGTAATGGCAAGCTGCGAATATGAACAATAGGGATACAAGAACCCATTTTTTGGGTACCAGGCACACATTAAGTGTCAATATAGTTCTGCACACTTAGAAGGTCACCACCCCTACCAATACCTTCCAAGTTGACTGGAGCTCCCCGTCATGTCAAACCTGATATAAAATAGATGTCTTCCAATGTAATCTCTAGAATCTCACCTTGTAGGTCAAATGCACTTAGATCATGATCCCAGTAGTGTACCAAAAAATCTAGTAAGTGAACATTGGATCGCATAGGTGAGGTACAAAAGAATTTAAGCAACCTAGTTATCCGTAATACATTTACCGTGTGGGCACTTCGAAGAGCATCTTGGTCCTTGTCTTCATGTTCTCTCTCCCTCCACTCCAACACCATGTTTTAGCTTGTCAATCAAGCCATTTTCAAACATTAAACTCATTCAAAACACTTTGATTTTGTCCCTACATAGCTTTTTCCTATGTCGCGCAGTATACGCAAATGTCCTTTGGACATGTCACGTAGCATACGTGAGTTTCTTTTGGGCAAGCCACTTATAAAATGCATGTACACAACTGTCTACATTGCATACTCGCGTACACAGTGCAACCTTCCTAAAATTGGTCTAAAACATAAAAAAATTCATCAAAATTAAAAATTTGCTTGGATAAAATGAAAGAGCATGGAGAGTTGATTTACTTGGAACTTGCGGATTTGAAAATCGTCTAGCGGTTTGACCACAACGAGCAATTGAAGGAAGAGGTAAAACTTGTCTATCAAGGTTAAAATGTCCAATGGTGAATTTGATTTCTATTTTTGCACTATTTATAGAGATTATTTCACAAAGTGAGTTTTTAACCTATAGTTTGTAATTTTTATTAAAAGCACATCTAATGCCATTTGATGTTTTTCCTAATGAAATAGGTCCAAGGTTATTCAAAGTCATTTTTCACTCATATAGGGTACGATTTTGACCATTTATATGCATTGTTGCATTTATACTTAATCGGCTTTGACCCTAGAATTACTACTTTCACCATGGACTATGGTATTTAACCATTAGTACCTTGTCTATATCATTGTTCTTCCATGGAAAGAGATTCCTTTCCATGAGTACCCTAGTATAGAGCACATTGATTGTCTTTGGTACTCAAGTCACATCTGCCATAGGTTTAGGGGAGCCTTATTAGTTATTTTTCACGCCAAATTAAGCCTCCTTTTGGTCTATTTTTACAAGATATCCCCTTTATAAGGCTCCCCATCCTTATGGAGTTTCTTTAGGCCTAGGTCTAACTCCTCAAAATAGACTTGACTGTCGAGTAAATTTGTCCATTCATGCTTGTTAAGAATATGTGAATGGGAATCCACATTGGTGGTAGCTTATCTCTTTCTCGGACCATGTGGAATAATATGAGAAAGGATCACTCTCTTTTCTATGGAATTGAGAAGAGTATTCTTAGGCATAGGTTTATCACTTTTCCAGACCTGAGGGACTAAATTTACAGAAAAGGAACTCCCAATATGAGCTTAGTTTTCTCTTTTTCATGCTCTGGACTTGTTGCTTCCGCAACCTGTTTCCCCGATTTTAGTTTTTTATTTAAACTCTGGGACCCCTCGTTATCATGATTTGCTTGGATCGACTATTGAAAGCTTGGCGTCTTGGAGCTTATCTTTGCGTTTGAAGTTGATTGCTCACCTTTTTGATTGCTTCGTCCAACTTAGCTTGAGTCGTGTGGTTTTTTTGGTACCCTTCGAGTATGAAAATTTTGCATGAGCAAGAAAAAGACGGTTTCTGGGCTGCAAGTTAATCCTAGCTCTGTTGTTTTTCTCTTTGGATCGGGCCTCTTTCGGAAGTTTGTTAGTCCTAACTTACCCGACGTCGCAGCTCCCGGAGAAAAATGCCCCCCGTTTGAAGTTTCATCCGACGCCCAATTCAACGGCCCAAATCGCTTGGTCCTGAGTTCCTACCTATCCGTCGTTGCGGCTGGGAGGATGAAGTTAGTGGCCGACGTGAGTTTCATCCGACGCCCGAACTTTGCCTTGTTTAGCCTCCGTCGCATGCTTGTGGCAAGTTTCCCATCCGTCGTTGCTGGTGGCAGAGTTTTCTGTCTTCCGACCCACTTCTCTCTGCCGCCCGATTGCCTACGACGCCCGTGTTTCCATTCACCCTCTTCTTGTGCTCCTCCGCCGTTGCGCCCCCCCCCCCCCCCCCCCCGAAACCTTACCCATCCGATGCCGGATTCTCAGCCCGCCCGACTTAAGTCTCGCCCGACCGCCGATTCTTTTCGTGAGTTTTCACCCGGAGAGCCAGGCCAGTTTCGTTGTGGATCTCTCATCATAGTTACAAGTTTTTCGATGCCCGATGTCTCGTATGAATGGATAATGCACTTAAATTGTACGCAGGGAGAATCACATGGATCGCGAGAGCGGCCTACGGAGAGGAAAAGGACAAGCCAAGCGGATGACAGAGGCGCCGATGAGGCGTTTTCAGCAGTTACTGTCAGAGGGTAAAACGTCTATTGAAATGATTGAAGAAAACGCAACGACCAGAAGGAAAACTGAATCGTCAAGGGCGCTGAAAGGTCACGCGCTGAGGGAACCCAGAGGACATCAGTTGTAGTTTAAATAATGGGAAGGAAGACTGAAAGAGGGGGATTTTTCCCTTAGAAAATTTTGTAATGGTTGGCTTGTAAGAGGAACTACTTTGTTTTGCAAAGTGAACTGCAATTTTTCCTGCTAGAAAGAGTAAAGAAGTGAAATGTACCAATGCAATTCAATGAATAATGTTGAAGAAGAACTATTTCTTTTTCAGCTGTATTTCATTTGCTGTAAGGATATTTGATGTTTTGAACCTAAGTTCTTATTAACTATTCTTCAGTATTTCTGGGATGCATTTTCACTAAGAGCAATAAATGTTGTTATAGAATGATCGGCTATCTGGTTATTTAAATATCTGTAAGTTTTCATGTGCTATGAGAGAAGTATCAGTTATCTGTGATTTTTCTTACTGTGTGTGATAATATATTGCTCAGTCAAGATGATAACCTCGCTCCCTAGGGATAGTTTAGGTGGTTAGTTATTTCTGTTCGTATCTGGTTTGGTTGCTTGTGAGCATAAGACGAGAGGTAAGAACCTGTGCATCACTTTGTGACCGCACCCTGCATTTAGACCAGCCTGCATTTAATTAGGCACGTGCATATCATTCATTTAAGTCAAAATACAAAAAACTCGGTGGGCCGGGCCGCAACCGGTAAAGCCTGTGTTTATTACTTTGACCTACGGTAGCCGGACCGTAAACCGAACGGATTCCCTATACCAAACAGTCAGCGGGCTAGTTGGGAACGCTGATTGGGGAGAATCCCTTACTGTTTCCGCCTGCGAATTTACAGGCCTCAACAGTTTTTGGTGCTAGAAGGAGGGCCGCTAGTGCATGGCTGGCCGAGGAAACCCATTTTCCCGAGAATATTCCACTGGTTACAGTTCTGGAAGTAGTGTACCACACAATTCAATTCCGGAAGAAGAAGAAAGAGAATATCTGTACCCTGTCCGCAACGAGATTGTTAATGATCTGAGAAGACACACCAGGGCATACTTAAAGAAGATTGGAGGATTGCCTGTCATTCCCGAATTTCCTAGAAGAGAATACAAGAGGAAAGATCGTCCTATAAGAGAAGACTCGGTGTTGGTTGGATACTGGCAAGAACTTGTAGAGATTGCCTTACAAGAAGTAGAGCTACCTTTGAATCAAGAAGGCCCTGAGACCCCTTATATTTCTCCTATTCACACCCCAGTTGGTTCACCTCCGCACTCTCCACCTCGATTAATGGCAGCAGCTAACGCAAACCAGCCACCTAATCGTCCAAACCCACCACCTGCATGGAAATCCAGATCACCTCTGAACCTGACCCCACCTTTGCACGACCTACCTCAAGCCTTCGAAAAGTTATTGCCTAAGTTTGATCCCAATGAGAAGATATTGGTAGACGACCACTTGCAGAGTTTTTATTTAGCTATAGAAGGATTAAGGGTAGGGGACCATGAAGATGTGGTTTGTAGACTCTTCCCACACACTCTTAAAGGAGCCGCAGCCTCTTGGTATTTTGGTTTGCCTGCCAATTCTATCCCAGATTGGAACACCTTCGAAAGAATGTTTAGAAGTAAGTATGCGGTCCAAAAGACTCATGCTGCCCTTATAAAAGGACTTTGTGCTTTAAAAAAAGAAAAGAAGGAAAAAGTGCACAGTTTTACACAAAGGTTTACAGCATACCTTAAAAACTTCTCTGATGCAGATAAACCTTCAGAAAAGGTCCTAATCGAGTATTATACTTCAGCTTTGGGTCCTGACTTGGCCATGTTCGCAAAAGGTAGGGCCAAGCCCACTTTGACGGAGACTTATGAAGAGGCAGAAGTAGTGGAAGCAGAAAGGGAGAGCATTGAAGATTATCCCGAACAGTCAGGGGAGAAAAGGAGAATGCTGCTGTTTACTAAGCCCAAAGAGGAGAAAACACCAGATTACGAAGGTATGGCCAAAAATGGTGCAGAAGCTGTCTAACACGGTCATAGACTTGGAGAAGGAAAAAGAAGCACAAAAGTTTTTTAGACCATATTATAAGAAAAGGGAGGATAGCAACCAGACCCTTCCCCCCTCTCAGAAGACTACATCCATGAACCTCATAGAGATAGGGATGGAAAATTTCTGTACTTTTCATCAACAGCCCCATTCCGAAAAGAACTGTCCGCAATGGATAAATTCGATGACATTGGTCATGAATCAGATGCTGGATTCAAGATTGACGGAAGAAGATGATGATGAAAGGAAAGAAAAAGTTGCTTCAACGTCTACAAAAGAACAGGAAGAAGAGACTATGGCCTTATGGAGCTCTATTTCAGTACTAGACGCGGAAGAAGAAAACACTCAGGAACGCAAAGATATCAGAGAAGCTAACGTCACAACTAGGAGCAAAGGGGAGGTTAGTGATGACAGTCTTCTGCTCCCAAAGATTCGAAGGCTGCAAAGAAATATCAAAAAGAAATTTCAAGAAAAATTCGTGGCTGATCAGATTCCAGAATTTACCATTACCAGCCAGGATCCGAGGCAATTTAGAACACCACCTAAGCCAAGCAAAGAAAATGTAAGCACTAATAAACCTCAGTCCACTAGACAACTAATTGAATATGACGTTGTTGAAGATTTAAAGAATATAAAGGCAAACGTCCCGCTGTTTGAAATGTGCAAAATACCTCAGCAGAAAGAAAGATTGTTGAAAGCATTAGAAACAAAAGAAGAAAAGCTGCCCACTGACAATCAGCCGCAGCCAGAAGAAGAAATTGGGGAAGCTAGTAGTGGAGGTAAGTCTAAAACCAAACACCCACCTTTCCTTTTAACATTTGAAATTTTTAATCATAACGTGCACAATTGTCTAGCGGACTCAGGAGTGTCGATTAATGTCATGCCCATATCTGTTTGTAAGAAAATAAATGGGCAGCCCAAGCCAACCACATGGAAAGTGGTGCAGTTGGATAGGACCGACGTCAAGGTAGTTGGCGAGATGGAAGACGTGCTAATCCGCTTGGCATCCGATGATAGAGTGTGCCAAGTCATCAAAATTGTAGTGGCTAACATACCAGATGCGTACGGCTTGGTCTTGAGTAAAGATTGGTCAGCCAAATTGAATGGGTATTTTGCCACAGATTGGTCACATGTTTGGTTGCCATACAAAGGAAGTCCTAATCAGATCAAGGTTTTGAGAGAGCCTCATATGAAATACAATGTCACCCAATTGGATGGAAAGAATGTACCAGTTGAATCCGTATTGGGAAACTACTTTCTGGAACTGGAACCAGGGAATTATCAAGCGGAAGAGGCTAGCAGCACTTCTAACACCTAGCCTGATCTCCTTCGTTTTTCTCAGGCTGATGAGCTTGACTGTAAAATAGTAGATTTAGCTGTAGGAGTAGATTCTTTTTCAGTAGACAATGTTTGTTGGACTTTATATTTTGACGGCTCAAAAACGTTAGAAGGATCAGGGGCCGGCTGCGTCCTTATTGATCCACAGAAAAATAAACACTTCTTGTCCTGTAGGTTAGAGTTTGAATGTACTAACAATACAGCTGAATACGAAGCACTGTTGCAGGGACTCAAGAAGGCCATTGAGTTACAGGTTTGTAATTTAAAAGTTTTCGGGGACTCAGAAATAGTTGTGAAATAAATAAAAAATCAGATACATTGTGTTTCCCCTCATTTGAAAGCTTACCAAAACTAGGTATGGGAATTACTTAAATGTTTTCATGCATTTAACATTATTTCAATTCCAAGGATAAAAAATGCAGCCGCTGATTTTTTAGCCACGTCAGCTGCCAGGCTGGTGCCCACTAATAATAAATGCTCTATTGAATTACTTTTCAGGCCCTTCGTGCCGGACATGATCACCAATCTGTGAGTATTTGACGATGATCAGCAGATAATCAAATGCTTGACAAATGATGAGACGTTTAAAGGAGCTATCATAGACGATGCGGAACATCAGGCTGAAATGAAATATAACAATTTCATTCCCAAAGGAGTCAGGACGCTGGAAAAAACGTTTGACTTAAATGAGAAATTTAGGAGACCAGCTAATGTTAAGACACACAGTTCAACTTTACAGTTCGAGTTAATAAACTTAGGGACTGAAACAGAGCCCAAGTTCGTGAACCTCGGCAAGTGCTGCTCACCAGCAGAAAGAGACAAGTTCCTCAGTTTGTTTAAACAGTACAAAGACGTCTTTGCCTGGACATATGCAGATTTAAAGACCTATGATACCACCATTATCAAGCACATCATCCCTATTAAAGCAGGCGTCAAGCCATATCAACAGCCGTTGAGGAAAATGCACCCAAAGCTGGAGCCGCTAATTCAAAGCGAGGTGAAGAAGTTGCTGGACGCTCGGATTATCTTTAAAGTCAGGCATTCTGAATGGGTATCAAACCTGGTGCCTGTCAGGAAAAAATTGGGAGAGATCAGGCTGTGCGTAGATTTCAGAAATCTAAATCGCGCCTCAGACAAAGACAACTACCCGGTACCTCCCATGGAGCAATTGCTACAAATGGTTGCCGGCTCTGAAATGTTTTCATTATTGGATGGTTTCTCTAGCTACAATCAAGTGTTGGTGTCCGAGGAAGATAGATTGAAGACGACATTCAGAACTAAATGGGGAACGTTCACTTATAGAAGAATGCCCTTTGGACTGATCAATGCGGGCGCGACGTTTCAGAGAGCTATGGACATAGCTTTTCGCGGATTGATTGGGCGAAGTGTGGTGCTCTACCTTGATGACATCACTATATTTTCGAAGAAAAGAGGGGAGCATGCTTTTCATTTAAAGCAAATCTTTGAACGCTGCAGAAAGTATGGCATTTCCCTCAATCCAAAAAAATGCGTGTTCGCTGTCACGGAAGGCAAGTTACTGGGGCATATAGTGTCTAAGGAAGGTATCTCTATAGACCCAGACAGGGTGAAGGCCATTGAACAAATTCCCATGCCTCATAATAAGAAGAGAATGCAGTCCTTCATGGGGACAATAAACTTTGTAAGAAGATTCGTGCCTGATTTCGCCCAGACTGTTAAACCATTGCAGTAGATGGTCAAGAAAAATGCACAGTTCAAATGGACTGAGACTGAAAAGAATGCCTTCAGTAAAATCAATACCGTTGTTGCACATGCACCCTCTCTTAAAAGTCCAGACTTCGACAAGGATTTTATTATGTATACATTCGCGTCCGATGATTCATTAGCAGCTGTACTCACACAAAAGGAAGAGGGAGGTGATGAATTTCCAATCTCTTTTATGAGCACTGGGCTACAAGGGGCTGAGTTAAACTACCCAGCCATTGACAAACAGGCATATGCAGTATTTAAAGCAGTCAAGCAATTCAGACCTTACATACTTAAAAATCGAACCAAGGTAATTGTCCCTTACCCAGCCGTAAGATCCCTTCTCATTCAAAAGAAATTGGGAGAAAGAAGGGGCAACTGGGTAACAGCCCTTCAAGAATACGATTTAGAATTCAAACCAGCCACGATAGTGAAAGGTCAGGGGTTATGCAAGCTGATGACTGGAAGAAAGAATAATGAAGAACAAGCATGGGATAACGAAGCTGAATTGCATGTAATGGATGTTTGTCCTTTATTCACAGCTCCTGAATCTTGGTATAGAGATCTTGTACATTACCTGCAGTCAGGGGTATTTCCTGAACATTGGAGTTCCAAACAGAGAAGAGCTTTGCATCTAAAGTCAGCTTCCTACCAACTCGTAGAAGGCATACTATTCAGAAGAAATTATGATGGGGTCCTTCTAAGATGTTTAGAAAAGGACGACGCTGAGAAAGTAATGTCTGAATTACATGATGGACCAGCCGGTGGACATTATTCAGGAGACACTACAGCCCATAAAATCCTTAGGGCCGGTTACTATTGGCCAACGCTCTTCAGAGATGCCCATGCGCACGTCAGAAAATGTGATACTTGTCAAAGATGCGGTGGAAGACAACCTAGAGTAGCAGCACCTCTAAAACCTGTAATGATCACAGAGCCTTTCGAGCAATGGGGAATAGATGTCATTGGAGAAATAAAGCCAAATTCCTCCCTGTTACACAAGTATATTCTTACTGCAACTGATTATTTCACCCGATGGGTCGAAGCTATTCCGCTGCGCAAGATAAATGAAGATGAAGTCATCAATTTTCTACAAGACCATATCATGACCAGGTTTGGGGTTCCAAGTTCGTTAGTTTTTGATAATGCTAAGTACTTTTCATCCATTAAGATTACTTCTTTTGCTCATGAGAAAGGGATAAAATTACACTATTCTGCTAACTATTATCCACAAGGGAATGGCCTGGCCGAATCCTCAAATAAAAGCCTTATTAGAATCCTGAAGAAGACCGCCATAGAAAACCAGCGAGGTTGGCACTCAGCCTTACCCAATGCCCTGTGGGCTGATAGAGTTACCCCTAAGTCTGCCATGGGAGTGTCACCCTTTACCCTTGTATACGGAAAGGAAGACATCCTTCCTCCCAACATCCTGCTCCCGTCTTCCATACTAGCTCAAGAGTCTAGGGGGTCGGATGATGAAGTTCTCCAAGTAAGAATATACAATCTTCTGAAAGCAGAAGAGGCCAGATCCAAAGCTAGAGAACGTTTCCAACAGCAGCAGGAGGTAGTGAAGAGATGGTTTGATAAGCACAAGGCCGGGAATAAGGATTTGGAAGTAGGAGACCTTGTCCTCAAATGGGATCATCCCCATGATGAGAAAGGGAAGCACACTAAGTTCCAACAGTTATGGGTAGGTCCGTTTCAAATCACCGCTAAACTTGGCCCTGCTACCTATATGTTACAGGATTTACAGGGATGGGAGGAAAACCTGCCAGTTAATGGGCTGGTTCTCAAACCTTATTTTTCTTAAGCAGTTTTTGAGCTCTCTGACTTGTACATAAATAGGCTGTTTGAGTTATGCTTTCATTTATTTTAAGTGAGTTTTTGTTTTCAATAAAGGTGGTTAACTCGTGGTTATTTGGGAAACTTTACATTTCTGGAGATGGTAAACATTTGTTGAATAGTTAGATTGTGGTTTTCCATGTGAATTTCTTCCACCAACTAGTTTCTCGAAATCTTTGTGTGCATTGAGGTCTTGCTTAACCTCCTGTAAGGTCAGTCAGACTCAAAAGTCTAGAATACTATGCTGAGGCTCCGCGCACTTTATACTTAAAATCTAAAGGGCGATGACAGGGGACCCATGGAGAAGAGCAAGGTGAACAGGGTGTTAAATCTAAATGAGCCCATGCCGGGAAATAAATGCCAAAAAGAAGATAAGATTCAGAATTCCTATAAAAACATCATGCTCAAAAGCTAAATCCAGATCATAAAGTACTAATTTGCCAATGATCCTCTCCGTCCGTGAGCTGAAACCTTAAGCACATCACTCACACAAAAGGGCACTATGGGATAGAGGATCCTGAATAAAAATTCAGTAAGAAAGGCATATATGAAGACTCTCATTAAAAGAGGATAAAATCCAAAAAGCACAAAAGTTGCTAAGGCGGCATGGGAATGAGGAACAAATGAACGTTTCTGTTCATCACCTGCTACAATCCTGTGGTGTCCAATGTTACCAGCTACCTGAAGAAAAATTAATAATGAACTCATATTTTGGCCTCAGCAGAGTTATCCTGACTCTAGAATCTTGACTTTCATCGCCCAAATTGGACTGATGTCAATGATCAAGGTACACACTTCTGTTTTTGAGAAATCTGTCTAGCTGGAAGAGTTCAAGGGATACATTTTTTGTAGGACAGTCTGCTTTTCAAGGAAGAAACTACCCAGAGATCTAGGTTCACCAGGAAATCGCCAGTTGTTGCTGCCGCAACCTGTTTCCCCGATTTTAGTTTTTTACTTAAACTCTGGGACCCCTCCTTATCATGATTTGCTTGGATCGACTGTTGAAAGCTTGGCGTCTTGGAGCTTATCTTTGCGTTTGAAGTTGATTGCTCACCTTTTTTATTGCTTCGTCCAACTTAGCTTGAGTCGTGTGGTTTTTCTGGTACCCTTCGAGTATGAAAATTTTGCATGAGCAAGAAAAAGACGGTTTCTGGGCTGCAAGTTAATCCTAGCTCTGTTGTTTTTCTCTTTGGATCGGGCCTCTTTCGGAAGTTTTTTAGTCCTAACTTACCCGACGTCGCGGCTCCCGGAGAAAACTGCCCCCCGTTTGAAGTTTCATCCGACGCCCGATTCAACGGCCCAAATCTCTTGGTCTTGAGTTCCTACCTATCCGCCGTTGCGGCCGGGAGGATGAAGTTAGTGGCCGACGTGAGTTTCATCCGACGCCCGAACTTTGCCTTGTTTAGCCTCCGTCGCATGCTTGTGGCAAGTTTCCCGTTCGTCGTTGCGGGTGGCAGAGTTTTCTGTCTTCCGACCCACTTCTCTCCGCCGCCCGATTGCCTACGACGCCCGTGTTTCCATTCACCCTCTTCTTGTGCT
>LPNX010444977.1:9143-29958 GCA_001517045.1 Pseudotsuga menziesii
TTTCTCATCCCCAAAAGCTTTGAATCTAGCTCTCTATGCTCCCCCAGATGGTCTTGGGCCAAGTGATCAATCCAACAGCATAACAATACCTTAAGAGTTCTCTCCCTCAACCATGGCTATGAGCTCATATTTATAAGGCTTAATGGATAGGGATGGTTGAGAGATTAGTGGGTGAGGTGGCCTCTAATATCCTAGGATGAGGGATCTCAAGCTCAACTGACCCACAACAGTAGGGATACGGGAGGACACGAGGCTTATCATCTAGAAGACTCGAGAAACTTCTCTTTTCCCCTTTTTACCCAGTGTACCACGTTTCTCCTTAAATGATAGAGCGGTTCTGGTAATAAATGCTTATGGACTAAGGTCCATAAGTGGTGGCACCGCTTGTGGACAACAAGGGATACGCAGTACAAACAAGGTACCACTTCTGGAAAATAGAGGAAGCGCGGTGCTGGGAATTTTCATGGAATATTGATAATAACCATGAGGTTCCACTCCAAGAGTTGAGATTCAGGGCAAGTAGGTATGTCAAAGTTCTTATCACATGATGCTGATAGGATTTTGGTATAACATGACCTACACCACCAAAATACATATACGTAAAACCATCATTTGACCCCCACACCCTCAAAAAGGCTCAAAAATATGCAAAAGGGCTTAAAAACCCCTAAAAAGAGCCAAAATAGCTCTCATAGGGGCTAAAACCTCCAAAAAGGGGATAAAACCCCTCAAAGGAGCTCAAAACCCCCAAAGGAGCTAGGAATTGGGTGAAAGGGGATAAAATCCCAAAAAGGGGCTAAAGCCCTAACCAAGGGCTTAAAACCCTAAAAATCTTAAGAAAAAGTATAAATAAAGGGGTGGGGGTCACTCTCAAATCACTTCTCATATCCCTATCATTATGCTTCCCATGTGAGTGCCTTGAGACCATTTGCCTCTCAAGTCATTCACCCTCCCTCTCCTCCATTCCTCCATTGAGCCAAAGCTCCCATTCCATTTGAGAGGGGTTCTTCCAAAGCTAGGGCATGGTGGCCCATTTCCACCCAGAGAAGGTATACTTATGTTTTCTGTCATTTTAATTGTAGTTTTATAATATCTTTTTCTTACAGGTTTATTGCTAATGTTTCATTACAGGTTTCCATTCTATTTCTTCCAGCTCTCTCATCTTCTAACAGTTCTTTGCAGGATTCTTAGAGTTAGGCCCTAACCTTGTTTGGAGGGTTTTATTTCGTTTTCATTCCATCCTCACAGGAACCCTACCCTTTCGTCCTATAGATGGAAGGGAGTTGTTCCTGCCTATAACAAGGGAGAAATCCCTACTATAGGACATGTTCTGGATAGAATGACTTTCTCAAGCCCTAAATTCTAGAGATTCAAAACATCTATACCATTCTTTGATCATTCTTGAAAGTCACCTACAACTAGGTTTAGTTCTGGGATGGATAATACTATATCGTATATATCAAACTAGTTGTCAATTAGGTTCTCTTCGGTGCTATAAGGATTACTCATAGATGAAGATGATGATATTTATCCTATAGATGCTATAGTAGATTACTATGGAGTTAATGAGGTATTACTTGCATAGGAGACCTGAAACAAATTAGGTTTATGGAAGCATTCAAAAACAACAGTGAAGATGTAGCACAATGCAGGCTTTTATAGGAAAAGGATTTGAATTTACCGAATTAAATAAGGACAACACATGTCAATTAGTGATTGGTGAAGGATTTTAGGAACACTATGCATTTATTGGTGGTGACCGTTGGTCTATAATGGCAGTGTAAAACACTCGTTGGGTAAAATAAAGGTGTGGGGCCCAAGTGAGGAAAGGTGATGGGAAAATTGGTTTCAAGGTCACACATGGGAATTTTTGTGAGATTTCTTTTGTGGCCATGAACTACTCCCAAGTGGACGTGTGGCATGGTATTTTTAGATTTAGGATCCAAAACCAATACTAACCACCCTATGTATTTTAGAGCATGAAATCATCTTGGGCGTTGATAAGTTTTTCTAGATCACAAACCTGGTCATTCATCAAATCACGTACTCCTCAACAGGGCCTAGAGAATATTCCAATTACACACTCAACTGCTAATGTTTGATTATCACTAGAAGGTGGTTTTAGGTTTGTGTAAAAGTGATATTAGAAGATCCCTTTTATGGCCCTGACTAATTTCTTGCATGAAACGTGGACCAATGGTTTTCAAATCAGGGTCATCTCCAATGATTAATGATCATGTATCTTGACAAACCTGAAGGTGTAAGAGCCGTTGATTTTAGTCATGGATCACGGGGTAAAAATTCTATCCCAACTTCATCATGATAGAGAGTTTATTACCATATGATGTGACATATATATTTGGATGACCTCATCTCTGCATGTTACCATAAAGAGTTTCAGGGTCGTGCATGAGCAGTTTTATGAAAATACTTTAATGACCCTGACTCCTTTTTGTATCGATGCTTGTGTCATGGAAAACAACTTCAAGGTTGTGACATGATTTGAATAAGTGAACAAATTAATGGAACTGAATGCATTTCCACCATAGATCTAGTACAAACAAATAAGATTTGGTCCTACACTAGATTGAGTACATGTGACTTAAAATATTTACATGCTCCTTTGTTGTGTAACACACAACCCTGTGATTCACAACTTTGATCGGGATCATCGAGCCACCAAAATATGTGCTTAAACTAGACCCCCACACTTGCTACTATACCAGATCATTCCATTGTAGAAAATATCACCAACATCCACTATGTACTTATGTTATTTATATCAATAGAAATACTATTTTCTTGTCCAAATTCATGTGCAAATGTTTATGTAATTTTCATGGGTATATTTTCTTTTTACATGCTGAATGGATTATGTTAGATTAAATGCTAACATTTATATATATATGCTTCGATTCATTTGTTTTTGAGGACAAGTTGTAGGTGACAAGCATTGGAATAAAGCTCAATAATGGTCTTATTCGAACATCTGGTTGAGGTATGGACCCTATCCTTTGTTGTTAGCATTTTACATTTATATGCATTAGAGAAAATTTGGTGTCTGAAATTGGCGTCGTAAGAAAATGAGCCACCTCTTAAAAAACAATTATTTGAATATAAGAACCAATAGAATTTCATGAAAAGAGTCAACCATAATGGTTGAGTTAGAATATTTGACATTAAAAAACCGACTTTTAATTTGTATTTTCAACATATCTCCCTGTCATTTTAATCAAATTTCGTGAAGGAGCGTTCATTGGTTGTGAAATTTAATTCCACATCCAACGAGTATCCACACTGCATACTTTTGAGGGACCTGATCCCATGAAAAATGAGAAATACATTAAAAAATGTGTTACTTTCAAAGTAACATCTTTTTTTAATGTAATTCTCATTTTTTGTGGCGTGGGGTCCCTCAAAAGTATGCAGTGCGGGTACTCGTTAGATGTGGAATTTAAATTTGAATCCAAAGTGTGCTCCCACTAAAAAATTGAGTAAACAGATAGGGAGATATGTTCAAAATATGAAGAAAAAAGGTAGGTTTTTCTCTTTTCCTCCAAAATTCATAAATATTATTTTATTATTTTATTATTTTATGAGTCGATTTTGGGCTTAAGAAACAAATTATTATGGTCACCCTTTACATTATTAATCCATATAAGTGAGGAAAAAGGGAAAACCACATGGGGGAAATTCTCCCTATAAAATGGACATGAGGCACACTAGAAATAAAATTCTCAAAAATTAAGTAAGTGTGAAGTTGATTAGCTGTTTGGAGAAATATTCTTCTTGGGAAGAAGTGGAAACTACTCCCATGTATGGATCATGTGCTTGATCTCTACATAGTATGCAAGAGCAAACATGTGCTCACTAGACTTAAAATTTCAGATATTAGTTGCTAGAGCCATGAACTTCGAACCAAGATCAAGTACAAATGAAGTGGGTTCAGATCCAATCAAACCAAACAAGGTTCTATTAGCTCCAGGAATGAGGTTGAACAAAATTCCCAGGTGCACCAAGACAATGGAAAAAGCACAATGTTCTCCAAACTCAGTAGATATTGAATGAACCGAGCCATTTAACATAGAGAAATACATAGGAAGCAATTCTAGAGTGAGAGTGAGGGTGCAACCAACAACTACAGACTATGATCTAGCCTTCAAAACATCCAATTGATCAAATAGTGCTCCATCATCTAGTGAAGTATGCACAAGATAATCAACAACTAACATATTATCTTCTAGATTTAAATTATAAGAATGATTAGATAAAAAGGAGAAATTGAAGGATAGTTCTTCTTCAATAAGAGTAGGAAAAATGTCTTCTTCATGTAGATCTAATTCATGGGAAGAAACATAGGAAGAACGAGTCAATACAAAGAGGATTTCACGAATTTGAACTGAATGAGTTGAATATTATTCCATTTAATCTTATGTACCTACAAAACATGTTTAATTTAGAAAAGTTTAGGATTCTAAGGCCTGAATGTATTCACTATGAAAAGAAGGATGCATAAGAGAAGAAGAATTTAGTAAACACTGATCAATCATTCATGGAAAAATTGCACACACATGGAGACAAAATTGGAAGAATAATTTTAGATCCAGTAATCAGTATGTTGTATGTAATACAATGGTGTTACAAATAAGAGAATTTGAATGCATTAGGTAGGATTCAAATCCAGCAACCTGGACTGACTCCGGTGCTAACTCGGTGTGGAAAAATCACCACTAGATATCACTAATGTAACTCTGGTCAACTGAGTTAGTTCACAATCAGTTAACTCGTCTAGGTAGGTGAGAAAATGCACCCAACATCCCTTAAATCATGCAAACTAGTGCTAGGATGACTGAATGTGATCTAACTGATGGGAATTAGGGCATAAATGAATATAACTAAACACCAACTAGGGTCAACTATTGGTGACTGTTGGTGGCACTCAGAGTGGATTCCTAATTTATAGGGATTGATCTCTAGATATCCTAAACTCATATAGGAAGGAGCATTTAGTGTTAGGTAGGCCCTCTATGACTCTCCCATGGTAGTGGTGAAGTGGAAATGACATCCTAAGCTAGGAAAAGAAAAACAATCTATGGTGGTCAAGGGAGGATTAACTAATTAATCCTAACACCCCTCCTTAATCCTAACCTGGAAAACTTGGGACTTGGAAACTAATACCAAAGGTCACCCATATGATCTAAATGAAAAAAATGACTACTTAACAAACCAAGGAAATGGGAAAACCTCATAGGACTCCCCCCCCAAAAAAAATAAGAAGTGGATCCACGATCAAGTTTTTGCATCAAGAGAAAATTTATTCTTGAATAAAAAAACTTGTGAAAATATTTTTGCAATTTGCACCTCTGTGGAGTAGTAATGCGGTGTGATGGTACTTATGTGGACTAGTTTCCTAGTACTTTTCATGTGACCCTCTCCACCTTCTTCCAATCTAATGACAGATAGGATAAATATTGTTTCATATGTATTTTATTTTTGGTGGAAGAGTGACATGATCCAATTGGTTTTTTAGTGAGAATAATTGTTGATAAGAACTTACCATCATGAAGCATCTCTCCGGGAGTTTGTAGCACCTCTCTAGGAGAAGTGAATTTGCTTGACATAGCACAAGGATCTTTTTTAAAACTGAGATCTTGTTCTCCTCATGTCATATGAATCTCGAGTCATGTTCCAATCAACCTCAATAACCTTTTGGTCCAATTTATGCCTAGGATTGGGACTAGGGACTAGATATGGATATGGATCTGGATCTGGATCCGATTGAACTTCATATTCAATTCCATAAAATGATTCAACTTGGTCGTCCGCTTCGGATCCCAAATCTGAAACATTATCATATGAAAAAGGTTTAGGTAGGATGAATTTACCTTGCCTTTCAAATGGAAGCTGGCAGTGCACTGGGTATGAGTATGGAAGAAAGTATGAGAATTCATATGCCTTGGAGGCATGGTTTGAAACACCTTTTTCTATAAGTTTTCCGGTTGAGATATCTGAGATCTCCACATTATCAAGACCAAATACAACTTGCTTTGGTGTTCCTGTATGAGTCATATGGTATACATACAACAAATTTGTGGCTAAGGAGGGAACATGGAGGACATTCTTGAACACTCCATGCTCTTATTTGATTGAACCCTTCCCTTACGCTTGAATTTGAGTGTCATATCTCATATAAATACTTGGACCATCAATAAGTTGTAATGAAGAGATTGTTTCTTTGGATGCAACCATGTCATTAGAGAATCCTAAATCATTGAGGAAGGCCTGATATTTTGAAAATATAGCCTTCAATGCATGGAATCTCTCATGATCTTCAGTTTATCTCCAAGGTCATCTGTCCTTGTTCCTTAAGGGATGGAAATATTGTGCTTCTTAAGGTGTCTTGACATCTGATCTATTGTCTTTTTCATACAACCTTTCTCTCTATGTTTTCCTTTATTATAGTAGGAGCAATTTCTCGTGTCAATTTCCCATGTACTTCTTAGATCCTAAGGCTTCATCTGTTGTATCAAACTCTTATTTATGTCCAAATTCAGTGCTCCTCTTCTCATTTTGTTTCTACTTCCTCCTTTCTTGTGCATTGTTTGTCTCACCAACAAAGAGAGATTGATTTGGGGAGGCTCCAAGGGATCCCATATGTATCATCTGGTCTTATTCTTGTATTATAGATTATGTGAAGGGATCAAGGGATGTAATTCACTAATGAATTATTGTAAGTATCCCAGACTGAAAGGTGGACATGAACACTGAGAATTCTGAGCCAAGTTTGCTCAGAATTGAGAGAGCCAATTGCTCATCATTCTTCTCAACCAGGATAATTTTTAGTGGCTAAATTTCACCAATTGGCTATTTTCTCGGGATTTTTCAAAAAATAAATTCACTTTTTAGTCTCTAATATCACCTATATTTACATAAAATATGTTTTTTTTCACAATATTCGCCAAAATTTACACACTTCAGTGTTAATTGTATGTTTCATATTTAATATTTGCCTACCTATTTATAAACATGTTTTTTCAATCCAAACCAATCACCTAGAATACTATGCTTAAGTATAATATTACAATCCTTAAAAAATACCCTGTGAATCTCAACCCCACACTGTTTGCATTGCATGGCAAGGTATTTGAATTTTGAGAAAAAAATGTTGCATAGTTTTGAAGTTGTTGTCTTGTAGTGCTATCAATTCATTCTCTAGAATATGGTCCCTCATCTCATCCTGCTTGCCAAATAAGGATTCGATATTCTCCCATACTTCTTTTGGAGTTATTATTCCATCAATATGGAAGAGTAGCCCCATGGATATGTGAATGCACATGATTCCAAATGATTCATCCAACTTGTTCAGATACTTCAACCTTCTAAGAGGCTGTTGGGATTCAACCTCTCTTCCCATAATGACCTTGTACAGACTCTTGTTGCACAATACTATCTGCATATCATCCCTCCAATCAATATAGTTGAAGGGTGTGAAGATTCTGGGTTTCAAAGCTACTGAATTCTCAATCTTACAACTTCAAGAACTTCTAATTATTCAGAAAATATTTGAATGTACCTACGAAAACACTACAAAAAACTTCAATTCACAATCAAACCAATTCAAACACTCTCCACTTAGACATGTACACTTTATCTAGGTGCATCACACCTAGATAGACTTATCTGGATAGAATCCAGAGGGAGCAAGGAAAGAATACCAAGAATAATGTGGAACCCAATTGATTATGGTGCATCAATGGAAGTTTCCAAAGTTTGAAGTTGGCCTGGATACCTACTCTTCTACCATGTTTAATTTGGCAAAGTTTAGGATCCCGAGGATTGAATGAATTCACCGTGAAAATAAGGTTGTGGAAGAGAAGAGGAATTTGGTAAACATTGATTAACCATTCAGGGAAAAATTACACACACATGGAGACAAAATTGGAAGAATAACATTAAATACATTAATTAGTATGTTGTATGTAATACAATGGTGTTACAAATATGAGAACTTGAAATCCTTAGGTAGGATTTGAATCCACCAACCTGGACTGAATATGTGCTAACTCAGTGTGGAAAACTCACCACTAGAGCTCACTAATGAAACTCTAATCAATTGAATTAGTTCACTATAAATTAACTGATCTAGGTAGGTGAGAAAATGCACCCAACCTCCCTGAAATCATGCAAACTAGCGCTAGGTTGGCTTAAATTGATCTAACTTATGGGAATCAGAGCATAACTAAACATAACTGAACACTGACTAGGGTCAACTGTTGGTGACTACTGGTGGCACTTAGAGTGGGTTCATAATTTATAGGGATTTGCCTCTGGAGTTCCTCAACTCATGTAAATTGGCGCATTTAGTGTTAGATGGGACCTAGATGATCTCCCCATGGAACTAATGAAGTGGAAATGACCTCATAAGCTAGGAAAATACAAATAGACTATGGTGGTCAAGGGAGGATTAATTAATTAATCCTAACAAAACAAAATATCTAGAAAATATTATGCTTGAATACTATTTGGATCTAAGCTATTAGCTTTGCTTTAGTCAATAGGGACATTTAGGAGTCCATCATACATGGGTAGACTCTAATGGATAAACCAATGGATTCAAATAAATTGCACCAAGATTTTTGTTGTAAATCCACTGAGCTTCTGGTGCACTACTACAAGAATCTATGATCAACTAATCTCCTTAAGCTCTAATACAATGTAAAAATTATATATAGCTTAAACACCAAACAAGAATTTCAACAAGCCAGGATCTAGAAACAAAGTTGTCCTCGCCAAGAAATTACATAGAGATTTGTAGCAATAAGAAACTCAAATGATGTAAACTATCACTTCATATTGTTCATAAATATGATTGCATATATAATACATACTCAAGGAGGAAAATTGATATCCAAATAGGAAATTCGAATAGCTCATAGAAAAGCAGGCTTAGATGTTACTAATTCCCCAATATAGACACGTGTCATCATCCAAATCGCAACAAGAGGACACAAATTGGCTAAGTTAGACTTGGTAGGCCATGAGTGACATAAAATCAGATAATAAGTGGATTTTGGGACAAAAGTATGGAAGGTGATTAGAGAAAGCTCCTGCAATAAATAATGAAAATGCACGATATAAAAAAAATAGCATAACACAAAAGGAATTTATTGATCACAAGCCACTTCGAGGGTGGAACCTCCTTTGAGTAAGATCAATACAAATAACTATGGATTCCTTCATTGGCCTCAACATGTACTTATATACCAAGTATAATCTAAACAACTATTACTCCCCATGAATGTGGGATAATACAATATACTCACAAGATGACTTACAAAGCATATGCATCCAACAACAATATACTAACAAAGTAAAGAGAAGGGTTGAGATGGGTTCCTAACATCCCCCCCTCTTAGAAAATCTTTGTCCTCAAATATTTAGATGTGGAAATTGTTGTTGAATCTGAAGGAGTGGTTCCCATGTAGAATCCTATGGTTTCATGTCATGCCACTAAATTAATACCTTTGTGATGTATCGAGAGAAAATATGATGCGTGTGCCTATTGAGGTGGCCTCTAGATCCAAAGTGATGGATCCTTCATTATCTAGTTATGCTAAAACAATTTGTTCTCTGATGTTGGTGCCAATAAATTTCTTAAGACAAGAGACATGAAATACTGGGTGAACGCGAGAACAAGGAGGAAGTTCCAATTTATAAGAAACATATAGAATCTTCCGAAGAACCTTATATGGCCCATATAACTTTGGAGTCATATTATGACACCCTTTTAGTTTTATGGAGGATTTATTGTAAGTATATATACGAAGAAAAACCATATCACCGACCTGAAAAGTGCACTCAGAACGGTGTTGATTGATTTGTTGCTTCATCCAGTTTCTTTCCATGTGAATATTGTCCTGCAAAATGTGAGGAATCTCATCTCGATTTTAGAGAACAATGTCAAATTCCTAAACTGGTGAGTTGCTAGGGGTGTATGGAAGGATAACTAGTGGTGCCTGACCATATACTGGTTCATATGCAGTCATTTTAGATGTAGTGTGGTAGTAGGCATTGTACCACCATTCAACGAGAGGGATCTACTTTTCCCACTTGTGTTGTTGTCCATAGGTGAAGAAACGAAGATAATTTTCCAAAAATTTGTTGATAACTTTAGTATGACCATTGGTTTGTGGGTGATACCCTAGAATCATCTTTAGTTTGGTGCCAGTGTGGCAAAATAGTTCTGTCCAAAAATGACTTGTGAAAGTTGCATCACAATATGAGACAATGGAAGAAGGGATTCCATAAAGATGGAAGATATGGTCCATGAAAATTTGTGCAACTAAGGAGGTGGTATATAGATTTATGAGGTAAACAAATCACTATATTTGGAGAGTTGATCAACCACAACCAAGATCATGTCTTCCCTCCATATTTTTGGAGCCCTTCAATTAAATCCATCGAAATATCTATCCAAATCCACGTAGGGATGGGAAAGGGTTCAAGCAATCCTGGAAGGAGTGTCATTTCACCCTTATGGAGCTAGAATGTACCACATTCATCCAACATATGTTGAATTCCCCATTTTATTCCCTTCCAAAATAAGTTATGTTGTTCCCACTCAAATGTTTTGAGGAGCCTAGAGTGCCCTGTTGATGGAGAAGCATTGAGTTCATAGAAGACATCTTGTTGAAAATCTATGCTTTGGGGAAGCACCAGACAACCCTTGTATCTCAAAGAAGCACCATCCCAAGAGTAATGGGGTAAAGCATAATGATTATTTGTCAACCATTAGATTATTTCAGATAATGAAGATTCATTGACATAGACTTGCTGAACATATTGCAACCAATTTGGAATATGCATAGGAATAGCTGAAAGAGAAACGTGGTCATCAAATGTGTGAGAAAGAGAATTTTCCACAATATTGTCCTTACCCTTCTTGTAAGTGATATCATAGTCATAACTCATGAGTTTTCTAACCCATTTATGTTGCGTTGTGGAAGAGACCCATTGTTCCAAGAAATATTTCAGATTCTAGTGACCGGTATTAATGTAGAATTGATTCCCTAATGGGTATGGCTGCCACTTCTGTACTGCATGCAAAATAACCATCATTTCCTTCTCATATGTAGAGGCGAATAAATTCTTTCCCAAAAAGGATTTGCTGGTGAATGCAACGAGATGTCCATCTTGAAGGATAATAACACCAAGTCCATTATCATGAGCATCACTCTCAATAGTGAAGGTCTTGGAAAAATTAGGCATAGCTAGAACATGTGTGGTACACATAGCTTTGGTGGTGAATTTATATGTCAAATAATTACCAGTATTAAATCGTCAACCCAGGGAGGTAGCTTGTGAGATAAAAAAAACTATGTGCGCAGAACTAAATCCTAGATTACCTAACCTACTGCTGACACATACATTTTAATACAAAAAAAAATAAAAATGCAATTTATTCAGTCAATTCAACCTTTGCATCATAAGAAAATCTAAATCCTACAAAACCAAAATTTCAAATTCTTTGCAAAATACACTAACAGAGGCAAAAGTAAAATACTCATCCAAATCAGATTCAACCCAACCTTAATTGTAAAACACACCACAGTAAAATTAATGACCTTATGATAATTGTTTAATCTAATCAAACTTGAAACTAAATTAAATATGCAGAAACTATGCAATAACACAAAAAATAGAGTGTATGATAGAAAGTGAACTGTAAATCTAAAAATGCTCTTTTCATATCAGTGATTTTATTTGAAGTTAAATACTCTGAATAAAAACCAATGTTCATATATTAATACAGAATTCACCTTTTAGTATAATATAAAATAAGTTACCGCAAATAATAAAACTACATGAATTGAACTTCAAATCTAAAGTTACAACAAGGTAAGCAAAGTTTAAATTTACAGAATTTAAAATTCAAAAGAATACTGTAATTAAATCTCTTACACTATGAAATTCAAACATAATGTATATTTATACAACCATAGTGGATAAACATGAAATATGGTGAGAGCATGAATAAATTATATTTAACATTTTCTATAAATCCTACCAAATTACATTTAAATTTACAATTCATCAAATAAACAAAAAATTGAAGAAAATAAATGATCAAAATATTTACACTATTAAATAAATATAAAAGAGAAAGGGCTTATGGTCCGCTTGGTGGATCCTTTACAACACGACCACAAGTCCTTAGAGGGCATGCAAAATTAACCTAAAGTAAAGAAACATAAACAATATTATAGAATATACCATCTTCACAAATTAGAACAATTTAAACTACAATCCTATAAAACAACATTTGGAAAATAGAAAACAAGATCAAATTCAAATTCTGGCTCTATTATTTTTTCTAATTAAAAAAAAACATTATTCTAGCACCCTCATTACATATGCAGTCGTCTATTTATAAGTCGGGAACTGGAATAGTTAACTTGATTCTACAACAATAGTTTCTATCTTTAATTAAACATATATAACCGAATTAGAAAATAGGTTGTCTATCATTAATTGCAAAATGATATCAAATGCCCAAGGAAATGACTAAAATATCTCAGATTGATATCAAATATTCATCTCTATGACATGCAGTGCATAGAGATGAAAATTTTGTTAATTCTCATATGTGAACCAATCAACCAATTTGAGCTGCTGGTGAACACAATCTTATAACTCTAAGTGCATGGTTGGAAGCTTCTAAAGTACAAATATAGTTGACCAAAAGTTGAGCAGGGGTCCTTCAAAAATAAAAATATGCCACTGAATCCTAAGTATGTTGATGAAATCTCATTAAGATGTTGAAATCACAATATGTTGCACAATCTATCATGATTAGTCACGAGATCCAAAGAATTACATTTAAGACATTGAATTAAAGGAAATTGAAGAGTTTTAATAACAATTATACATG
Source organism: Pseudotsuga menziesii (assembly GCA_001517045.1). Classification (NCBI taxonomy): domain Eukaryota; kingdom Viridiplantae; phylum Streptophyta; class Pinopsida; order Pinales; family Pinaceae; genus Pseudotsuga; species Pseudotsuga menziesii. Next base: position 22,075 of record LPNX010444977.1, read on the forward strand.
ACCATACTTGCTGAGTAATTAAGATAATATTCAAAGATATAGGTGGACTTATAGGGAAAATGATCAAGTGAAGAGACAAAAATTGGTATTAAAAAGGTGCAAAAATCATCAATTTAGTGAGCCAACATATTCCCCATTCCTGTCTATTTACATGTCCTCATACAAACATGCCTTCTAAAGGATGCAAAATTTCAAAGCTGAGTTTCAATACCACTGACAAAACTTATGCTGCATTGACCACAATGTTCAGTTTCCCACTGGTGGGGTGTGATTTCGCCTTCCATTTCTTCTTTAATAGATGAATGTGTGCTAACTGCTTGAAGGTCTCAACTCTCTAGTTTCTCATTAATCTATGAATCCATATTATGTGCACAACTGCCTTATCACGCTTTTACTTCAATTGCTTATTTTTATGTAGAAGTTTGAGATTATAATTTCTAAATTGCTCATTTCTCTCTTCAAATTCTACCACCAACATATATTTTTCCTTTTGGGATTTCTTATATGAGTCGAGTGCAGATTTAAGCTTCTTAATCTTCTTGTTTTTCTTTTGCAGCTGGGAAATTATAGAGGGTATAGCCGAAGTGGAAGAAACTATAGGTACATGTTCAAGTGAGTTGTCTTCAAGAGTCCCATATTCAAATTGTTGAGGATTAAACAATTCAGGATTATACTCCACATGGCCATATTTTGAAGCAGGAGGATTTTCATGCAGTTGAGGGTCTACAGGTTCAGAACCAATGTTAGGAATAATAAAATCGGAATGTTCACCATATTCAAAATAAAATTTCTTAGGAGACGATGTGGGAAGTGGACTTGGAGCATTCTTTTGTTGTTTCTTCTTAGGGAGGTCTGGATTTGACTTGGGGGATCCTTCCAGATCAACTAGAACATGATGTTTTACATTTTGGGATGCGTTTGAGGGTTTAACAAGTTGTCTAGCCATGCTTTTGGTAGTTCTTTATGGTATTGTGAGTTCTACAACAATAGGGTTTTTAGACTGACGTCGTCTCTTTTTCAATACATAGGAGAAAAGATCAAGTAAGGGTGCTTTTGATTCTTGGTTAGGAACGGGTTCTAATTCACAACCTCCAGCCCGAGGAGAAACTTGAATGTGTGGAGAAGGAGGGATTTCAGATGAAGGGGGACCCAAAAATATGTTCACGAAATTGTCCCAATTATATCTGCGAACACATAATTCATCTTCAATAAGAATCTTAATCAAACCATGATGGTAAAGACTATTGTAAGGATTACCAGAGTGCTTATGAACCTGTCTTGACATCTTAGCAATACTTTTGCATAGAAAATATGGGAAATTCATTTCCAATTCATATTTGAAATGTAAACGAAGGAAAATATGGTAATTCAAAGTAATTACACACCTCCCTTCGTAGGTTAAGTATTTATACAACACATATAGCACATTTCTACATTTATCTTTCATCCAGTCATGAGGAAAACCATTTTTCCAAATTGCAGACTGATGTTCTCCCTTTAAAAATTGGGTACATACTGATCGTTCTATTGGTTTATTCTTAAACCGTCATTCCCCTCAACAAGGCAAGCCAGAGGCATGAGAAATTGTCTTCTCCTATACCGCCATGATAAAATTACCAATATGAACAACTTTACCATCAAATCCTTGTGCAAAGTACAATGCTATTTCATCATCATACCCTCGAAACTTCTGAAAGAACTTATATGAATATGTGCCTTCAAAATTTTCTTTGCATGCATTGAACTCAAGAAGACCTTATAACACAGAGATGGAAGTCGGCTCATGACGTTCAACCCCCTTTATTCCCATAATTTTCTTGGCACTATGCTCAGACTGTATGTAACACCCCGGTTTTGACCCCATTACATTAAATGCACATGATGTATATAATGTAATGAATCATGGTGTGGAGCTAAAGGCAAAAGCCCCACCATCAATTTGGTTGTGTTCTGTTTCGGAGAATGGAATCGTTGCCGACGATATATTGTGGTATACGACACATATTAGTTGGCATCATGTAAATATGATTTTTAATTAAATAAACCCCAACTAGCTATGTCACTGCAACCATATTGAAAAGGGCATGATATTCCTAAGGATAGGGAGGGGGAATTGTTAAACCTTGAGCCCATAAGGGAAAAGCCATGTGTCACCACCCTTTTGATTTGCTCACCTTCCCTTGTCTCATCCAACTACCTCATTAAAAGTTTTGCTGTTAGTTGGGGTAGTTATTGCTGGAGAGTGGAGTGTGGCAGGACTGTCAGTCCTTTCCCACATGCACACTCCACCAGCAGGTTGACCCTCATGGTGGCAGGAAAAACCACAACACCCATTATTGCATTCTCCCCATGACTGCATGGGCACTCTCCCACTCGTGATTGTTCCTCATCTAGAGAGATGGGGGTGCCGATTTGGACATTGATGTTCTGGGATGGGGGCGTGTAATTTCCCTACCGATTGTGGCCTGTGTGTAAGTTCTTTCTCAGGCATGGACTGAGATTTTGTTTCACTTTCCCATTCTCAGACTGTGTAAGTTTCCTATGGCTTCATTGTTGAGAACGGACTGTTGTTTCTCCCATGTTTGTTGGTTGTGTTGTTGTTATGTTTTGGGCTATTGTAGGTTGTTATGGAGTTATTTTGGCCATGATAGGGCCAAGAACGACTCAGGAGTTGCTTTCCCCTATCCAAGTTGTGAATAGCTTGTTTGGATGCATGTATGCAGTGTTGGTCTTCGGACTGTGTTGGAGTGGGGATGAGGGATTGGTTTGTTTGATAAACCTGGTGTGTTGGGAGCCACATAGACATAGCTAGAGGGCTGGCTTTCTTCTCCACAACCCCTGAGTAGCAATGGAATGGAGGTCAGGGCCTGAGGGACTGTGTATCAGAGAAGGGACTGATTTCCTTGTGTTGGGTGTGTGTGGGTGTTCTAGAAACCAGGCTAGTTCTGGTGTAGGTGTCCTTAGCTCTTCATTGAGCTCAAAAAATTAGCATTCATCCTTTCCCAGCTGCTTGATGGCCTGATAAACCCAACTGTGTTGACTTGGCTAGTTTGTTGATGGCCTGATAAACCCAACTGTGTTAGATTGGATGTGTTTTGTGAATCTTTGGTTATGTGTAAGCCTACTTGTTCCTTATTCCTTGGGGAATCATGCCCAGCTCAGGGGTGGCAGCGTTGCTGAGAGATTAAGGAGCATGCTGGCCTATGGTTGAGTGTAACGTTGCAGCGATGTAGCTGGTTGTGGGATGAGTTCTTTATAAGATAAGTATTATTGTCTATTTTATTTCTGCAATCATATTTGATGTTTAATGAATGATAATGAACATGTTGAATGCCTAAATTAATGTATGTTTGCTTTCGCTGTGTATGTGAATGATTATGAAACTTAGCATGTTTTATGTTCAAGCATTTCGGTTTTATGTATGTTCATGTTCATGGGGCGGTTTCCCAGATGTTTAATGACACTTTAGCATCCTCTTCGCCAGTTAGAGGGTCGGGAACATTACACTTTAAATTGGATAGAGGATAGAGGACACAATAGAAATTGGTGAAATGGAAAAGATTAATAGGTAAGCATAAAAATAAATCTAATAGGTTTTCTCAAGTGCTTTTAATAGGGTAATAGATAATCCCGAGTCGTACTCATAATTATTCAAATGCATGGTGAATAATAGATTTGTGAGGGTTTGAACAAATAATGTAATGAAGAACCAATGTGCACAAAAAAATGAAAAGGGAATCGAATTATGAATGGATACAAGGAAAAATCATCATACTCTGAATGATATGAATGAGATATTCATCTTTAGGCACTATGTGCTATAGAGATGAAGATATATTTATAAGATAAAGGGGGTTATAGAATGATGATGACAACACAGATATGGTGAAAAAGGTATTACATGACGATGTTCAAAGGGTAGAAGGAAGAATGGGTTTAGCAAGTATTGTAAGTATAATTCATAATAAAATTTCATTAAATTTAATGTAATAAATATATTCAAAGAAGAAATTGTTACTTCATATAATATTTACCTTATAAAACCAAGTACTTTTGAGATACCTTGGCTGCCATAACTTTTGCTACATACTGTAATTACTGTGACAGAGTGGAATTTCTGTAACAGAGTAAAAAATTTCTCCTATAACATGCAAAAGATTGTGCTACTACAAGACTAAAAATGACATATCTAATAGGATATTTAATATCTATGATAAATCATTCTGTACTGCTAAAGAAAATAGAGGAATAAAGTACTATGTACCAAAATAAGAGTTGCAAACTGTTGGAATTGTCCATAATTAAAGATTAAAGAACTGCAAGGTTTTCGTCCATGTCCTTTTTGTGCAATCCTACCTATGTGAATACATTTATTGATGTTGAACATAGGTAGGAATAATTGGATTACCAAACAATAATGAGAGTTGTTAACTAATGTGAGATATTCCACCTTTAATGTCAATGGAAATCAAGGTACTCGGTACATCCTAACACTCATGAATAGATTTGTTGGAGTCGAATGAACTGTAGAATTCATTTTGCAAGAAAAAATAATGTATTTCCTTAGCAGACGACAAGGATACCTTCCATTAGGGCATGCAGGATCCAAGGTACCTAATAATGTCTTGAATTTCAGACCCAGAAAATGTTTTGAAGTTGATGGGTTGAAACTTGCTGGAAGGAAAGCCTTAATGAATCTCCTATCATCCAGCTGAGCACATAGTCAAAATAATTTTGCAGAAATGAAATAGACATCACCAACAGACTTTATTATGGAGTCTAGCCAGCCAATCACCTGGTTTTCTGGTTAGATCCCTCTTAGGTTGCGTTAGGAAAATTGGTTTTCACAGTAAAGATTTTTTTTCTCTTTACTTTTATTTTTATTATTATTATTATTTCCTATACTAACCTACTCTACTGGAAGTGAAAATATCCCTTTAAGTGATACTTCTAGTGTAACCATCTACGAATCAGGATTCTTGGAATACCCATATCCAATGTTGAAAAATAGGTGTTAACAAGTACCCAGATATTATGACTCAACTTCTCACATGATCTGGATGCTAATATTTGCTGAGAAATGGAGGTCAGGGACTATATGACTGCCTCATACCAATGTTCACTGAATTCCCAATTTGTGAAGCTTCCTTGTCCAACATATTTCATTACTATATCAATTAGATCTTCTAGTACATATTCCTCATGTGGTGCTAAACAAGCAAGGAATTCTTCAATTTCAGGTTCCAATTGTTGTTCTTCATTATCCTTCATCCATGATTCTTGGGCCCCTTCAAAAAACATGGAAGGATAGCTTAATAATATTCATGCTGAGTGTGATCATGGATCTGTTTTCTCCTTTGTAAGGTAAATTTCTCTGCATATATGAACCTGATATGAGAATAAGGATCTGAGAAATTCTTTGTGGTAATGAGCCCTTATTTGTTCAACAAATTCCTAAACATCCTTAAGTTTGTATTGCTTCAAAAATAGTTCTTCATGAATGTATCAGTAGCCAAAATATTACAATGCCTCTATGAAAAATTTTAGTGTTTAAAAATCCTGTTGTAAATTAAAACAAACTACTTTAAGAAAGAAACATACTTCTTACAAACTTGCAAATTATCAAGAAATAAATAAACATACCCAAATTTGCAAATAAATAAACACACTTGCATAAAAAAATTCTCCCACTTGTGGAAAATAAACTTGCACAAAGTAGACACACCTACAAAAAGTAAATCGAACACGCAAATAAATAAACACTCTTTTGGATAGGAAACTTACTTGCATGAAAAGGAACAACAAGGTTTTGCAGTGACCCACCAAAGTGGATGCATCAGGCTATTACACCACAGAAATTCCGTAGTGAAGTCATATTTGCATCTTACCATTTCCCATCCTCGTTGTGAAATGTAAAAGCAACCTATATATCAATACTTCAATCCCTTTAGCATCTCCCTGGGAACGACACCAAAAACGGTGGTGAATTTATATGTCAAACTAGTATTAAATCGTCAACCCAGGGAGGTAGCTTGTGGGATGCAAACACTATTTGTAGAACTAAAGCTACTGTCACACACATTTTAATACATACCAAAATAAAAATGCAATTTATTCACTCAATTTAACCTTTGCATCATAAGCAAATATAAATGCTACAAAACCAAAATTTCAAATTATTTGCAAAATACACTAACATAGACAGAAGTAAAATACTCATCCAAATCTAATTCATTCCAGTATTAATTGTAAAACACACCTCAGTAAAAGTAATGACATTATGATAATTGTTTAATCTAATCAAACTTGAAAACTAAATTAAATATGCAGAAACTATGCAATAACACAAAAAACAGAGTGTGTGACAGAAAGTGAGTTGTGAATCTAAAAATGCTCTATCCAGATCAGTGATTTTATTTGAAGTTAAATACTCTAAATCAAAACCAATGTTCAAATATTGATACAATATTCACCTTTTAGTATAATATAAAATAAGTTATTGCAAATATTAAAACTACATGAATTGAACTTGAAATCTAAAGTTACAACAAGGTAAGCGAAGTTTAAATTTACATAATTTAAAATTCAAAACAATACTGTAATTAAATATCTCACACTCAAAAATTCAAATATCATGTATATTTATACAACCATGGTGGATAAACATGAAATATGGTCAGAGCATAAATAAATTCTATTTAACAGTTGCTATCAATCCTATCAAATTACATAGATTCGAACATAGGAGGACGATGGACTGAGAGGCGGGAGGTTTCACGGAGGTTGCAAGTTGTAGGGATTGGCAGTTCGTGAGGAAGGGGCTAGGGGCTTAAGAATTTTCCACAGACCGGGGGGCCAGGGGCCTAAGACTTTTCCACAGACCGGGGGGCCAGGTCTGGGGATGACCGAGCCCATGGATGGTGGGAAAATTCCTCCTATTCAGAACTCTGAAATGGAAATCAAGAAAGACAAACGCAAAAGGAAAATTCCGGATACCTAGTTGGAGAAGGATGGAGAAGGCACTAGTGGATCCATTAAGAAAACCATGAAAAAGGGAGCAAATAGGAGAGTTGGGAAATATGTTCCAAAATCAAAGCCGGTACCAAAGCTTCAGATCAAATCGGCTCAAATAAAGGAAGACATCTACTACATGAAGGAATGTGCTCTTATCAGTAATTTTATGGGGATTGTAGCAGGGGTTTTCCTTGCTACAGGAGCAGGAATGGATCCCTTCTGTCTATAGGGAAGAAGGGTAGGTTCCTGCTAGTGGGTAAATGTAGAAAATAAATATGGAAATGGAAATAGACAGAATAGTAAACGAAACTACAAACAGAAAGAAGAGATAAGCAATGGTGAAACCCTTTGTAAACACAAGTTAGGGTTCCACCTCCAAAGACCTACAAACAAATCCTAAGCTACAGTAAAACCTGTAAAAAAATGTTATACATAAAACCTGCAAATGGAAAAAAGGGTTAGAAAGAAAAGAAAACAAATAAACAAGACATGAAAGACAATCTATACCTTCTCTGGTGGAAATGGGCCACTATGCCCTAGCTTGTGGAAGCACCTCTCTTGGATGGGGAGCTTTGGATCAATGGAAATGGAGGAGAGGGAGTGGGTGGCTTGAGAGGCAAAGGTGTCTCAAGGAATCCATGGGTAGCATAGCAATATGCAAGGGATAAGTTCTTTGAGAGTGACCCCCCACCCTCCTTTTATAGCTTTTTCAAGGGGTTTTAGGGTTTTAAGCCCTTGGTCAGGGCTTTAGCCCCTTTTTTGGGCTTTTTGCCCCTTCCTCCCTAACTTTAGCTCCTTTTAGGGTTTTAGCCCCTTTTTGGGGGTTTTAGCTCCTAGGAGACTATTTTGGGCTCCTTTTTGGGGTTTTTA
>LPNX010444977.1:29972-52145 GCA_001517045.1 Pseudotsuga menziesii
GTTATTTTGAGGGTGTGGGGGTCTAATGGAGTGATATGAGGGTCGTGAGATGGTCTCCTTGGGTGGTGTAGGCCATTGAGAGCTGAGTGGGGGATTTTTGGGTTAAAAGATTGCCCCTTGATGTGTGAGGGTAGGAGATCAATGTATGGCCAATGGACATCATAGGATTTGCTACGTAGAGGTGGTGCTTCCGGGGCTAGGGCATGGTGGCTTTTTGTTTTTGTATTAATATGGTTCCCATCAATGGGTGAGATACAAATAATGTGTGACATGTATATGGATGAGATGGGCATCCCCATGCTCATGACAATGTCAAAATAATAATTTGATCTATGCTCTAAAATACAAGAGCTGATCATATACAACTAATGATACAATAATGGTTTCCTCAATGTGAGGCTAAATACAATGCTGATCTGGTACATTGGACCCATGGCATTCTCATGGAATTCTATATCTTCATGATTGACGATTTGCTGGATCTGGTACATAGCTGTGTGGACTCATTGATTGAGAGTCAGAGTCTCTGTGGTACAAGTATGCTGCATCAATCATAAATCTATATAGAAGCACTACTGGGGCTTCTAAACACTGTCTCCAACGCAACCCAGAAATCACAAGGGACATAACCTGTTTAGGTCCCTTGGGTAGACTCATCAATATGCTAGAGTCAGGTGACATCCAGGGTCTTCGACCAAGTATTGTACGGACAAAACCCTATACAAATCTCAACGGTGTGATGATGTATTTGAAGTCAAGCACATGAGAAACAACCATCTCGAGAGGCACTAAGGACTCCTCTCAAGTGGTCCAAGGAACTCATCAATGAGGTTAATGAAACCAAGATACAAGGACCTCTGGGTCTATCCTCTGGAATGTGTGTGTTGGTGTCGACAGAGGGAGACCTGCCCCTAGCCAAGGCAATGATGTTTCCTTGACCAGGAGCGTAAGGGAGATAACTGGAAGGTGTGAAGCAATCTGTGGACTAACTCACTAAATGGGGAGGGGGGGGGAAGGGAAATATTTGAATAGGGGCAGGGGGGGAGACTCAAACTTCCTTTGTTCAGAGTATGATGGTAGGGTGGACCAGGAAGCAAATGAAACTGACTCATGGGAATGGGATCATAGCTGAAATACTGGGGATATCACTGCAGATGGGAAATACTTGGAGGAGGTAGACACTTTTGATACTGATGGGATCCAAGGAAGACACATTGAAAAGTACTCTAAACAAAGGTGAACCAACGAGGAAATGCTGCCAAACTGTTTTCTGTGGGGTGGTGTCTAGGGACACTGTTATGGTACGATCTCGTGGATTTTCAGCAAGCCCGAGAAGGTAAATGCCCGATGGTGCTTTCATTTTTAGAGAGTCTAAAAGCACGAAGAAGGATCCAGTGGGGGATATTTTTCATTGGTAGTCTCTTGTTCCCAAAAAAGGATAAAAGTATGCATAGGAGAGCTCGCCCATCTTGTAGGGGATGAGAGACTTCTTTATCGTTGGTAGTCCAATCAGGCCGAAAAAGGTTAAACCTATACTTACTGGAAGGTCATTCAAATAATTTTATGATCATGAATGAAACCAAGTTTTCTATGCAATATTTTCTTGATGAGAAGGCTGGAAAAGAGCTTAATGACAACCCATGATGAGATTTTTCGTGAGGTGCAGCCCCTCTACCTGAGAAATCATAAAAGTATGCAGAGGGGAACGGTCTTGGCTTGAGTGTGCCAAGGGTGTCCTTTTCATTTTACTGGTCTACATGGTTTGCAAAAGGAGGTAAACGAGCCAATGTAGATGCCCTTTCCTATACTTTAGTGAGTGGGAAAGGAATTAGCTACACTCGGCAATCTTTTCACTGTTTTAAGGATTCAGAAAAGATCTTAAACAAAACTCCAATATGGTCAACCGATTACGGTGGCACAGGTGGTGCCCCATGTCGGGACGGTGGACAGAGGTCCAAAGGTCATCCGCACAGTATGGACGTAGTAGAAGGCTCTCAAACATACCAATACACGCACTAGATAGATCGCGACAGAGGCTCGTGAGTTGGTATGGAAGAAGGCACGCAAATCGAGGTGGATCTCAGACAGAGGTTAGGAGAGTGTGTGTGTGTGTTGCGGTGGATGGACTTGACTACATGTGATGTAAGTGCAAGTCTGGGGGCACTTATATGCCAAATACATGCAAGAAAAATAAAGGGTTTTGTGGACGATGGTCCAGATGTTTGCGTAAGATGAGGTGGAAAAGACAATTATAAATACAAAAATAAAAGTAAAACTATATTCCTTAATGGGCGGTGGCCCAAAAAATCGCATGAGTAGCGGTCAGGAAGTGCGATACAAGTACAGGTCCATAGACACTTGCATTGTCACGTCATGGCTCATAAATCAAGGTGACTGGTGGGAAATGGTCCCAAAATTGATTTATTAAACATGAGACAATGGTCTCATAAGGAGATAGAAGTTTGAGTCCGGAGATGTGAGAGGTGTCTCGAACTGATTCCGGGTGACTTTGGACTAGAAGCTGATGGTGCTGCCCCTGATTTGTGGTGAAAAAATGTTGAAAAACAAAAAGGGAAAAAACTACGCTATAAGGGACTCATAGTGGTGGTATTAGGCATAGGATCTCTTGAGGTGGAGGCCGTTGCGGAGCTTCTTCAAGAGTCGACCATCTGAGTTAGTAAAGAGGTATGCCCCCTTGCCGAGACAAAGGTCGTTGGGTAAGGCAAGATGGTAGAATCTGGTCTTTTATGGGAAGAACCGATTCCACACTATGGTTTAAAAGGAATGGGGTAAAATTGAAGGTGGTCTTACATATATCTTCGTCATCGTGTAAGTGGTGCCGAGATAGATCAGGTGGATCTTCCACAGCTGATGAGGTGAAATGGAAACTGGTGCTAGATATCATGAAAATGGTGTTGGTTATGGTTTTTGTGGCCTTGCCCCCAGTCTATGTTGGAGGAAGAGGAGCAGGCCTAGAGATATAAGGAGTCTTTGATGGACCTGGAAGTAGGTGCAACATCACCTCAATTGGCTAGACATGAGTTAACAAATGCTGGGGCCTCAGAGGTAGGGTAGGTGGTTCAAGGTACCACAGAGGATCTCCCAGTGTGAAATCCTGTAGATTATGGGTTTCCAAGATAGAATTACTCATGATCTCAGATGGTAGGAAAATAAAAAGGAAAAGGAAAAGGAAAATGATCACGTTGATCGGGAATGAACCCCACTATTTCCTTGGTAACTGAGGTTGAGGTTGCAACTGAGGTTGCGGCGGTGGCTGGGGAAACATCGGAAGAGAGAGGTCTGATGGACCATCGGTGATGGTGGAGACAATAGGGTCAGTTGAAATAGACATCATGTAGATGGATATGGTGTCTGAAGAAGGTGGTGGGGGGTGCACTTCATTGATCAAGGTGATTTCAGACTCAAGGGAATGTTGATGGAGGTTAGCTAGAGTCATTCAAAATTCGGGCAGGTCCTGCCAATGGTGAGAGTAATGGCCATACAAGCTACAAAGGGTGCAAACATGGTTTTTTCTCAATGCCTTGTTCCTGACTATCGGTGCGGTTGGGATTTCAACCACAGGGATGTTTTTATTTGTATCCATGGCATCTAGATGCACACAGATCATTGGGATTTCAAGGAAAATCTGAGTTGGGTGGCCCTGTTTTTTGCAGACGGCACAAGGTGGGACTTGTTGTGGCTCTGTGGTAGCTTTGGCATTCTTGCCCCTGGCCCTTTTCGGGTGGGATGGGGTGGGTGCGGGTGCGGCTGTTGGCTTTTGCGGAGTGGGTGGAGGGTGAGACTCGACTACGATGGGTTGCACCGGGGTTAAGACAACCTGGGACATTGTTGGTTGAGCTGGTGGATCAAGATACCACATCGGGATTCCCAACATAAATTTGGGTAGGCTTAAGGTGGCCATGACCGACTTGTGCATGACACCAGGTGGGGGAAAGAGGAAAGGAATCGTATGGACTAGAGATGATCCCAGATAACACCCTGACAGTTGCATGTGGGGATGTGTTTGTGGTTACAGTTGCGCATAATGTTGTTGCTGCTGCGAGTGATGTTGCGGCTACTTTTGGTGTTGCGGCTGCGGACAATGTTGTGGTTGTGGTTGGGGCTGCAGCTGCAGTTGTTGTTTGGGTGCAGCGGTGCTATATGAGACCATCACAAGTTCGCAGTTTTATTTTGTGTCGGTGGTGGTGACACTAATAGGAAAGGAGCCATCATGGTGGGATCGGTAAACAACCCAGGGCCCACATTCAACAGTGGGGAGGCTTGTGTGTTTTCAACCATGGTGTTGATTACAGGGATGACATTGGCATGTGTGGTTTCCCCTTGTTTCTCAATGGTGGTGATGGTAGGGATAATGTTGGCAGGTGCCGTTAACCCTTGGGGATCATGATAAGTGAGTTGGTCAATCGTCAAAATATTTCCTTCATGGGGGAACATCATGAGATGGAAGATAGTTGACGTGACATCTCACATGGCATACATATAAATTCTTCCAAGGAGAAGGTTATAGTCCAATTGAGCATTGATGATCTCTATCTCGATCAACACTATCTTCCTGGCTAACATGATGGGGACGTGGGGGAGGACTCTTTGGGATTTAGTGGGATGTCCATCATAATCCCACAGAGTTGTGGAGGATGGTTGCAGAATTGGTGATCCAAGTTTCTGCCAAACTAGGGTAGACATAATGCATATGGATGCCCCCTCATCCACTATGCATTAGTGCACAACCAAATTTTAGATGGACGCTAGGATTTGAACGGTGATGGTCGATGGCATGCACGGTTCTCTATTCTCTGTGTCAAAGGTGATCAACTTAGAGTCAGAGGGGTCTAGTGCCCCTAGGGTAGCTAGCAAGTATTTCCACTACGTTGGGCATGTTTTAAGCACCTCAAGAGCGAACATGGCAGTGGGCGTTTGGGCCAAATCATCCACAATGCTATAGCTGACTATAGCTCTAGCCATGGTGTTATTGGTAATCCTGCGTACAGGGGGGCGCAGGAATGGGGGTAACTGAAGAGGCAGGTTGATTGTATTAGACATGGATGACGCTGATGTGTTAGCGGGTTCGGTGGTGGTACTGTACTGATTCCGTTATGTTTGCAAGTTGACCTCTTTAGTCATCATGGCTAGCAGGTGGTTAACACCTGTTTCGGCCGTGGGAGGTGCCCTCAGAGCATTGGGATTGGGTTAGGGAGGGGGAGCGGTTGCCACCAATCCTTGGACTGGTAGTGGGTTTTGAAGCACCATGGGGGGAGGCCTTATGGTGCTGGGTTGGTTTGGGCTTGATTTTCTGCATTGGCAGCTTGTTGGGACTCATTTTGAATGGCCTGATTAGTGCGAGCCATGAGGGAACACTCGAATGTGTAGCGCCCATAGACATCACATAGTGTGCATGATTGGTTTGTGTGCAACAGGGCGTTGCATCTTGGTGCATTCTGTCATGGGGGGTTTTGGGCTGGCCGGTTTGCCACAGCATTGTTGGGAAGGTTTGTTATACCAAAATCCTATCACCATCATGTGATAAGACATTTGACATACCTAATTGCCCTAAATCCCAGCTTCTGGAGTGGAAACCCATATCATTTGTCAATCTTTTCATACAAATTTCCAGCACCACACTTGACCCTTTATCCATACGCGGTACCCTTGTTCGCACAGCCCATACTCTGTTTCCCACAAGCAGTGCCACCGCTTATGGCCCTTAGTACATAAGAGGTTATTACCAAAACCGCTCTATCATTGAAGGAGAAATGTGGTGCCCTTTTTACCCAAGGTACTGCGTTTCTCCTTCAATGAAAGAGTGGTTCTCGTAATAACCGCTTATGGACTAAGGGCCATAAGCGATGGCACCACTTGTGGGAAATAGAGTATGGGTGGTGCGAACAAGGGTACCATGTATGGATAAAGGGTCAAGCGCAGTGCTGGGAATTTGTATGAAAATATTAACAATTGATATGGGTTTCCACTCCAGAAGCTGGGATTTAGGGCAAGTAGGTATGTCAAATGTCTTATCACATGATGGTGGCAGGATTTTAGTATAACAAGATGCCCCCCAAAGCATGAGTCTTAGAGGGATACGATAAACAAGAGATTTGAGAGAAAAAGTCATTGCCATGAGGTGAAAATGTCGGCTTGATCAGAGCAAGTCATCAAGTAGGCATCTGTAGTACATCAGTATGTTGACTCATAGACATAAGTAACCAAACTCATGGCTGCAGACCAATACAAGATAGATCCATGAGAGGAATAAACAATCATGGCTACTAGAATACAACATAGATCCATGTGATAGAGGACTCAAACTTGGACATAGCTACCAGACATACAATGTAGATCTATGTCATACAAATGTAAATTTGAGCATAGCCATGACCATACAAATGTGGATCCATGCTAGATATACAAAACTCCATCGCAACCTGAGGAAAATCAATGAGTTCTTTAAACAAATACCTAGGGTATTCATCTCGTCTTCCACGAAGTACGATTCTATCCATGTGATTACAATGATCTGAAGTCGAACATGGTAGAAACCACTTGATTACTAGCCAATTATGTGAACCGTTAACAAGTGCGAGGGAGATCACCATTGATGTCAATGATTCCCAAGGTACTATAGTACAATGTAATAAGTGTGAATAGATGTCCTAATGTTGAACACTCAGTTGATTCTATCGATCAAAGGTCAATGATGTGAACCTATGTCGAGAGCAAGAGAATCTGTCATTAAGGCATACAGATCTCAAGGTACTAGTCATTGCTTCTAAGACTATTTCTCGGATGATTAGTTGATGTCGACGGGAAAATTCTCATAAAATGAGGGCCATGATGAGTCCCACATCGATGACAAAAAACTTGAAACATAGTTCTAGAATTGTATGTATGTAGTAACCATATGACTGACTCAAATATACTGACACAAAGACTATGTGGGCTGCAGAGGTGACACTTCTTCAAATCCCCTTTGAACATCAGGTGGCATGACAAAATACTTGGCAGCATGAATAGACGGGATAGACACACAATGCGACAGTGGACAATGCATTCTTTTGAAAGACTCAAAGGAGTCACATGACTCATGAAAGTGGATCATCATGGAGATCAGCTGAATACCCAATTGACTAACATGGTTGTGCAGACAAGTGCCATGTTCAAAGGTAATGACAAACAACTTACATTATTTGCAAAATGATTCCCTTCCCATTTCCCCCATCATGATCAATGAGTGCCTCTTTTCAGTTATACGAGTTCAAAGAGGGTAACAAACACTTGATATAGCTTATCGGAAGACAAGTCCAGACTCATATGTTTTACAAACTTGAGAGAGGAGGGGTTCGATCCCAACACGGGTCTCTCAATGTTTAATTTAACGAGTCCAGTGAAAGAAAATTCAACATCGTTCATATTTAGAGAGTCTGAACGAATACAGAAGAAGACTCCAAAGGGGTCCTTTTTCATATGATTTAGTCTCTAAGGTCTGGAAAAGTGTAAAATCATACCTTAGAGAACTCTTCCAGTCATTATTGGTTGGAGTGTTCCCTTTTCATAAATATTCCTATCCAAACCGAAAAAGAGATAACCTACCGTCGGAAGGACGACTCTTCAAATACTTTTATGAGTATGAAGGAGACAAGTACTTGACAATCTTTTCGTATTTAAGGAGCCTAAAAAGAGTTTAAAGAGGACTCCATGAGGTTTCTTTACACAATTTAACTTTTTATGAGCCTGGAAAGATTCAGAAACGGACTTGACTATCTTTTCATGTTTAAGGAGTCTGAAAAAAGATGTGAAAAGAAGACTCCACGATGTTTCTTTGCACAATGTCAAATTTTATGAGCCTGGAAAGATTCAGAAATGGACTTAGACCTTTGATACTAGGTTTAGAGAGCGTGATCAAAGTGTCACAATAAATGCTCATCGACCTTTTTTGTTTTATGAAAGTACAAAAAAGCCATAAACAAACTTTCAAAGCTTTTGTGCTAGAGTTCTCCTATCCTGCAATAGTCTCAGAAACAAGTGTTAAATGCATTTACAACTAGCATTGGGGATTACGATAGATAAATTTTGATCAAAATATGATTTTACATAAAAAATATAGTGATTCAGACCCAAAAATTCCTATATAAGCCAAGCAAATAGTAAAAAATCAAACCATTTCACTACTTACCTCTAGCAGAGAGCACTTGGAGCATTTTCTTAGCCAGATCTTCCACAACTGATACTAGGAGCTTCCACCATCCATTTTTAGCATCGTCAGTTGCAGGTAATAGCTAAGACCCTTATGTTTCATTTCATAGCATCTATTTTGAGGTTTGGGGGGTTTTTGGGCCCATATGGCGAGCCCTAAAACTAAAAATGCGGGCATCGCGGCTACCCCTTGCAGGATACGCAGTTCCACCCTAGAACCACGCTGACAATATAGTGGACAGGCAGTGCCACCACCTGTCTCCAACGGTGCACATGAGATGCCAACCATGGATAATTTAAACAAATAGCATGGGAAAAATAACTTCATTATTTTGATTATTAATGATTTAAGGATGATTTTAATGCATACCATTGTGGTTGTGGCGGGTCTAGATCACTCAAAACATGTTGATATGGAAGGAAAGAACTCATGACAATGAGGATGCTGCTGCTGAGAGAAATGTGAGTTGTATAGCCACATTATAGGACGATGGACTCTTGAATTTCTTCCAGACCCCAAGCATGGTGTCGCACGAATGGCTACTGGAACACATACTGCAAATGTGGAATCCAGAGCAGCAGTATTTTGAGGTGGGGGCACACATACTTACAGTGGAGATAGAGGATATCTACTTCCTGACTGGTCTATCGAGACAGGGTGCCCCCATCTCACTAACAGGTTCTCGTGGCAGGGACATTATTACCAGAGAGCTTATATATTGACACTATGCACCAGGAACAGGTACATCGGGGAAGAAGATCCCCATCAAGGTAGTGACGGATAGGGCTCTATGGACCATCCTGTTTACCATGTAGAGGGTGGCCAGGAGTCAAGGTGTGCACCAAGTTTCCAGGGCACACATGTTGTATGCCATAGAGGCTATGGCACCCACGGTGTTCAACTGGGCGGAAGCAATGCTTCCAATCTTCAAGGATCAGCTGACTAAGTGTCGGAAAGGAGAGCTGGTAGTTCGAATTTGGTTCCATTTTATCCTACTTCTTCTTCAATCAGGTTCCACATATGAGGCCACAGGTGACCTTTCAGAATCTGAGAGCACGGGAACCTTGTAATGTGAGGTGGGTCCAATACATGTCTCGCATAGGAGCGGGTAGGGGAAGGGTGAAGTTCGGTGATCCGTCCTTCAGATGGCTATGGGATCAGATCCTCATGGTTGAGGACTATGCCTATGTAGGAACAAACTTCACAGGAGATCCTGACCTACCACTTCCACTTGGCAGATAGTGGGGTGACCTCGGTAAGAAGCAAGAAACTCTAAAATGGATGAAATGTTTTTATGTTTTATATTTTTTTATGTTAAGTGATGAGACCTATATATTCTCATGCAGATGTTGGAGCAACGCAACCTAGAGGATCATCTCCATTGGATAGGCGAGCAGGAGCTTGCTTTGTACCATAGGGTGATGATATCACCGGGGTGCTGGAGGAGAACCTGGAGAGGTTGACTTTGGACATCCCAGATTTTGACATAGATGACCTCCCGATGAGATATCAGAGATCCACAATGGGAGTACCGATCCAATTCAGTAGGCTGCTGTGCAGGGTGGCTCGATCAGTGATGTGATATCACGAGCACTACTAGTGTACGAGATATGTACTGAAAGATGATAGCTTCAGGATTTTGTATGATGATTTTGCCTGAAATCCTACGTGCTTCAGAGGAGGTCTCGGGACCTTTTTTTGGTAAACTTTTCATGTATATATATATATATATATATGCATACTTTTACACTGTGTTTATATGTTTCAAATGGAAAATGCATTTTCTATGAGTTTTACGTGTCTAAAAATGTTTATTTACAATGGACCATGTTCGATTTACCGTCATGAATGGGCAATATGCCAATCTAGGATGTAGTTAGCCAATGAGTCAGCAACTACATTATGTTCCCTAGGGATATGCCTATCAGTAATATTTTCAAATGATATTTCTAACAAACGCACTCTCCGGAAATGGCGGAAGAGTACCCTATTCCTAATGGTGTAGACATGGTTCCTAAGTGTTGACAAGGTGGGCATTTCTTAACAGCCTCATGACAATATTTAAAAATTGAAGGCCAAAAATAGCCAGCACGAAGGATTTTCTGGGCTGTAGCCATCCCAGATAAATGACCACCACATGCTCTAGAATGGCAATCATTCAACACAAGTTCAGCCTCCTCATGAGTGAGGCATCGCCGGATAATAGAGTCAATCCCATGTCTATACAAAGTATCATTCAGGATGAGATAGTATTTTGCACGGTGACGGATACAACGGAAATCATAGCGAGATAAATGCGGCTAAAAACATTGTGTCTGGAGATATATAAGCAAATCTCCATACCAAGGATCAATAGTGCTTATCAAGAACAGAAATTCATCCAAAAATGAATCACTGGGCTCAGAATCCGTCAAAGCACAAGGAAGATCACACATAAGCTCTGCAAAGACCAAGGATTTCTTTGATGTAGCCTTGGCAAACTCTAGATCAAACTCCTGAAGGATAACAATCCAATGGGAGTACTTTCCCCCGAGTACCTGATGAATCAGGATGTAGTACATCGGGTTATGGTCTGCCAATACGATGGTAGTGCGGAGTAGAATGTAATGACAAAAAATTTGTACAGCAATGACCGTGATGAAAGCTAACTTTTACACACATGAATAATGGGTTTTAGAATCTAGGAGATTCTTACTAGCGTAATAAATCACGTGCTCCTGACCGTGGAGATTGTCCTGTGCTAAAACCATAGCGATGGTAGTATCAAAGGTAGCATTATACAAGAGAAAGTCCTTTGAATAATCAAGGGGGTGTATCACAGGTGAATGAGTTAGAGTGTGCTTAAGATTATCAAAGGCGCATTGGGGCCTGGTCATCCCAGAAGAATGAAGTGTTCTTTTTTAAAAAGACGCATATAACCGTGTGTTTTCTCTGTGAAATTGCACACGAAATGGCGAATAGATTTTTCCTTCCCCTGCAAACTTTGGAGTTCGAAGAGATTAGTTGGGGCTGGTATATCAAGAATGGTGGAAATTTTTAAAGGATCTATCGGGATGCCATCTTTGGATACCACAAAACCTAGAAGACATCCCGTCTCAATGCAAAAAACACATTCCTATGGTGCTGGGTTGGTTTGGGATTGATTTGCTGCATTGGTGGCATGTTAGGCCTTGTTTTGAATGGCCTACTTAGCATGAGCCATGAGGGGACACTCAAATGTGTAGTGCCCATAGACGTCACAGAGTGTGCATGGTTGGTTTGTGTGCAACGGGGCGTTGCATCTTGGTGCATTATGTCGTGGGGGGGTTTGGGCTGGTCGGTTTTCCATCGCATTGTTGGGAGGTTTTGTTATACCAAAATCCTATCACCATCATGTGATAAGACATTTGACATACCTACTTTCCCTAAATCCCAACTTCTAGAGTGGAAACCCATATCATTTTTCAATCTTTTCATACAAATTCCTAGCACTGCGCTTGACCCTTTATCCATATGCGGTACCCTTGTTCGCACCGCCCATACTTTGTTTCCCACAAGTGGTGCCACCGCTTATAGCCCTTAGTCCATAAGTGGTTTTTACCAGAACCTCTCTATCATTGAAGGAGAAACGTGGTACCCTGGGTAAAAAAGGAAAAAGAGAAGCTTCTTGAGGCTTCTAGATGATAAACCTCCAGATATCCCTTATCCCTACTGTTGTGGGTCTGTTGAGGTTGATATCCCCCATCCTAGGATCTTGGAGGCCACCTCACCCACAAATCTCTCAACCTACCCTATCCATCTAGCCTTATAAATACAAGCTTATGGCCATGGTTGAGGGGGAGAAATCTGAAGGCATTGTTATGATGTTGGATTGATCACTTGGTCCATATCATTGGAGAGCATAGAGAGAGCTAGATTCGGAGCTTATGGGGATGAGAATGCTTGCTTTCATGGATATGCATGTCAACACTAAGGCTTGGTTGTAAACTTCTTCATATTTCTTTAATGCAAGTTGATTTCTGTCCCACATATATTGTTGATGTTTGATTTCATATATATGTTGTTAGATTCCTTAGTCACTACCATAGATTAGTAGATCATGTTTTGGTTTCTTTGATCTGTTTCCTGTCGAGCTTATTGTAGGTACACAAGGTGACTATCAAACCATTGTATTCCAGATATCTATGGCATCTAGGGAGAGTCTTCAATCTCTATCCTTTATTTGTTCTGGATCTGAACCATTCAGACCAGTGGAACACTTTGCTATCCGCAGAAGGTGAAATATTCCAGCTAACAGGGTTCGGTTTTTGACTGCCTCCCTGTGGTTGGTTATTGCCTTGGTTGCGGGGACGGTTATTTTGAGCTTGCCCTTATTGATTATTGGGGGCAGGCTGGTTGGGATGGTTTTGTTGTGTGAACACTTGTCCCAATGGGGCGGGTGGAGCGGGGGCAGGGGCTTGAACTGGCTGCACTGGTGGAGTGTAATATATTTGTGGGGGTGGTGGTGCCACAAATGTGGGCATTTTCCCCACATACCACTGTGTTGGCCAAGCCATGGCCTGAGTCTGCTGTGGTGGTGCAGGTTGTGCATAGGAAGTTGTTGCTCCAGACTAGGACATCATTCTTGCATAGTCTGGGGGTTGGTTTTGGTAAGCAACATTAGTAGTGTTGCTTGGTTCTGGTGCAACGGTAGGTGGTGTCGGTTGAGGCCGTGGCTGTTGGGAGACAGATCCTATGATGCTGTCCACGGCGTGGGATACCCCCGGTGCATCACGGTATGAGGTACTCAGACGGGGGGCATTTGGAATGATGGTGTACAGGTATCTAGACTAAGCATAGATAAGTTCAAACTGTTGGGCCTTCAGTATGGCCTCTTCTTTGGATTGGGGACGTTCGAATGCGATGTCCTTTGCTATGGGCAGGTGCAAGGTCCTAAGGAACCAATCCAAGAAGATCCCGTCATCAAGTTGGATTTTTCATAGACTACGAATTCGCCACCACTCATGGATATGGTCTGTTATATGAGTGGCGGTGCTTTGGTGACAGGATAATAGGATCTCCACCCCTTCGTCATATCTGACAGGGAGTTGGAAATACTGTAGGAACATGAAGGCTAGGGATTTGAAGTCTAGGTATTTGGCCTGCAGTAGCTCAATGTACCATTTGGTCACAGCACCTATAAGGGTGCATTGGAATAGCCTCATCCTGATGGAATCGTCTATGATGCTGTTGGATGAGCACCATAGATGGAATTCCATTATGTGGTTTTGGGGACATTCCCTTACTTTGCCTTCAAACTTGGGGATGTTTGATGGCAGCTTAGTTGGCATTAGAGGCCAAAAGGCTTGATGGTGAATGGGTTAATTTGTTAATCTGGCCAAGTCAGGTAAGTTAAGATGAGCCATGAATGGCAGATTTAACCCTAGGTTGATGTGGGATGGGGCTGTGATGGTGGTGGGGTTTGCAGGTGCATAATGCATCTGCATAGTTGGGGGTGCTTGCGGTGGGTGGCACCATTGTGGATGGCCCAATGACCCCAAGTGTTGTGGGTGGGATGATATAAGTGGTGGGGACATTTCCCCCATGTATGATAGTAGGGGCAATGTAAGTGGATGGTCCACTGGCCCCCTGTGTGGCAGGAGGGGCAGTGTGTGTGGAAGGGCCACTGCCCCCATGTGCTATCAGTGGGCTAGCTTGGATAGTCACTATAGGTGGTGGGAGCTGACTAATGATAGTCTCCATGGCTGTGCTTAGGCCACTTGCCAGATTGTGGGTGACAGGTTGTGATGTGGACATGGGTCTACTTGCTATGGTTATGCCGAAAAATGGATCTAGATTTGCACTAGCCATGGGGCTTGATGGTGCAGTATGGAGGTCTGGTTCAAACTCGTATGGGTCTGAATCAGAATCATAGGATGTGTGGCCTTTTGATGGTGTGGGAGATCATTGAGAGCGGCTTCGATGATGTTGATTGAGTGTTCTAAATGGTGGTGGTTCGCCTCTTAGGCTTGAGGAAGAGCGTGGAGGATAAATTGTGTTTTTATGTATGAAACTGGTGGGAATGATGTTTGGACCCCAATTTTAGTGGATTCCTATTGGCTATAGGTGGTCACTCGGCCACCAAGACTGCCAGAAGACAGTGCTTGGCTTGTTCCTCATAGGTGTTTCTACTCAATCGGAAGGGGTCGTTGCCCGTTTCGCTTGGCAATTCCTCTCAGCGACCAGCTACTTTGGGGTTCCTGTGGTACTCCTCACAATGAGTTTCTGGGCAAATCCAAAGTACTTCCCATAGTTGAAGCAGTCAAGTACTTATGTCCTCAAATACTGCGGAGTTGTTTGTACTTAGTGTAAATTGGTAAATTTTAAGGCTCACTCAGCGTCATGAATTGAGTTGGGTTGATTAGTTGGTATGGTGTATTTGTTTGTTTGTTTTTCTGGTATATGGTTGCTGAAAATGGTTTATGAATTCATCATGGTAGATTTCATGTCATTGTGTTTGTGTATGCAAGAATTGAATAATCAGAAATTGTGAACAAATACAGTTATTAACACTAAATGTTTGATGGCCTGACTAGATGTCTACCTCACACTGATATTCCTCTTCAACCAAGAGAAGGTGTTGGGCTCTCAACAAAATGGGACTAATCCCATCCATAGATCCTTAGGTCACCTTTCAGATGCAAGGTTGGTCAATAGGGAGGATGCTTAGTGCTGTGAGAAGCCCTCCTTCTCTACCCCCTCTACCTTCTAGGGCATCCAGTTTTAATGGTTTGGAACAATATAGTGGAGTGCCTAGATCTATATGAGCTCACCCTTCGTCGTATCCCAAAATACACTAGAGGGTGATGACTGGGTAGAGGAGGAAGGAGAAGCAAGACAATTAATTTTAGCTTTATTTTAGTTAGGCTAGGTTCATTTGATTAATCCATTAACATTTACTTGGCATTTACACATTGTTTGTAAAAGAAATGACATGAAATTGAAACAAAAACTGAAATTAACTTGTAGTGCTAGACAGAGGCGACTGAGCCGCACTTACAGTCCCTATGAAACTAAAATTTGACCTCTATTAAACTCAAATTGAATTTCTGTTTGGCAGGCCACACATTTCTGATCAAATCTGGCGAGGGGGCCGCAAGATTTTTTCAGAAACAGGTGAGGGGGTCGCACAGAATACAGAAACAGTTGCAGACTGAGTTTCTAGATTGAATTCGCACTTATTAGGGGATTAAGTGCACCCTAAGTGCACCTGTTTGCCCATTAAGTGTGCCCTCACCTCACTTTTGGCCCCAATAAGAGCGCCCTGCTCCGGATTTGGGGTTTTTTGTGAGGCAAAGTTAGATTTGGCTGACAGTAACTTGTGCTTTGGCCAATCTGACTCTTTTATTCCTAGCAGAGGATTCAAAAGTACTGAAAATAGAAAATAAACTGAATCTAAAGTGGATTTAACAGGAAATTTTTGAAAATTAGGGAAAAAAATTTAATAACTTGAAAATTAAAGATTTGGACCAGGGATCCTATGGGATCGACCTGGTATGGTTGCCAGTTCTGTAGCAGGGGTTTCTCCTTGCTAGAGGGGCAAGAATGGCTCCCTTCTATCTATACGGAAGAAGGGTAGGTTCCTGCTAGTGGGTAAATGCAGAAAATAAAAACAGAAATGGAAATGGACAGAACAGTAAACTAAGCTACGAACAAAAAGAAGAGAGAAGCAACAGTGAACCCCTTTGTAAATACAAGTTAGGTTTCCGCCTCCAAATACCTACAAACAAATCCTAAGCTACAGTAAAACCTATAAAACAATGTTAAACATAAAACCTGCAAATGGAAACAAGGGTTAGAAAGAAAAGAAAACAAATAAACAAGACATGAAAGACAAGCTATACCTTCTCTGGTGGAAATGGGCCACCATGCCCTAGCTTGTGGAAGCACCTCTCTTGGATGGGGAGCTTTCGCTCAATGGAAATGGAGGAGAGGGAGTGGGTGGCTTGAGAGGCAAAGGTGTCTCAAGGAATCCACGGGCAGCATAACAATATGCAAGGGAGAAGTTCTTTGAGAGTGGCCCCCCACCCTCCTTTTATAGCTTTTTCAATTGGTTTTAGGGTTTTAAGCCCTTGGTTAAGGCTTTAGCCCCTTTTTTGGGATTTTAGCCCCTTCCACCCTAACTTTATCTCCTTTTAGGGTTTTATCCCCTTTTGGGGGGTTTTAGCTCCTAGGAGACTATTTTGGGCTCCTTTTTGGGGTTTTTAAGCCCTTTTCTTCATCCTTTAGCTATTTTGAGGGTGTGGGGGTCAAATGGAGTGATATGAGGGTCGTGAGATGGTGTCCTTGGGTGGTGTAGGCCATTGAGAGCTAACTGGGGGATTTTTGGGTTAATAGGGATCTAGTCCACGAAGAAGACTTTAGTGTGGTGGATAAACACCACCTGCAAACCACAAAGCCATTATGACCTGCAACTGGGAGAAAAAGGATTCTTCACAGTTATATTTTTTAATGAAGAAGATAGAACCATAATATTTGAAAGTAGGCCATACTTATTTAACTCGGTTGGTCTGTTCTTAAGACCACGGAAAGAAAGAAATCCAAACAAGGAAAATATCACAATAGCCCTGGTCTGGATTAGAATGTATTCCCTTCTGATGGAGTACTGGACAAAAGAAATTTTGACGGACATTGGGAACATCCTAGGGAACTTTGTTAAAGTTTCAGAGCAAACTCGACAGAGAAGGTACACTTCATATGCATGGATTTGTATCTATCTTGATATATCAAAGGATCTTCTAGACAGAATTGACTTGACATGGGAGGATGAGGATTGGTTTCAAGCAATCAACTACAAACAGATACCATTCAGATGTAGGCAGTGTCATTAGAATGCACACTTATTTAGAGAGTGTCTGCAAAACAAAAAAACTAGGAGGGACGAAAGAACAAGAAAATCAAGATTTAGATGGGTTCATCTGAGTCCAAAACAAGAAAAGATCAGCCAAGAAGACTATAGGCCCTGAAATATTTACTAAAATTCCAAACATAAAATAGGTTCGAAGCCCTCCAAGAACCTAAGGAGACTATCATCCAGAAAGAAGGAAAGATCCAAAACCAGCAGACACAAGAAACTAATCTAAGCACAAAGATCTAGATCTGGGAAGAGCCTCATGTCCACGGACTATCATCCAGAAAGAAGGAAAGATCCAAAACCAGCAGACACAAGAAACTAATATAAGCACAAAGATCTAGATCTGGGAAGAGCCTCAGGAAATGAAAGAAGAGGATAACAACACACCAGAAGTTGAAGATGAAGAAATGGATATAGGAGATCTAGATCTAGTACTACTGGAAATGACATGCTTAGAGAATATCCCAAAAAATATACTTCCACAACAAGTTACATTACTGGAGAAATAAATAATAAAGGCCAAATTGATGAAGTTTCTAGGGGTCTCAACAGAATCCCTCAAAGATTCGGATGCCAAATAGAAAGGAAAAAAAGAAACGAGGGAGACATAGTAACGTGCAAAGGATTCAAATGGTTGGGGCTCAACTGGTGGCATCAAGGAAATACCCTACAATAGATGCAGCCCTTTCTCTTGCAAATAAATAAGTTTCCAATGCAGATCACATCCTGGAATATAAGAGGCCGTAACAGCACCCTAAATATTTGTCTTCTAAGGAGAAATATAGAACTGGAAAATTCAGGAGTAGTATTCTTACAAGAAATAAAATGCTCTGAGGCGTAACTGAAGAGCATAGGAGGAAAATTTTGGAAGGGATGTGAGACCATTGTAGTGGATGCTCAAAAGGGAAGCTGGAGGTATTGGGATTCTCTGGAACCCAAGAGAGGTATCCCTCTCTAACTTCTCTGCAACTCAACACTCTTTCTGCAGCTTTTCATATCTTAGGTACAACTACTAGGGGGTTTATAAATAATGTGTACAACCCTCCTCAGGAAGAGAATAAAATTCAATTTCTGGACTCCTTAGGAACGCTTAAAAGGAGGTCAGAAGGGAATCCATGGATTCTTGGAGGGGACTTCAACTTGGTCAGGAATATTGATGAAAAAAGGTGGGATAAGGCAGCTAAACCCTAGCAGTGAGTATTTTAATGAAGTTATTGACAACCTAGAATTGGTTGATGTCAGATCAAATAATTCCACCTTCACTTGGAATAATAAAGGAACATGAGACAGAGGCATAGCTTATCGGCTAGACCACTTTTTGGTCTCAAAATCCATTATGATAAATGGGGGAGAACTAAGGGCTACTATATTCCCATCAGCCGGAACAAACCATTGGCCCATCAAGTTCGAGTGGGAAAACGTGGGGGTTAACCTGCACATACCTTTTCACTTTGAAAATTTTTGGCTTCTCCAAGCTGACTTCCCAGAGAAATTAAAAGAATGGTGGGAGGAAATACCAACCGTAAGAGGAACACAGATGTACCAGTTCCAAAAAAGTATTAAAATCCTTAAATAAAAAATCAAGCATTGGAACAAAGAATCATTCGGTAACATCTTTAAGGCTAAAGCGGAGTTGGATGGAAAAATTAAAGAGGTGCAAATCAGAGGAATGCAGATGGGTTTCACAGAGGACATTCGAGAGCAAGAAAGAGCTCCGATCCATGAATTTAGAAAAAGAGAACAACAAGAGGAAATATTCTCGAATAAAAAATCCATAGTTAAGTGGCTCCAAGAAGGAGAACGAAATACCATTTTTTTCCACAAAGCATCCATTCAACACCGCCAGGGAAATCATATGGCTAGATTGAAAACAGAAGAAGGACAGACTTACTATGAGTTCCATGACTAGATGAAAACTTCAGCGATCATAGGTTCTAAGGACTAACCATTGGCAAGATAGTTCAATAAGGAGCCGCAACGGCAAGAGACAACAGGTCTATGGATCGACGAAGTTTACAACTGAGTTCCTCTGCAGTTTTGGTGGCATAGAAGAATAAAGCTCCGATCAATGACAAGAAGCATTCTGATAGTGCGAACAATAGAAAATCATCGGCAGTCAGAAGAACTAAATACAACAGAGCGGCGAGCTAGTTCACGAAGGAGCTGCAACGGTGGAAGAAAGACAGACTACGACTTCCACAACTAGATGAAAACTTCGGCGATCGGAAGACAGACATACTATGGATCGGTGAGTTTACAATGAAGCTCCTCCACAGTGTCGATGGCATAGAAGACTAAAGCTTTGATCAATGACAAGAAGCATTCCGATAGCGCGAACAATAGAAAATCATCGACGATCGGAAGAACTAAAGACAACGGAGTGGCAAGTTATTCCACTAAGGAGCTGCAATGGTGGAAGACATACAGCCTACGGATCGATGAGATTATGAAGAATCCCCTCCATAGTGTTGGCGGCACAAGGGACTAAATCTCTGATTCAAACTTCTATTTTCTTCTGCTAGCAATAAAGTGAAATCACCGACAATCAAGCTTATAAAGTTTTGGAAAAGAAAAACAACAGAGATAACGCACATCGACGAATAGCGAGACTGTCCATCGGTGGCATAGAAGACTAATGCCCTGATCCCTTCGTCAATCAACTTCCAGTAGTGATAAATTCAGTTCGTTTCACCTTAAAAACTGTAGCAGCATTCAAAAAAAAGGTTTTGATGCATTAGTTATCACAGCTCCCAATTGTTGACGAGCTAATGATAAAGAGCAACAGTGTTGAGATTTGGAGCGCCGATGGGCTAAAGGAAAAATATTTCGATTGACGATGAAGAA
The DNA here is from genome assembly GCA_001517045.1 of Pseudotsuga menziesii. NCBI lineage: Eukaryota > Viridiplantae > Streptophyta > Pinopsida > Pinales > Pinaceae > Pseudotsuga > Pseudotsuga menziesii. The sequence goes on from LPNX010444977.1 coordinate 49,898, forward strand.
GCCATCGCGATGCCAGTGATGTAAAGTAATGACACTATGACAGTGTTGAGAATTGGGGCACCGATGGACTAGAAGAAAATCTTCTGATTGGCAACTACGGTCACAAGGGAGAAAACTACAGCGGATTAAAACAAGAAATGTCACTTCATATTAACTGCCGAAACACTGGCTGTTAACGACAATTTGGGACTGAACCAGCAATGCTGATTATCAACGATGACTTCAGCTATTAAAAGCTTGCTCAGTGAACTAGATCTTCATGGTAGATAAACAAAATTTAGCAAGAGTTTGAATCCCTAATATGGAAAAACTATCACTTTAAATTATTTTGTGTAATCAGATCGGATTTTCAGGATCTGTGATTTTTGTAGAAGGCTATAAATCCCATGAATGATTTTATAATAAAGGTTCAACTTCAGGGATTTATGAGCCAATAATACTTTCAAGATTCTCATTTTACTTTTTCATGGTATAATCTCTTTTGTTGTGATCTGTTCAGCCACTATCTCTTTCTTTACTGTGTTTATGGCTGAATGTGCATTCAGGTCAATTTCAGATTTATTAAAAAGCTGATAGTTGTCATCCTATTGGTCTATTAGTGATATTTGATTTATAAATACCATCCTCAGTAGGATTTATCCTTTTATATGCATGTGTTATGTGTGTAAGTCTGCCAGCCTGGTGATTTCCCCATCCCTGCACCTTACGGTCAAATTTTTGAGCAAATTGGAACTAAAAGCCTTGTAAACGAGTGACTCTTGTGCATGCCTTAAGAGTGGAAAGGTTACCTAGATAGATTGACTTGACCCATATCTAAAAACCCTAAAAAAAATTGTAAGTTACGAGGCATCCTCGAGCTACAACCTAGAGGATTTTCCTGGAGTGATAACAAAGTATCGCCGTTGCCGGGGAGAGGAGATTCAAGCTCAGCTTCCCTAGGAGATGACATAGATCCATGCCTTGATGATAGACAAGGCTTGGACATTATTATGTTTGTAATCATCTATCTAACGACTCCATTGATATAAAGTGGCTTCAAGAAGACCAAGTACCAGAGAAAACCCAAAGGGACGACCAGCAACACCTGTTTCATATCTAGAAGAAATCTTGAGGAAATCTAGGGCTTTACTAAGATAGACCAATAGTGCTGCATAAAACGCTACACCAGGTATTTCAAGAAATATTTCTACTGTTATTTCTTCTACTGAAACTCTTAATTCCCAGAAATTTTTAGATACATCAAAAAAATCTAGGGCTTGGGCATCTTCAAGCACTGTTGTTTGTGAAGATTCAATCCCTGGCGACTCCACTAGGATAAGTATACCACCGCCTTCTCAACAAATATTTTTATCAGTGCTGCCTTCCACATCCCTATTCATACCCATTTCCAATATGGCTACCCCTCAATTGACCAATATGGAAAGGATCCTGGTAGCTAGGTATGCACCCCTAATTTTGCCAAATCCTCTCGCAACCATGCCTACCGAGGATTACCTCAAGTATATGCCTAAGTTTACCGGGGAAGGGGATTTCACTGCTAAAGAACATCTAGAGGCTTTTTATAGCTATGCTAAAAATATAAATATAGAACACGAAGATGTATGGACAAGAGTTTTTGTGCAAAGCCTAGATGGCCAGGCTAGGAAGTGGTTTAAAGAATTGCCCGCTGGGTCAGTGGCAGGCATAGAGGCCTTAGATGATATTTTCCTAAAGCATTGGGGAGAGAGGAGAGACCACCTCTACTATATCACAGAATTCAGCAACCTAAAAAGAGAAAATGGTGAGTCTATCTCCAACTTTACCAAGAGATTCAACAACATGTACAGCAAGATCCCCAATGATATTAATCCCATTGGTACCTCAGCTATGATAACTTATGTGAATTCCTTTGACTCTGACTTCTACCTAATTCTCAGAGAAAGGAGGTCTACCTCCTTATCACTCATGCAAGATGCTGCCCTAGAGGTAGAGTCAAACATTTTGGCATCTCAGAAGGTCAAAGGGAAGGTAGACAGGAGAAAGCAGCTAGAAAACTATAGTGGGGCTTCTACATCAGAGAACAAGATTGAAAAAATGACCAAAATTTTAGATAACCTGACTGCTGAAATGTCTAAATTGAAGGACCAAGGACATCTATCGGTGGGGGTTAAGGGGCCAAGTGACTTTGCTCCTCGAAACCCAAATTTTGTTCCTTATAGAAGAGGAAACCCCCCTGTTCAGATTCTCAGAAGGGAGAGAAATCAAGGGG
>LPNX010444977.1:52160-98225 GCA_001517045.1 Pseudotsuga menziesii
AAGATCTCCATTTCAAAATGTTGTATTAGAAGAAGAGCCAGAATTTATTGAAGAAGAAGGAGAAGCTAAAGAAAATATCCACTGCATGGAGGATGAGGTGGACTATTCTTTTTTGACCTAGGAAGAAAATGAAGAAGCCCTGATTGATGAGTAGATCACTGAAGAGGCTGTCTATCAGGTTGATGGTCAGGGAGGTTACCAGCTGAGGTCTAGGTTGGTTTCTCCCTTCAAGAATAATGTTGTACATGTCAAGCAGTCATCTTCACTTGCTAGAAAGGTTTCTATTTTACCAAAGAAAGTGGTTGTTCCATCCAAGGCATTGCATAAACCAACACCTTCAGCCACACCTGATCAAGTCCAAATCAAACCTACAGCTCATGAGGTAAAGTTTCCAGATAGGATGCATTATTATTTTAACCTCGAATCTGAAATTCAAAAGTTGAAAATCCCTTTCCCTTTAATTGAGTTGATGAAGAATGATGCATTTAAAACCTCCATTCTGAATTCCCTTCAGCCCAAGGTGCACCATGGCATTGACTTTGTGAACCTACAAGATGAAAATATTGTTGTAACCCTGGGCCCCATGATCAAATACATAAAGGACTCCTACCCACCATTCTATATATCCTTGAACATCCATGATAAAATCCTCCATAACTGTCTGCTAGATTCAGGAGCCTCTCATAACCTAATGCCAAATGCTGTGATGGATGAAATCGTCCTCAACATTACCAAGACCTACCATGATTTATTCTCCTTTCACTCCAGGAAGGTCAAGTGCTTGGGCCTCATCAAATACCTTGTTGTAAACTTAACCCAGCTACCTTCAAAAAGCGTAATGATGGACATCGTAGTGGCTGATATTCCTCCAAAATTTGGCCTCTTGCTGTCCCAGTCATGGAGCAAAAGATTGGGTGGCACCCTTCAGATGGATCTCACATATGCCACCATTCCCATGTTCAAAGGGGAGACTAAGATACTGTACAGGGAAAATCAGCTAGCATACATCATAAGCATGGAGAGTCGCTCAGTGAATCACCTGTTCTATGCCATGGACACCGATTTTGGGTCTTGCATCTTGTAAATAGATGACAATCAGCAGACATCTGTTTAGTAAATTCCTTCAGTTAGTGGATGAATTCTCTGACATACACATAGATCAGAAAAAACTTAACCTGGAGGAATCCAAATAGCTCAAGTTAAGAGATAAAGTGACTGAGTAGAATATAGTCCAATTTCCTAGCAACTACATGCCCTGAGGTCTAGTACCATTGGAAGAACCGTTTGATCAAAATGACATCCCTTTCAAGCCTGCCAAAAGGGAGCTAGATCCTGCTATCCAAGAGCAAAACATAGGAAGCCAGAGCCATTCGAAATTGATAAATCTATCCATTGGGATGACTACTGAACAGAAGTCTAAATATTGCAGCTTGATAAAAGATTTTGCTGATGTCTTTGCATGGGAGTATAGTGACCTAAAAACATATGACACCAACATCATCCAGCACCAGAATCCTTTAGAAAAGGACACCATTCCTTTCAAACAGAAGCTGAGACCCATCAGCCCTCTTCTATTACCAGTGATTGAGAAAGAGATCCACAAGCTCCTCAAAGCCAAAATCATAATCCCCCTCAGGTACTCCAAGTGGATTGCAAATATAGTAGCGGTAAGAAAGAAAAATGGAGAAATAAGGTTGTGTGTGGATTTTAGAAACCTAGACAAGTGTTCCAAAAAAGATAACTACACAGTGCCCAAGATGGAACATCTACTACAGAAAGTCTCAGGTGCCATGGTCATGTCCTTCCTTGATGGCTTCTCTGGATACAACCAAGTTGCCGTGCACCCAGACGACCAAGAAAAGACTGCCTTTACCACCCCCTCGGGCACCTTCATGTATGTTAAAATGCCATTTGGGCTAATGAATGCTAGGGATACTTTTGAGAAAGCTATGGACCTAGCTTTTATAGGGCTAAAAGATAAATTTGTGCTGATATATTTGGATGACTTAATAGTTTACTCGCACAGCCATCATGACCACTTGCAACATTTAAGGAAGGTATTTCTGAAGTGCAGAAGGTACGGAATATCACTGAACCCCAAGAAGTCCCAGTTTGCACTCAATGAAGTAAAGCTCCTAGGCCACATAGTCTCAACAGAAGGTGTAAATATCGATCCGGTAATGGTGGAAGCAATTCAACAGCTGTCAATACCAAGGTCAAAAAGAGACATTCAGTCCTTTTTAGGGAAGATAAACTTTGTCAGGAGATTCATTCCAAATTTCTCTGAGTTGGTAAAGCACATAACAGCCATGCTAAAAAAGGATGCATAGATCAAGTGGACCGACCAAAAAAGAAATTCTTTTGAAGACATCAAGAAAGCCATCATGGAGGCCCCAACCCTGATTAGTCCTGACTACACCAAGGATTTTTACATTTTCTCTTTTGAATATTATGACACAGTGGTAGTTGTACTATTACAAAAGAATGATGAAGGTCTTGATCATCCAATTGCTTTCTTCAGCAGAACCTTGAGAGATGCTGAGCTGAAGTATGACCCAAATGAGAAGCAGGCTTATGCTCTCATAAAATATTTGAAGAGATTCAAAATCTACATTCTCCATGCAAAGATCATTGCATATGTCCCTTCAGCTGCTGTGAAGGATGTTTTGACTTAGCCTAACATTTATGGGAAGAGAGCTAAGTAGATTTCCAAACTCATTGAGTTTGATGTAGAGGTGAAACCCTCCAACCTGGTAAAGGGATTAGGTTTGGCCAAACTCATGGCCAAAGAAAACTATGAACTAATGGGAATAAATTTCACATGTGTTAGATCAGCAAAGGTGCAGACTATGGTAGCAGCTGAAACATAAGTAAATCAAGATCAGAATAATAGTCCAGCAGTAGCTGAGAACATATCTTCTTGTGAGTGGTACTCAGGTATCATTCAATTTTTGCTTAAATTAGAATTTCCTCCTAATATCACTCCTAACCAAGCATGAGCTCTTAAGTTGAAATCTGTTAAGTTTTGCATAATTGACAAATTGTTGTACTGGAGGGATCAGTCTGGAATTTTGTTAAGGTGTCTAGATAAAGAGGAAGTAGAGTAGGTCATGCATCACTTTTATTTTAGTACATGTGGAGGTCACCACTACTGGAAAACCACAACCCACAAGATCTTAAAAGCAGGATACTATTGGCCAGTCCTCTTTGCTGATGTATGCACTTTTGTAAGGCCTGTGACCAATGTCAAATATTTATAGGGAAGCAGCAGCTCAAATCCTTACCCCTTAGGCCTGTTATAGTGAATGGGCCTTTCTAGCAATCAGGTCTGGATTTCATAGGTCAAAAGAATCCATATTCTAGTGGACAACATAAATGGATCTTCGTATCCATTGACTACTTTACCAAATGGATAGAAGCAGTGCCCACCAGAAATGCCACTCTTCAAGTCATCATGAGTTTCTTATATGAGAACATCTTTAGCAGGTTTGGTTGCCCAGTAAGGTTAGTAACTGATAATGCACCATCTTTTAAGGCCGGGACATTAGTTAGAATGTGTGAATCAATTGGTATTCAACTGGTGCACTCCACATCCTATTACTCACAAGGAAATGGCCTGTCTGATTCATCCAACAAAAGCTTAGTCAGAATCATCAGGAAACTGTTGGAGACAAATCAGAAAAGCTGGGATTTAAAGCTTAAGTTTTCTTTATGGGCTGATAGGGTGACATATAAAATATCCATAGGGACTTCTCTATTCAAACTAGTTTATGGCATTGAGGCCATCTTTGCTATCCAACTCATCCTTCCAGTGGCAAAGTTCTTTCAGGAAGAGGAGGATGAACCAAATGATATGATGAGAAGAATGATGGATTTGGTGGATTTATAGTAGATCAGGGAGCAAGTTATAAGAAAATCAAAATCTCATCAATAGAGGATAAAAGGCATGTTTGAAAAAAGAGCAAAGGCAAACAACTTCCAGGTTGGAGATTGGGTCCTCAAGTGGGATGTTGTCAGACATGACAAGGGGAAACATGGAAAATTTGACTCTTTGTGGATTGGCCCTTTTGTTATAGACCAGGTATATGAGAATAACACCTTCAAATTGCAGAATCTAGAAGGTGAAGAAGTATTCGATGGCCCAATAAATGGGCAATTATTGAAACTATTTTATTTGAGGCTCTGATGCCTTATGATTGTAAATTAGTAGATAGAAGGTTGTTTTGATTTTAGAATAAGACTCCATTCCCAATGGAACAATAAAGAATAGTGTTAAATTACTTAGTTTCTTTTAGGGAAAGGCATTTTGGTCTGGGGTTCTTGGGACCTCACTGGGAGGTTCCCATCCCCAAGTAGGAGCTAGATGTTATCTCCCAAGATAATTTATTTTTGTATGAAGAATTTAATTCATGCAATGAGGAATATGAATGTCACTAATAGTTTGAAAGCCTCTATGGTTGATAAAAATTTCACTAAGTTGTAGTTTTGGTGGCTTGGGTGAGGATTAGAACATCTCATTATCCACTGACAGACTTACAGACTACAGCTTTCGCGGTCAGATGAACATTTCGGCAATCGAAAGAACCAAAGAAAACGTAGTGGTGAGATAGTCTACTAAAGAGCCAAAACAGTGGAAGACAGACTTACTATGGGTTCTACGACTAGATGAAAACTTCGACGATCGAAGGTTCTAAGGACTAACCATCGGCAAGATAGTTCAATAAAGAGCCACAACGATGAGAGACAGAAGGATTACAGATTGACGAAGTTTACAATTGATTTCCTCCACAGTGTCGATGACATAGAAGGCTAAAGCTCTGATCAATGACAAGAAGCATTCTGATAGTGTGAACAATAGAAAATCATCGACGGTTAGAAGAACTAAAGGAAATAGAGCGGTGAGCTAGTTCACTAAGGAGACGCAATGGCAGAAGAAAGACAGACTATGGCTTCTACGACTAGATCAAAACTTTGACGATTAGAAAGGCAGACTATGGATTGGCAAGTTTACAACAAAGCTCCTCCATGGTGTCAACGACATAGAAGACTAAAGCTTAGATCAATGAAAAGAAGCATTCTGATAGCATGAACAATAGAAAATCATCGGTGGTTGAAATAACTAAAGACAACGAAGCGGCGAGTTAGTCCACTAAGGAGCTGCAATGGTAGAAGACATACAGCCTACGGATCAACGAGTTTACAACAAAGCCCCTCTGCAGTGTTGGCGGCACAGGGGACTCAAGCTCTGATTCAAAATTCTACTGACTTCTGATAACAATAAAGTGAAATCATCGACATTTAAGCATATAAATTTTTGAAAAAGAAAAACAATAGAGATGACATGCATCAGTGAATAGAGAGACTATTCATTGGCGGCTTAGAAGACTAATGCTCCGATCCCTTCATCAATAAACTTATGGCAGCGATAAATTCAGTTTGTTTCACCTCTGAAACTGCGACAGCATTCAGAAAAAATGTTTCGATGCATTAGTTATCATAGCTCCCGAACGCTGACGAGCTAATGATGAAGAGCGCCAGTGTTGAGATTGGGATCGCCAATGGGCTAAAGGAAAAAGCTTCTGATCGCCGATGAAGAAGCCGTCGCAATGCTAGTGATTTAAGGTGATGACACTGCAGCAGCATTGAGACTTGGGGTGCTGATGTACTAGAAGACAAAGCTTCCAATCGGCGACTGTGGAAATAAGGTAGAAAACTCTAGCAGATTAAAACAAGAAATGTCACTTCAGATTAACTGCCGAAACACTGGTTGTTGACAACAATTTTAGACTAAACCAGTGATGCCGATTATCAGCGACGACTTCAACTATTAAAAGCTCACTTAGTGAACTAGATATTCACAGTAGATAAACAAATAGTTAGCAAGGGTTTGAATCCCTAATCCGGAAAAACTATCACTTTCAATTATTTTGTGTAAACAAATTGGATTTTCAGAATCTGTGATTTTTGTAGAAGGCTATAAATCCCATGAATGATTTTATAATAAAGGTTAAACTTCGGGGATTTATGAGCCAATAATACTTTCAAGCTTCTCATTTTACTTGTTCATGGTATAATCTCTTTTGTTGTGATCTATTCAGCCACCATCTCTTTATTTACTATGTTTATGCTTGAATGTGCATTCATGTCAATTTCAGATTTATTAAAAAGCCGATAGCTGTCATCCTATTGGTCTATTAGTGATATTTGATTTATAAATACCATCCTCAGTAGTATTTAGCAATTTATATGCATGTGTTATGTGTGTAAGTCTGCCAGCCTGGTGAGTTCCCCATCCCTGCACCTTACAGTCAAATTTCTGAGCAAATTGAAACTAAAATCCTTATAAATGAGTGAGTGTTATGCATGCCTTGAGAGTGGAAAGGTTACATAGGTCGACTGGCTTGACCCATATTTGAAAACCCTAAAAAAAATTGTAAGTTATTAGGCATCCTCGAACTACAACCTAGAGGATTTTTCTGGAGTGATAACATACACATTGTTGAATCCCAAGAAGACCTGAAACTCACTCTAAACTCCTTTTTCTCCAAGCTATTGGAGGAACCTGATTGGGATAGGGATTCATCTCAGAGGGAGGTCCTAAGGCACATTCCCAAAGTCATAATGAAAGAACACAACTTCCTTCTTTTGAAACCAATTGAGATGGAAGAAGTTGATGTTGCGGTCAAGCAAATGGAGAATGATAAAGCCCAGGGACCAGATGGGTTCACCACCAAATTCTTCCATTCCTATTGGTACTGGATGAAAGAGGAAGTTTTGGCTATGGTGGAGGAATTAAGGAAGACAAGAAATATTCTAAAATATCTAAATGCAACCTTCCTGGCACTTATTCCAAAAGATATAGGAACAAAAGACCCCGGAAAGCTTAGGCCGATTGCCTTATGTAATGTCATATATAAAACAATCTCTAATATTATAGCCAATAGGATTCACCATCTTCTTCCTCTAATTATCTCACATGATCAGGCGGGATTAGTGGAAGGAAGACAAATTCTAGATGGAATCATCTTGATCCATGAAACCATCCACTCGATCAAAATCAGGAAAATCCCAGGTATGCTTTTGAAAATAAATTTGTCTAAAGATTATGATAAACTGAACTAAAAATTCTTAGTAGGGGTGCTTAAGGATTTCATATTCTTTGGTCATTGGATAGGATGGGTCATGAATCTGGTTTCTTCATCCTTCTTCTCCATTTTAGTTAACAGGACCCCCTCCACACTCTTCCAGGTCTCAAGAGGAATTAGGCAGGGTGACCTGCTATCCCCATTTCTATTCATTATAGTAGCTACGGGTTTAGGAAGAATGATCAATAACCTACACATGGAGAATAAGATCAAAGGGCTATCCCTTATTGAAGAGCTAGAACTTGAAACTCATCAACAATTTGTAGATGATGTGATGCTTATGGGTCCTTCCATTGTTTAGGAGGCATGAGGCATAAAAGAGGGGATGGAAACTCTCTTAGAAGCTAGTGGACTTGAAATAAATAAGGAAAAATCCCAGGTTTACTTCTTCAACACGCCAAAAATCACAAAAAGGAACATTCTAAGGATTCTGTGATTCTCTAAGGGAGGGCTCCCTTCCAAATATTTAGGAGCACCGCTTGCATAATCGACCATCAGAAAGGTCTCTTGGAAGGATCTATTGGACAAAATTAAGTAGAGACTCAACCAATGGAATTTTAGAGCCCTTAACTTCCCAATTAGACTCATTCTAGTCAAGTATGTCCTCCAGGCTATGCCACTTTATCTATTCTCGGTTCTGGCAGCTCCAAAATCGGTGATTAAGCAGATTAGGAATATTCAAAGGAAATTTTCTATGGGGAGGAGACGATAGCCACATGAAATGGCCATTGGTGGACTAACAAATGGTATGTAAACCCAAATATGTGGGAGGTTTAGGTCTCTATGACCCATTAGATACCAATAAAGCAATGGGATCCAAGATATGGTGGAAATGGCTAATACACGAGGATGAACCCTAGGAGAAGCTATGGCAAGTGAAGTATGCATCTCATTGGATGAAACAATCACTGATAAGATTTGGGGAGGACCTCTTAGGGCTCCAACATCTGGAAATCGGCTTAGGAAAACCGCAGTCTCATCCAAAGACATAATTTCTGGGAGGTAAGATGTCACATGCACCAATTTTGTAAAAAAATAGATTATCATATTTAATTTTATTTCAGGACAATATGTTAAATTTTATGCTAAGTTGTAATTGATGACTCAGTAAAGTCAAGGGTGTGAATGTAATTCTGAATATTTTAATTATAAATAAATAAAAGTGGAGACAACAGCTTGGGAGAGTTGTTAAAAGAGTGTTTACTAGTCAAGTTGGTGGAGGATACTGGGTGGAGAGAAAATAGACAAGTGGTAGCATCCTCAAACACTTCCAATGTTGCAGGTGGAAACCTCCCTACATTTGGGGTCATGATCCCCCAAGAAATTGGGATCAGAGCAGGTGGCTCAATTAATGACAATTAACCCAAAAAGACCTAGGCAATCTTAATAAAATACCCATTGAATAGAGCTGAGGATGCTCATTCGAAGAAGAGAACCATTCAGGTGAATGTACTTCAGAGGATTTCTATGGGAAGAGAAATTGATGGAAGGTGTTTGAGGGGTAAACTGCAGAAAGTGATCTAGTACAGCTTTTCAGCTGAAGGATCTTACTGCTGAGTGCAGAGTTAGTACTAAGTCATTGGACTAGTATCTTGCTGCATGCTCCACCAGTTCTCAGCCAAGGAGACCAGGAACAAGCTCGGGGGTCCTGAGAAGTCACTGTTTGAGCGCTCTCCAGTAGTTGGTAGGGAGGAACGGCCTCCCAACGCTGTTGTTGTCCAACTTAAAATAGGTTCTAGAGTCTTTTATTTTTCTGTGTTTTAAATTTTCTATGAGAAATTGAATGATTAGGGAGTGCTTAAATTCTAAAGACAAATTAATTCAAGATAAGGAATATCTTAATAAAGAACTTATTTAGCTCTCACAGTATTCTTTTACTTAGAATCAAAACAACTAAAATACATTAGTAACCTATGCTTTGAGTATTATTAATGAGGAATTGTCCTTTAACATTTACAGAAAAATTATATATGTAAAGGAGTAATGACAGGGTTGAAAAGCCTCATTTCACTTTTTAGCAAGCTTACAGAAATAATCCTACTGAATAAACTAAACTATTATAGACTGGTGTCAGTCTTCATTAATAAAGTGTATGTGCAAATACAAACTTAAGAAAATATAGTATTCGCAGATAATATTATTAACATAACCAATATCGTTTATAAATAAAACATTCTTTTAACAAACTGAGGAAATCTTTAAAGAAAGAAATAAAGATTATTTCCATAAACCCTAACCTGGAATTCCTTGAGCCACGAAAATAATCTTAAATTCTTTTGAAAGTAACCAAAAATAATTAAATAACAATACATAAATTATCTTCTTAAAGGTTAAATAGGGTAAAAACCCTAGCTCGTATTTCTGAGCAGAAACTACCCAGTATTCTTATTTATGCAAATCCATTACAGTAGTAACCTAGGATAAGCAATATACTTATTATTTTAATATAAACATTTAAAGGAAAATTTAATTTATTTACACAGAGATAAAAATACAAATACATAAAGGAGAACGAATTTAAGCTCAAGACAGACTATCTTAAAGATATTTACATTATATCAACAAGCTCAAAGACTGAATGTAAGTCAAAAGATTAACAGAGTGCAAAACCTCAGCTAGAAGCCGAGCACCCATATTAAGATATGGAGTATACACAAGTAATAACAAATTATTACAAACTTTAAGTTCTTCACTAACACTAGAGAAGAGCTTCACAAATTTCAGTTTTAAGCCGAAGTCACCTGGCGACAAGAAAGGGTTTTAACCAAAACAAAAACTATAAAAAGAACGAAGGACAACAACCCATTACTGGTTGCAACGGCTGTGAATTTTTCCAACTGCAGGAGTCTGTACAAGTCGGGGAATCCATATTCAAAACCGGATCTTACCGTGAATGAATCGTGGAGCCAATTATATAGCATGATGATCAACCTGGGAGATGAGCCACCCTGCATTATAAAGAACCCAAGATTATTTGAAAATCAGAAACCCTTATGCAGAAAAGAGCATTAAACAACAAATAGCTCTTAATTATTATTTTTACTCACCTTCACTGGAAGTGAAAGCTATGGAGCCCTGGATGAACAGTAACACCACGACCAACGCTAAAAAGAGATAAACCCTCATTCTCGCTGAGGATGGAGACGACGGGACTCTGGTGTTTTCACAAATATTAGTAGAGGTGTGTGTAAGCCTGAGCAAAGGCTGTGAGGAAGTCAATAAGCATGGAGTTGGACTATTACCAACACACAAGCAGGAAAAAAAAACCCTACGACGAAGGAGTTTTGCAATCACACACCATAAGCTCAAGTTGTCAACAATGATAGACCATGACAGAAGGAGCAACAAAAAGGAGTTTCAAATGCCCGTAAAGCCATATACAAGGATGGCAGTAAAACTCTGATCAAAGTTAAAAAAAATTATAGAGAAGGTGAGCAACAGAATCTAGCTCAAGGAAGTAAGCCATGAAAAATGATAGCATTGGAGTCTCTGTAGCTATCTACAAATCACGGCCACCATGGGAGCTTGCAGAGCAGCCCAAAAGGGCCAACGCAAATGTCGGAGGTCATTTGAGCCAAGGTTAGGGTTAAAAACTATTTATGCAACCAATGCATGGCCAAGAAAATTCCACGTGGTCGCAACATTATCATCATGCAGTGGGTCGACTTTCCATAGTCACCTACATTCCATAATAATCAATTTATTCACCCAATGATTTCATCGAAACAACATTATAGTTTGCATGGGTTTAAAATCATACTCTAATCATTTAAATGCTTGGATATTAGCTCGTTATTGGCACAGGTTTGCAATGTTATCATAACACTGACTTCATACATAACAAAATCCTTAAGCCTCGTAACCCAAAATAAATACCTTATATAATTTATCGATAACCAAAGTTATGAGATATCGCTAGTAAAAGCTAGTGAGGATTATGTTTATGTTTACATAGTAAGTTATACTAATGAGTATCATGGGGAGACGTTACAAAGTTATTTTAACATTATCGTTAGTTATATGTATAGTATACATGTGAGCATTAGCCCTTTTTGAATTGGTTACAACTCATCAAAGCTTATATAATAATATCATCATTGGGATATAGGTTGTGTAATAACTAAGTTGGTATCAATAGTATTTTAAGATAATTATGAAATCATTGTCTTATAAACAATTTAGTGAATAGTGTAGGAATAACCATCTATTAATTCCAATTCCTTTCATGGTGGTGTAAATGATTACACAGCATTCAACTTGAGTAATTGTCATAGTGTCATTTGGGTAGGATCATAGGTATTATGCAAATGTAACACTAATTAAACCTTTTATATCGATAAACAAATAGTTTATGACCATTTTTAGAATCTTAGAAACTAGCAAAGTTTTGATAGCAAATTATGTAATGGAAAAGTAAAATGTAAGAAAATTTTCCTATGAACTCTTTTACTTAATACAGATCCATGAGATCTTATATTAGAAGTTGTGGAAGTTCCTCATTACTTGGAGTATAGTTTTACCTTCTTACCAAATTACTAAGGTTAACATAAGATGAAAATATTGGCTTGATAAGAAAAACACCAACCCTGGAAGTTGTTCTTAGATAGAACCTAATACAAGAATCGTAATATAGAATTGCTAGGGTATGCATTTTGAAAATAAAGAATATCAAGAAGATAGAAGAAACTACTCATAACCAAAGGAAGTAATACAGTCGCTACATATTCTACAGGAAGAAATACAATCATCTGAACTTTGTTTACAATAGCAACAGAAGAAAACAAATTGTGTTACCTTACGGAAGTAGGTTGGATTACAACAGCTTATAATCTAAGCTTATTAATTGCAAATAGAAATATTGAAATATACTTTATGAATTTAAAGACGATACTCAGTCATTTATACCTGTAAACCTGTAAGAACAAATAATCCATCTGCATTAGCACAAATGCTAAGTAAGCCCCAGAATTCAAAGTCATATTCCACCTACTATCATAAATAGAACTCATCAGTAAACCAAATATAGAATTAATGCACAAGTTAAACTTAAGATTATGATAATAAGAAAACTATTGGGTTAACATAATTGAGTTTATGCAAATTAATCTAATAACTACTTTTCTTTTTGCTAACCGTTAACTATTAAGAAAGTGCAGTCTCAGCATTTTATGTTATTTCAAAATTTTAATTTTTTTGTGAAAATTTGGGGTTTTGACATGTGGTATCAGAGCACAAGGTTCAAACACTAGGCCTTGATGAAGCCTAACTAGCTTTCATGAAACAATAAACTAAATTATTATGCTAACGTATTTTATTTTAAATGTTATTCAACAGAGAATTGTTTTCTTTAACAGGTAGGTATGGAAAGGCTGGAAGAGTATGCAAAAGAAGAGTCTCTAGTTACTGAAACAGAAAATCTACCAAGAGATCCTATACCAAAGGATTTAACTACCAATTCCTCAGAATTGTTACAAACTGGAAAGGAACTAAAAACTGAAATGGAGTCTGTAAAACAAGAAAATTAAAGGATTCTGAGGGCTCAAGAAGAGCTTAATCAGATCCTAATTGAGGAGTTTCAATTTGAGGGTAGGGGTAGAAGAATCGAATCAGAAGATACCAGTCATCAACGTAAATCTAAAAATATGAAACATACTAAAACTGAAAGTAGTTCATCTTCTGAAGTGTTTGGTGAACAACGAAACTATCAGACTACCAGCGACAGTAGTGATGATAATCAGTACACTAAAAAGAAGAAATACAAACCTTATGAGGAGATTTCCAGAGAATTCAAAAAGATAAAACCACCAACCTTTAATGGAGAGACTAAGAAGGGGGAGGAAGCTAAATCATGGTTATCTGGAATGAAGAAGTACTTTCAAATATATAACTATTCTAACAAGTTAAAGGCTAGAATGGCTATTTATAACCTCTCAAGAAAGACTGACATTTGGTGGTAGGACTTGAAAAGAGTTAAGGGCATAAAAGAGAGATATGTAAAGTGGAGTACCTTTAAGAGGTATTTCAAAAAGAAATTCCTGTCTGAGCAGTATTATGAGGAGAGAGCCAAAGAGTTTTATGAGCTAAATTTAGGATCAATGACAATGAAGGATCTGAACAACAAGTTCTTAAGTCTGCTTAGGTATGTACCATACCTTGTAGATGAGAAACCAAAGGTACATCGATTCCTTAGCTATTTACCTTATCATATTAAAGATAGAATTGAATATGATAACCCAAATATCTTGGAGGAAGCTATGAGAAAAGCTAACTTCTGTTTTGAGCAGAATCGAAAGAAAGAAATCTTGGTCAACTGGAAAGATAAGAAAAATAATAATCAGTATGACCAAAAAAAGAAGGATTTTGTGCCTAACAGAAATTTCAAAAACAATAAGGCCAAAAATAATTCTAATAACAAGAATTTCCAAGGAAATAAGAGCAATACACCCAACAATCAGAATAATCCTAAAGGTAAGGAATTTGCAAATAATCAGGGAAATTTTACCAAGAACTTTGAGAGCAAAAAAGCCTATCAAGTGCTGGGAGTGTAATGGCCCACACTATGCTTCAGTCTGTCCAAACTGGAAGAAGATTGTTAGCAATATTCATACCAGACAGGAGAATATGACTATTGGGGAGCTAGCAAGGAGCATGCTTAGAATCAACGCAGCTTTGGAGAATCGATAAGCTGAATATCAGACTTCCATGGTGGAAGTAGAAGGTATGATAAATCAGACCCCTGTAACTATTTTGAATGATCCAGGAGCTAGTCCCAGTTACATTGCACCTCAAATAGTAGAAAAATGTAAGTTATCTGTTGAAAAATTTGAGAATTCATGGTTAGTTCAGTTGGCCACTGGTGCTAAAAGAAAAGTAACTTGTTTTGTTAAAGAATGTGCAATAGTTATGGATAAATTGGAAACTGTTGTTAAAATTAATGTTTTGCTGATTGGTATGGACTGGTTAGAACAAGATAGAGTAATTCTAAATTGTTATGATAAAGCCTTCACATGTTTAAACAGTGACGAAAAACCAGTAAGTGTTAAAGGAGTTCCTAGAAAAACTACTATAAGGTAGATTTCTGCTTTACAACTTAAAAGAGCTGTTAGGAAGGGATGTAAAGCTTATGCAGTAACAATTACTGATGAGGAAAGTATAATTAAAATAGACAAGTTAAAAGTGGAAGACATACCAGTCTTAAAAAAATATGTTGATGTATTCCCCAAAGAATTTCGGGATTACCTCTGAAAAGGGAATTAGATTTCACCATTGAGCTGGTACTAGGTGCAGTACCTAGCTCAAAGGCCCTGTATCAAATGAACATATTGGAACTTAATGAATTAAAATATCAATTAAAAGAATTAATTGATAAAGAGTATATTCGACCAAGTGTGTCTCCTTGGGGGACACCTGTCATCTTCGTCAAGAAGAAGGAAGGAACTATACGACTTTGAATAGATTACCGTCAGTTAAACAAGATGACCATCAAAAATCAATATCCGTTTCCCCGCATAGATGATCTTTTTGATCAACTACGTGGAGCCATAGTGTTTTCGAAAATAGATTTAAGGTCTGGATATCATCAAGTGATGATTAAAGATGAAGACATCTTTAAGACAACTTTTAGAACAAGATATGGTCATTACAAATTTGTCGTAATGCCATTCGGGATTACTAATGCCCCAACTTTTTTCATGTGTTTAATGAACAATGTGATGCATAAGTATTTAGATAAGTTTGTGGTCGTGTTTATCGACAAAATTCTAATCTATTCAAAAACTGAAGAAGAACATAAAGAACATCTAAAAATTGTTTTGCAAGAGTTGCGAGAACATCAACTCTTCGCAAAGTTTAGTAAATGTGATTTCTTCAAGAATAAGATTCAGTATTTAGGTCACATAGTGACCAAGGAAGGAATTTTCATAGATCCTGAAAAGATAAGGGCAATCGAAGATTGGCCGATTCCTAAGGATGTGACAGATGTTCGATCTTTTATGGGTATTATCGGTTACTACCGAAGATTCAATCAAGGTTTTTCAAGGATTGCAAATCCGATAACTTCCTTGCAGAAGAAGGGAAATAATTTTGACTGGAATAAAAAATGTGAAGAAAGCTTTAAAAAGTTAAAAACTTTATTAAACAACGCACCTACTTTAAGAATAGCGGATCCTAATAAAGAATTTGTAGTGTGCACTGACGCCTGTAATGATGGCTTAGGTGGTGTTTTGACTCAAGAAGGGCATGTTATTGCCTATGAGTCTAGAAAGTTAAAAGTTCATGAAAAGAATTATGCAACATATGATATGGAATTAGCAGTTGTAATACACGCCTTAAAGATGTGGCGACATCACCTAATTGGTAGAATTTTTTTTTTAATGACTGACAATAAAGAGTTGAAGTATCTTTTAGATCAACCAAATTTAAATGCCAGACAAGCTAGGTGGTTAGCTTTCTTAAGTGAGTATGATTTTGAAATTCAGCATATAAAAGGTAAAGAAAATAAAGTTGCCGATGCATTAAGTAGGAATGCAAGGCTGAATTTTGCAGTAGCGATCAACACCTATGTTTCAGATTTAGATGAACAACTTAAAGAAGGAATAGAACAAGATGAAATTTACCAGAATTTGCAAGCTAAAGCTAAAGAAAATACAAGAAAACTTAATTAAAGGTTACAGTTTAAATGAAAAAGAATTTTTACTGTATACAGATAGAATGTATGTACCTAACGTACCTAAAGTTAAGCTGTTAATTCTGGATGAAATTCATAAAACACCATATTCAGGTCATCCAGGTTATGAAAAGACTATAACTATGTTAAGAAAAGAGTATTTCTGGCCAAATATGAAAAATGAAGTAGCATAATAAATTGCTAGGTGTTTTGAATGTCAACAAGTAAAAACTGAACATCAACACCCAGCTAGTTTGCTTCAGCCATTACCCATTCCTAGTTGGAAATGGGAGATAATTAGTCTAGATTTTATTACCAGGCTGCCTAAAAATCAAAATTAGAATGATTCTATCATGGTAGTAGTTGATAAGTTAAGCAAAGAAACTCACTTTATACATGTTAAAACTACTTATAAACATGCAAACATAGCTGATATTGTTCTAAAACATATTTTTCGATTACATGGAGTACCAAAAGTCATAATCTCAAATAGAGATCCTAAGTTTACAGGAAACTTTTGGAAGTCTTTGTTTAAAGGGTTAAACACCACATTAAATTTTAGTACTTATTTCCATCCTCAAACAGATGGAAAAACTGAAAGGTTAAACCAAGTATTAGAAGATCTATTAAGAATGTATGTGAAAGACCAGCCTGGTAAATGGGTGGACTGTTTACATCTGGTAGAATTTGCTTATAATAATAATTATCAGACATCAGCCAGATTTAGTCCTTTTAAAATTTTATATGGACGGAAATGTAATAATCCTATCTCTTGGAGTAATCCAGTAGATAGATTGGTATTAAGTCCAGAACTATTAAAAGAAATGGAATAAATTGTAAAACAAGTGCAGAGAAATCTGAAAGTGGCACAGGATCAGCAGAAAAGTCAAGCAGACTTAAAAAGAACTCCTAAGGAGTTTCAGGTAGGTGAACATGTGTTCATGAAGGTAAGGCCCAAAAAGAGCTCTCTGAGATTGGGGAGTTGTGAAAAATTGGCACCTCGTTACTGTGGCCCATTTGAAATTCTGTCTAGGATTGGATAAGTACCTTATCAATTAGCATTACCACCTAATTTAAGAGTACATAATTTTTTTCACATTTTTTTTAAAAGAAATATGTTCATGATGCTACTCATGTTGTCAACTAGAATGATGTACAGGAGGAACTAGAAGGAGATTTTATGGTGGAACCGGATTATATCCTCGGGATGAGGGAGATTACACTTCGGAACCACACCATTGGACAGGTGAAGGTGCAATGGAAGGACCTTAGTCCAGAGGAAGCCACCTGAGAATTGGAAAGTAAAATGTGAGATGCATATCCAATTCTATTCCAGGGGAATTCTGAGGATGAAGAATAAATAACATCAAGGACAATGTTATATTCTAAGGGGGTGTGTATGTCACATGCCCCAATTTTGTAAAAAAAATATTATCATATTTGATTTTATTTCAGGACAATATGTTAAATTTTATGCTAAGTTGTAAATGATGACTCAGTAGAGTCAAGGGTGTGAATGTAATTCTGAATATTTTAATTATAAATAAATAAAAGTGGAGACAACAGCTTGGGAGAGTTGTTAAAAGAGTGTTTACTGGTCAAGTTGGTGGAGGAGACTGGGTGGAGAGAAAATAGACAAGTGGCAGCATCCTCAAACACTTCCAATGTTGCAGGTGGAAACCTCCCTACATTTGGGGTCATGATCCCCCAAGAAAGTGGGATCAGAGCAGGTGGCTCAATTAATGACAATTAACCCAAAAAGACCTAGGAAATCTTAATAAAATACCCATTAAAGAGAGCTAAGACTACTCATTCCAAGAAGAGAACCATTCAGGTGAATGTACTTCAGAGGATTTATTTGGGAAGGGAAATTGGTGGAAGGTGTTTGAGGGGTAAACTACAGAAAGTGATCTAGTACAGCTTTTCAGCTGAAGGATCTTATTGCTGAGTGCAGAGTTAGTATTGAGTCATTGGACTAGTATATTTTTGCATGCTCCACGAGTTCTTATCCAAGGAGACCAGGAACAGGCTCGGGGGTCCTGAGAAGTCGATGTTTGAGCGCTCTCCAGGAGTTGGTAGGGAGGAACGACCTCCCAACGCTATTGTTGTCCAACTTAAAACAGGTTTTATAGTATTTTATTTTTCTTTGTTTTAAAGTTTCTATGAGAAATTGAATGATTAGGGAGTGCTTATATGTTTAATAGTGAACTGATAGAGATTTTAATACTTTATTAATTGAAATTCTGAATCTGTATTTGATGAAAAATAATCCTACCTGTGTTTTTCCACGTCTGAAATGGACTAGACTGTACTCAAGCACAGGAAGTATAGTTTAAAATAGATGAAGAATAGGAAAGAAATCTGAAATGAATAGAGCTATTTATGTTTTTCAGAGTATTGGAATCATTTCATTCTGTAGATAGTTGTTTTTTGAAAAGAATATTAATCTGCCTAGTTAAGTTTATTGTTTAAACCAGACTATGGTAATAAGAATTCTAGAAAAGAAATAGCCATAATATTTTACTAATAGAAATGTGTTCAAGTAGATAAGTTATTCTTTTACACAGTACTTTCTTTTACAAACTATACTTCTAACCTGCAATAGAGGAAATAGAAACATCCCAAATATAATGCTTATTTATTTATGTTAAGTAAGGGTTTAAATATGGTTCTATTAGTTTATATCTTTTACTAATATTAATAGCTAACTTAACCTGCAACTATTCAAACCATAAGTAGGGATTGGTAACCTAATTAAATTCTAAAGACAAATTAATTCAAGATAAGGAATATCTTAATAAAGAACTTATTTAGCTCTCACAGTATTATTTTACTTAGAATCAAAACAACTAAAATACATTAGTAACCTATGCTTTGAGTATTATTAACGAGGAACTGTCCTTTAACTTTTACAGACAAATTATATATGTAAAGGAGTAATGACAGGGTTGAAAATCCTTATTTCACTTTTTAGCAAGCTTACAGAAATAATCCTACTGAATAAACTAAACTATTATAGACTGGTCTCAGTCTTTATTAATAAAGTGTATGTGCAAATACAAAATTAAGAAAATATAGTATTCGCAGATAATATTATTAACATAACCAATATCGTTTATAAATAAAAAATTATTTTAACAAACTGGGGAAATATTTAAAGAAAGAAACAAAGATTATTTCCATAAACCCTAACCTGGAATTCCTTGAGCCACCAAAATAATCTTAAATTCTTTTGACAGTAACCAAAAATAATTAAATAACAATACAAAAATTATCTTCTTAAAGGTTAAATAGGGTAAAAACACTAGCTCATATTTTTGAGTAGAAACTACCGAGTATTCTTATTTATGCAAATCCATTACAGTAGTAACCTAGGATAAGCAATATAATTATTCTTTTAACATAAACATTTAAAGGAAAATTTAATTTATTTACATAGAGATAAAAATACAAATACATAAAGGAGAACAAATTTAAGCTCAAGACAGACTGTCTTAAAGATATTTACATTATATCAACAAGCTCGAAGACTGAATGTAAGTCAAAACATTAACAAAGTACAAAACCTTAGCTATAAGCCGAGCACCCATATTAAGATATGGAGTATACACAAGTAATAACAATTGATTACAAACTTTAAGTTCTTCACTAACACGAGAGAAGAGCTTCACAAATTTCGGTTTTAAGCCAAAGTCACCTTGCGACAAGCAAGTGTTTTAACCAAAACAAAAACTATAAAAAAAACGAAGGACAACAACCCATTACTAGTTGCAACAGCCGAGTCTTTTTCCAACTGCAAGAGTCAATACAAGCTGGGGAATCCATATTCAAAATCAGAGCTTACCATGAATGAATGGTGGAGCCAATTATACAGCATGACGGTCAACCTAGGAGATGAGCCACCCTGCATTATAAAGAACCCGAGATTATTTGAAAATCAGAAACCCTTATGCGGAAAAGAACATTAAACAACAAATAGATCTTAATTTTTATTTTACTCACCTTAAATAGAAGTGAAAGCTATGGAGTCCCAGACAAATATTAACACCACGACCAATGCTAAAAAGAGCCAAACCCTCATTCTCGCTGAGGATGGAGACGACATGACTCCGGTGTTTTCACAACTATCAGCAGAGGTGTGGGTAAGCCTGAGAAAAGGTTGCGAAGAAGTCAATAAGCATGGAGTCGAACTGTTACCAGCATACAAGTAGGAAAACTACAACCCTACGATGAAGGAGCTTTGCAATCACACACCATAAGCTCAAGCTGTCACCAATGACAGACCACAATAGAAGGAGCAGCAAAAAGGAGTTTCAAACAACCATAAAGCCATATACAAGGAAGGCAGTAAAACTCTGATTAAAGTTAAAGAAATTACAGAGAAGGTGAGCAACAGAATCTAGCTCAAGGAAGTAAGTCATGAAAAACACTAGCATTGGAGTCTCTGTAGCTAACTGCAACTCACGGCCACCATGGGAGCTTGCAAAGCAGCCCAAAGGGGCCAACACAAATGTCAGAGGTCGTTTGAACCAAGGTTAGGGTTAAAAAAAATTTATGCAACCATTGCATGGCCAAGAAACTTCCACATGGTCACAACATTATCATCATGCAATGGGTCGATTTTCCATAGTCACCTGCATTCCATAATAATCAGTTTATGTTAAATTTCCATATGCTTAGATAAGACATTAGTATTTCATTTCATTTTCATAACAAAAAGAATATAAACAGGATCACTGAAAGATAGACAAGCACAACCATACAAAAGGAACACAAAGATTTATCCTGGGAAAACCCTAAAGGGAAAAACCCAGCAAAAGCTTCCTCAATATAGATGCCCCAAAAAGATAAAAGATAAAACCAGCAAGGAGATCAAATCCTGATCCTCCTCCTTCTCCAGCTACTTCTCTTCTCCACTAATGCGCTACATAAGTGAGAGTGTGTATGTCAAATGAGGAGCACTACAACTCTATTTATATTCATCTGTTCACTTAAGTTAACTCATTTGACACGTAGGCTCGAGTTACACATGTAGGATCAAGTAACCACACTGGGGTGCTGATGACCCATCTTTACAATTAGAGGGGACTACCTCATGACTTTTATTAGTTCTTCCGATTAGGAGCATCAGGGTACAATGTAATACAAGTGGTTCTCTTGGTAGGATCATCGGGGACCACAAAAAGATACATATAGAATATTCTTCGAAGTTACAATATTTCAACAGTTTATTCACCCAATGATTTCATCGAAACAACAATATAGTTTGCATGGGTTTCAAATCATACTCCAATCGTTTAAAGGCTTGGTGCTTAGCTCATTATTGGCATAGGTTTGCAATGTTATTATAACGTTGACTTCATACATAACAAAATCCTTAAGCCTCGTAACCCAAAAGAAATACCTTATATAATTTATCGATAACCAAAGTTATGAGATATCGCTAGTAAAAGCTAGTGAGTATTATGTTTATGTTTACATAGTAAGTTATACTGATGAGTATTGTGGGGAGACATTACAAAGTTATTTTAACATTATCGTTAGTTATATGTATAGTATACATGTGTGCATTAACCCTTTTTGAATTGGTTACAACTCATCAAAGTTTATATAATAATATCATCATTGGGATATAGGTTGTGTAATAACTAAGTTGGTATCAATAGTATTTTAAGATAATTATGAAATCATTGTCATATAAATAGTTTAGTGAATAGTGTAGGAATAACTATCTATTAATTCCAGTTCCTTTCATGGTGGTGTAAATGATTACACAACATTCAACTTGAGTAATTTGCATAGTGTCGTTTGGGTAGGATCATAAGTATTATGCAAATGTAACACTAATAAAACCTTTTATATTGATAAACAAATAGTTTATGAACATTTTTAGAATCTTAGAAACTAGCAAAGCTTTGATAGCAAATTATGTAATGGCAGAGTAAAATGTAAGAACATTTTCCTATGAACTCTTTTACTTAATACAGATCCATGAGATCTTATCTTATAAGTTGTAGTAGTTCCTCATTACTTGGAATATAGTTTTACCTTCTTACCAAATTACTAAGGTTATCATAAGATGAAAATATTAGGTCGATAAGAAAAACACCAACCCTGGAAGTTGCTCTTAGATAGAACCTACTACAAGAATCGTAATATAGAATTGCTAGGGTATGCATTTTGAAAATAAAGAATATCAAGCAGATAAAAGAAACTGCTCAGAACCAAAGGAAGTAGTACTGTCGCTACATATTCTACAGGAAGAAATACAACCATCTGAACTTCATTTACAAAAGCAACAGAAGAAAACAAACTGTGTTACCTTACGGAAGTAGGTTGGATTACAACAGCTTATAATCTAAGCTTATTAATTGCAAATAGAAATATTGCAAAATGCTTTATGAATTTAAAGACGGTACTCGGTCATTTATACCTGTAAACATGTAAGAACAAATAATCCATCTACGTTAGCATAAATGCTAAGTAAGCCCCGTAATTCAAAGTCAGATTCCACCTACTGTCATAAATAGAACTCATCAGTAAACCAAATATAGAATTAATGCGCAAGTTAAACTTAAGATTATGATAATAAGAAAACTGTTGAGTTAACATAATTGAGTTTATGCAAATTAATCTATTAATTGCTTTTCTTTTTGCTAACCGTTAACTGTTAATAAACTGCAGTCTCAGCATTTTATTGTATTTCAAATTTTAAATTTTTTGTGAAAATTTTGGGGTTTTGACATAAGAGATGGCAGCTTAGTTCAGTTCATCAATGACACATGCAACCAAGAGAAAATTATTGAAATTCAGGACGATGTTTTGACTCTTATATTCCATCTTTAGAATAATCAGATAAAGAAGGTGAAGGAATTTTTGGACTCTAGGTCCCTTGACAAATTGTTCAGGACTTGGAAAAAGAAAGACTGGTGGCAAGCATTAGTACCAACAGAGGACATTGAAGACTTCTACATGAACCTCTGCTCCAGGAAGGTCCCTCGACACAAAGTCTTGGATAAAATTCGATGGGGATATTCCAATATTGGAAGGTTCAACATTAAAGAGGCCATAGGGGTGATGAGTGAAACTCACATGTTGTAAAAGGAAGCCAAATGGAGGAAAATTTTGGGAGGGAAATGTTGGCCCAAGGTTGCATATTTTGCTGGCTCATTCTCAAATGCTGAATTCTCACCTAGGATAACATACAAGTCCAGGGGATTTTGGGACCTTCAAGATGTAGTTTATGTGAAAATAAAATTGAAACTATAAATCATCTGTTGGATGAATTCCCAATAGTGGATGCTATATGGGACAGAGGAGCCAGGCTGTTAAAAAAAATCACAAACACAAAGGAATCCTTGACATAACAATAGTTGGGTGGCCAAAGAACATATTCAAAAACAAAATAGTAAATAGAATTTGGGAGCTATTTCCGGGCTTCGTGGTCTGGCAAATTTGGAAAAATAGGAACTTAAAATTTTCTGAAAACAAAAAGCGACAGGTTGAAGAAATATGAGCAATCATAGAAGCTCATATAAAAGAAACTATAACTCTAACCCCACGGACTCAGGAGGATTTTGAGGCAGAAGAAATAGAAAAACACATTATTCATGGGTGGGGAATGAGGGAGTTACCTGTGAACAGTTCTAGGCCCAACAATATGATTAAGAAGCTAAGAAAGTCTGATTCTTGGCAAACTTCTCCGATGGACTCCTTCAAGATAAACTTCGATGGGACTGCAAAAGTGAACCCGGGTCTGGTTGGCTTTGGCAAAGAAATTAGGGACTCAAAGGGAATCATTCTTAGCATATGTTGGGGAAGCCTTGGCACCATCACTAATAACCTAGTAGAGTTGGAAGGTCTCATAAATGGGTTCTTGTAGGCCTTAAAGAACTAGAGAACCCCACTAATTGCGGAAGAGGACTCATAGGTTGTCATAAACATGGCTAGAAGGATTCAAAACAGAGCGACCATAGGCCAAGTCTCCAAAAGCTCGATGGGAGAGAAGGCTTACTCCACTAAGAAGCTAGCTAAGGGACAATCCTGCACTCGAGTTCTCACATGTAAAACATTTAGGAAACAGGGTGGAAAATGCCTTAGAAAATGAAGGGGTTAGCAAGTTAAGTTGCTTTCATGCAGAGGAAAATGATGACAAGAAAGATGGTCCATTATGGAGGAAATGTGAAGCGCTGGCAGGGGAGGATGTCAGGAGGAAAGACGCAGGCCAGCCTCATCAGCTATCCTATCCTCAGCTACCAATGCAGGATAGATGCACTCAAGTTCCATCTTCTTATGTGCCATCCGTATCTTCCCCCCTCACATGCAGCCCTCCCATACTTTACAGGCATCTTTTGGATGGCCACATGATCTGGCGTGCCGGAGCCCTTCTCAACATCCTCATGTCAGGTGTGATTCATGATGATGAGACCTACACACCACTTGGAATTTATCTCTCGCAGGATTTGGATGAGGCCAGGACAGGTGGGAAGCGATTGAGTGATGCGTATGGGATGGTGGCATCGATGACAGATGCGACGAGGATGATCTGGCATCGAGCCTCCCATTATAAAAACGTCTCCCTCTAGGCATGTGAGGTATGGTGAGGTACAAAGGATCACACCTTTTGGGTTTACCAGTGGGGAGCTTTCAAGTCTTTGTACCTGGCCTATCAATAGTTGTAATTCTCGTTCCAGGCGGCCTTTAATGGGGGATAAGATTGTCAATCTTTCGCACAGAGAGAAGGATTTGATGGAGATCATCTGGTTGCGGAATCGTAAGGCATAAGTTTCACAGGGAGTGAAAAGGAAACATCAACCGATGTAGATGAGGGATGGTTACATCATCAATATTAAGAGAATGGCTATTTATTCATCCTGGGATAGAGAGGGGATCGCCAGGGTCAAGCTCAGCTTAGACCATCTTCTTGTGCAGGCCTCTCGAAATTCCCATCTCTACAACAGACTGAGTCAGCAATGGAGGAGGTGGCATCACCAAGGGAATCGAGGTAGAGGGGAAGGATTAAATTTACCCCGGGCCATCTCATCGGGTAGTGTTATTCCTATGGAATAAGCCCCAACCCCTCTGTCGTTCAATTGGGGAATGAAATATATGGTAGAAAACCTGGAAAGGGTGGAATCCATTATTCCTATTAAGGATGTTGAGCTCATTCATGAATACAAGACCCATCAAGGGTGTCCTTTAGAATCCATTCCATTGTAGATGGTATGAATCCTGCTAGCACGAGATATCCAGGAGAATTTGCAACTAGAGCATGGCATTCGCGAAGCACTATCCATGATTCATCAAGGGAATAAGGAGTGTGTCGTGGGATTCATAATGATGGATTCGATTGCGGGTGAATTGTTGGGGAGCATGGGGGATCATTCCTTGGCTCTGACTCCCTCACCCATTGATCCTCAGCCTCAGTAAGGCCCTTGGAAGGGTATCATTTTTTGGGTTTTTGTCTGTTTTTATGTCTATTTTCTGTGCGCAGCCGGTGAAATGTAGTTTCTTTATGTTTATAACAAATTAGGTTTTGAAAATATATGAATGTAATAGTTTTTCATGGGAATGTGTAATCAAGAGAGAAGCCATCACCGGTTATCAGTCTCTTAGTAGAAACTAGTTCGAGAGGCTTAAGGTTAATTGGCCATGTAATAGTTCTGCTATGAATGATGATAAAGTGGGAAGGGGTCTGGAAGACCAAATCTTAGAAAGATAAGGGAAGTTAGGAATGGGGGCAATGAAAGAATGACCTATATGAATAAATTCCTGGTCCAACGTGGTTCTTTCAGCTAGATGGGACTGAATGTATTCTAATTTTTTACCATACGATAATATATAGGTTCTCTTATTACTAACAAAAAAAAAAATCCTATCAAATTACATTAAAATTTACAATTCATCAAATAAACAAAAAAATGAAGAAAATAAATGATCAAAATATTTACACTATTAAAGAAATATAAGCCCTTACACCATAAGCCCTTAGAGGGCCTGCGGAATTATCCTAAATTAAAGAAACATAAACAATATTATAAAATATACCATCTTCACAAATTAGAACAATTTAAACTACAATCCTATAAAACAACATTTGGAAAATAGAAAACAAGATCGAATTCAAATTTTGGCTCTGTTATTTGTTCCAATTCAGAAAACAAACATTGTTCTAGAACCCTCATTACATATGTAGTTTTCTATTTATAAGTCGAGAACTAGAATAGTTAACCCGATTCTACAACAACAATTTCTATCTTTAATTAAAGATACATAACCGAATTAGAAAATAGCTGGTTGTCTATCATTTATTGCAAAATGATATCGAATACCCAAGGAAATGTCTAAAATATCTTAGATCGATATCGAATCTTCATGTCTATGATGCGCAGTGCATAGAGATCAATAATTTGTTAATTCTCATTCGTGAATCAATCAACCAATTTGAGCTAGTGGTGAACACAATCCTCGAATTCTATGTGCACAGCTAGCAGCTTCTGAAGTACGAATATAGTTGACCAAAAGTTGAACAGGGGTACTTCAGAAATAAAAGGATGCCACTGAATCCCAAGTATGTTTCTAAAATCTCAATAAGTTACTGAAATCACAACATGTTGCAGAATCTATCATGATTAGTCACAAGATCCCAAGAATTACATTTAAGACATTGAATTAAAGGAAATTGAAGATTTTTAATAACAATTATACCTGACCATACTTGCTAAGTAATTAAGTGAATATTCAAAGATATAGGTGGATTTATAGGGAAAAATTATCAAGTCATGAAGAGACAAAAATTGGTATCAGGAAGGTGCAAAAAGCGTCAATTCAACAAGACAACACGCTTGTTTCAGTTTGTCAAATGCACACTCAACAACAAGTGTCCATGTAAAACATCCTTTTTCAATAGATCTATTAATGGAGCTGCAATATTATTGTAATCCTTGACAAAATTGCAGTAGTATCCAATCAATCCCAAAAAACAACAAATGCTCTTGAGTGTCTAAGGATTCACCCAATTTTTCATGGAATCTATTTTGGCAGTATCCACACGAACCCCTTATGTTGAAACAATATTCCTGAGACAATCTACTTCCTCATTCCCCAAAACCCATTTAGAATGTTTGGCATGGAGATGATGACCATAGAAAAGTTGCAGTAAAATATCTAGCTGCTGGAGATGCTCATCCCTTGTTTTACTATAGATGAGGATATCATTAAATAAGACCAGAATGAAGTTCCGCAAGTAGGGTTGAGTTTGTTTTTCATCAATTCCTGGAATGTGGAAGGATCATTGGTGAGGCCAAAGGGCATGCCCAAAAACTCATAGTGGCCATCATGTGTGTGAAAAGTTGTTTTAGGTATATAATCCTCATGAACCCAATTTGGTGATACCTATAACGAAGATCCAACTTGGAGAAAAAATGAGCACCATCAATCTCATCAACAATAGGAATTGGAAACTTATCCTTGAGAGTGATGTGATTAAGTGCTAGAAATTAAATGCAAAGGTGCTATGACACATATTTTTTTTCGTAAAAGAAGAAATGGTGACGAAAAGGAACTGGTACAAGGGAGAATAATACCTTGATCTAAAAAGTCCCGAATGAGCATCTCAATCTATGTCTTTTGGTGAAATGAGTAGCGATAGGGCCTGATGTTCGGAGGGATGCTTATAGGAAGGATAATAATATGATGGTCCTCTATTCTTGAAGGTGGACATCCCACTAGTTTAACAAGGACAAATGCATAGCAATCCAAAATTTGTTGTATATTCAAGGGCGTAGTGGAGAAAAATGATGGTTGCATAAGAATGGAATGGAGCCGAGTGATGACACCATGTGAATTCTTCTTAAGTATATTTTCCATGCGATGTGAACTGATGATGCTGAGAGATCCTCATTGCAAGAACTTTAATGTGTGTGTTTTTCCCATTGACTGAAAACTACATCCAAATTTTATCAAGATCCCATAAGATGGATCCAAGTGTGTGTAACCATTGAGCTCCCAAAACCACATCACATCCGCTTAAGGGAAAGAAAAACATGTCGGAGTGAAAATTATAATCTCCAATAGAGATATGCACATTGCGACACTTCCCATTACAAGGTAAGGTTCCCCCATTCATAATCATGAATTCAAAACTGGAGCAAGGATGGACAAAAAAACCATCCTATTTGGTGATCTGACTGTAAATGAAGTTATGAGTGCTACCATAATCAATGAGTATTGTAAGAGGGAGAATCTTGAAGAAACCCTTGACCCACATGGTTTGTGGGGTGGTGAATCTAGCTAAGTGTTACGGAGAGAAATTCCTATGGCTTGGGGTACCACAACAGACAGCTAGACTCCAGAAATCAATCTTTCCCAATATGCAATAGAAATAAAAGCATCTAACACTAAAGGATCGAACGTCGTACCTTATTCTGGACGATTGAAGTAGATCCCCATTGAGCTTTCCAATCTTCATCTTGAATTGTTATAGCACGTCCTCAACAACAAGTAAACAATACAAGCATACTATATTTCATGGTGTTAGATCTATTCTAGCATATATAAATCAATAATGTATAAGCATTTGACATATTCCAATGGATGCAACATTCATTCAAATACACATTACTGGACAGGAAAAGATATTTCTATTAATATGAATCAGAGATTACAAGTGACAACCTCCAATGGCACGTCTGTGAACCAGAGAAACTGAATCCCCCACTTGGGCCTCCACCACCTCAATCCTCCATCACTTCGATAGCAAGCTTACTAGCAAAAGGCAAGCTTGGGAAGAACACAACAGTGCTCCAAGGGACAAAGGGATGTAGACTCAAGCATAAGTTCTGGCAACAATGGACTATAGTTTCGATACTCTCAATTCTCTCCTCTGCTTTCAATGTCTCAAGGGTTCCTTATATAGCTTTTCAAAGTGATACTGAAAGGTCGAATCCGTGCGATCTCAAGGCATATGGAAGGGCAGGAGTCATATGAGTTGGATCCAAGTCAAGGAACGCTCCAAAGGATTTTGGATTATGTACACATCCCAATGTACGCGACTATAGAGGGAATATCCATGTATGTACGCGGTTATCGGGGAAAATTCCGCGTATATCAGTTTTCTAATGTTTTTAGGGATGGTCAATGATACATCAAAAGACAACAATTGGTCCATAGGGACTAATGAGTCTGCAGTGGGACAGGGGAAGGCCATACAATGTGTGATTCACCTAGTGTGGTGAAATTTGCTATAACACTAAGGCATGGAGAGATATATTTGGGTGGTTGTCCTAATAAGGAGGGCCAACATGCACCTACTGAATATTGACCTGATCATTCACTAGATCCTAATCATCTTCACAAATTTATGGTGCAGTCATAGAATCTACATCCAAGAGATAGAGATTTTTCTCAACAAAACCACACGCCCATCATAAGCACATTAAGGAATTCAATGATGGTTTTAACTTGGGGGACCCGATATTTTTCCATATAAAGGTGCACATGATGCATGTCAATGCACCCTCATTGACGATGCAATGGTGAATTCCAAGGTTTCAGATGCTAATGGGAATTTGGAAAGCCATTAATGATGGAATTTTTGGTTCATAGTGATCAAGGTCGAAGGTCATCAAATGCACATCACTGGGGTATATGGCGCCTAGTGCAGATAACAAAACTTTGCGTTGTGTTAGGTAATTCATAAGGACTTCCAAAGTGGACATGGTTGCAGGTGACTAGGACAAGTCATCAATGATACTATAGTTGGGTCCAACACAAGAATTGGTATTGATAGAAAAACATCGTAATGGGAACTTTGGAGACTTAGGGTTTTCCTCCACAGAGGGACGAGGTAACTACAAGGATGGGTCAATAGGGGGTGATTTGCTATAATGGATAGTAGAAGCAATTTCAGTGGTTGAGCCATATTGGTTAAGTCGTGTTTGTAGGTTAACTTCTTCGTTTGATAAGGTAAATATGTGTTGCATTCCCTATTTAGGGGGTTGACTTGAATATGTGACATACCATGTCATTGGTTTTGTTGTGACCACCCTTTGGATTGGAAAAGGGTTTTGCAACAACATAGGTGGCTGGGATGCCTGAGGTGGAGGAGGTTTCACCTGAGGAGTGATGGTAGTATTTTGATGGCTATCCTTGTATTAAAGTTAACAAGATCGATATGAGTGTGGAAAATGGTGCGTGTAGTTTTCATAGAAATCATAGAAAGAACATGGGTGGTTAGTCCTTAGCTATGGGTTATTGTCCTTCATGGGAATCTCATTAGGATCCTATTTGGAAGGAATGGATTTATTGTTTCCTAGGGGGTTAGGAGGAGGTCCTCCAACTTCCCAACATTGATTTTTCCATGGTTCCTAACTCGTATCCAATTAGGTTTCCCTTCTTGGTTATTAGGGGATGGTGGAAGTTGTGTCAGGTTTTGCTAGGTGTAGAATTTCCCTTATAGAATGAGATGAGTTTGAGGTGATGTCGATATTGTAGGAGATGGAAATGGGTTTTTAAGGGATAGTTTCCAAATGTGGTACATATCCTTTAGGGGGGTACCCATATGTGGGTCTTGGGTAGGGTGAGCCATGGGCTTGAGGAGCTGAGGCTAGGGGTGCATAGGATGATATATATCTAGAATTGGGGGTGATCCAAGACAAATTAGGACTATAACCTGGGATAGGAAAAGGTCACATCATCAATGGGGTGGCATTGGATAGAGTTCCATATGAAGGATTCACTATGGGATGGATGTGATTATAAGGTTGAATTACGAATGTGACTAAACCAATGACACCATTGATGACATGCGATTCCATTGATAGGTCCCTATAGTAGGAATCACTGTAAGGTGCATCTAGAAAAATAGTATACAGGTAGCCCGACTGGGTGTATATTAAGTCAAACTACTAGGATTTGAGGATATCTGCTTACTTCATCTTCGGGTGTTCAGATGCAATGTGTTTGCAATGATGGGGATGAGTGACTTCAAGAACTAGTTGAGGAATATTTTGTCATCTAACTTGATGTTGCATAGAATGCATCGTCTACGCCATTCATGGATGTGGTATGTGATATGGGTAGCAATATTTTGGAAATAAGAGAAAAGGATCTTGACATCAACACCATATCTAACATGCAGTTGAAAGAACTCCAAAATGGTGAAGGCTAGGGATGCGAAAGTGGAATGGGTGCCATGTGGCTGATCAATATACCACTTGGTTGCAATGCCAGTGAAGGTCCTATGAAGGATACATATCCTAACTGAGTCATCACCTATGTATTTTGAATAACACTACATGTGGAATGACATGATGTGTTTTTGGGGGTCCTCGTAGACTTTCCCATTGAATTTAGGGATGCTCAAAGGGAGTTTTGTAGGCATTGGTGGCTAGGTAGGATCATGATGGATTGGGTAATTAGTCAACCATACAATATCAGTAAGGTTAAGTATATCCATGAATGACAAGCTCATAGGAATGGAAGCTATGTGTGGAGGAACAATCATTGGGGATTTCCCTAGAGGACGGTTCTCGACAGGCGAATTTTCTACATGGGGGTTGATGGATGAGATATTTGCCATTGAAAAACAATTTGTGTATGGGTTCCCCATTACAACATGCCCGATAGGTGGTATTTCAATGGGGGGTTTCCAAAAGGGAGGTTTCCAGATGAAGGGTTTCCCCTGGGAGGGTTCCTAATCATTGGGTTCTTGACAGGAGGGTTTCCCAATGGGTGGGTTCCCAATGGGAGGGTTCCGTGTACGTGGGATCCTTGTAGGTAAAAGTTCACTATTGGATGATGGGATATGATCCGCCATGGGATTGTGTGTAGGTTATGAATCTAATTGGTAGGAATTGATGTCAAACATAACTCTCGTGGAGAGAGAAACCATAGAAGGTGAACAATATCTACTAGTGGTGCGATGAAATCAATCTAACAAACCACACTATGGTGACTTCCCCAAATCCTTCGAGACTACCTCAAAGGAGCAATGGTGGAGTCCCCAAATCCTTCGAGACTACCTCAAAGGAGCAATGGTGGAGGAGTGGCGTGAATGTGAAATAGGTCTATAAAGAGGCTAAAAATCGAACTACAACCATGTGTGTAGAAGGAGATCTCTCAACAAAAGCGGCAAGCATGCCAACAACACACTCTAAAACTCTAATGCAATTTTATGCCACAACAGGAAAGTGGCAAAAAATGACAAGAAAACCAATAAGAATTCACTACGTAGAAACAAAAAATACTCGCTAACCAATGCGGTACGTGAGCATGCAAACACCTAAATAACAAGTTGTGAGCCCTCACAAACTATATCCCTTGCACGATGATGAAATTCGAGTAAGAAAATATGGCCTAAAAGACCAATAATGGATATGGGATATCCTCCTACCCAGAGGGATCCTAGGTACAATTTCCCTAAAATAATGACCACTAGGATACCTTGTTCATGACACGTCTAAGTAGGAAAATCTTCCACTTCTTTCTTCAAGCATTGCACCTATGGTAAGGAGGCCTAACAATGCAACAAGGAAAAAAAGTAGGTATCCTTTATTATAGAGTGGAGTGCGATATTCCACCTTGACCTCCGGAACTAGTATTGTGACTTTGACCCTCCTAAGGGAGAACCCGACCCAGTGAACTGGCTGTGATCATGCCAACAAATACTAGGGGATTTTGGTTCCCTAAAAGTTAACAGTCATGTCTTAGATGTGAATGGAAAAGGGGGATTATTTGGATACCTACCCCAAGTGCCCTACCTAACTACAATGTTGTTTTTGGTCCCGAAGTGGGGTTAAATGTGTGTTTAGTTAAGTAAATTTTAGTCTCACTTAATCTTAGGGTGTGTGTGGGTGCAAAAGTGGTGTGCAGAAGGCCGATGAATGCTGAAAATGAATAACTAAAACTAAAATTAAATAATGAAATAAAGAGCTAAAGCCAAAACTAACTGAAAGAACCAGCTAACTGTTTCATAAAAACACCAGAAAACAACTACTAAGAAAAAAACTATTCATCTACTACTACAGTTAATCAAAAAATCAAAGCAAGTGAAAACACTCACTCAAAAAATGCAAACCACCAAAAAAATGGGCTGAAAGCTATCACTGTTAGTAACCAATAAGTCAAGATAAACCAATCAAGGGTCTGAACAGAGGGTTCAGTTTTCTATAAATCAGTCTTAGAGTGCTTTTGTTGAGGAACATAAGCGTTCTAGGGTGCACACTACTCAGAAATGTAATCATGATGAGAAAAAAGATAACCAATAGTACAGCTCTCTTATCGGGGGAATAGGTATTCTATGGAGCGCTCTTAACAAGGAAAAAAAAGCTCTCTAGGATAGACTTGGAGAAAATTTAAAAACAACTCATTCAGGATTTGAGACAAGGGTCTGAAGGGTGGGGGAGGATATTTTTGTAGGGTATAGGTCTGCTAGGATGCTAGAAGAGATGAAAAAAAAGTAAAAGAGAATATCTACACAAGAAAAACTTACCCAGGAAAATGTAGTTTAAAAAAATATTAAAGCTAGTAGGGATCCATGAGTATTGACCCAATGTGGTTGCCAAATATGTTGTGAGTGATTTCACACTCACACAGGTGAAAATGTGGGTGCTTCTGGATTAGTGAAGATGAGGTGGGAAGCACACAAGAACATGTAAATATGACAAGTAAATAGTAAAAATATTTTCCTTTTTCACACACATGAGCAATGCATGGAATTAAACTTTATTTTTATTAAAATAGTTGAGACATTACATATACATTAGAGGAAATTTAAACTCAAAATGGGCCTCCTAAGAAAAATAATAAAATAATAG
This sequence comes from Pseudotsuga menziesii, assembly GCA_001517045.1. Classification (NCBI taxonomy): domain Eukaryota; kingdom Viridiplantae; phylum Streptophyta; class Pinopsida; order Pinales; family Pinaceae; genus Pseudotsuga; species Pseudotsuga menziesii. The sequence goes on from LPNX010444977.1 coordinate 85,787, forward strand.
TTAAAATAATAAAATAATATTTATTAATTTTGGAGGAAGAAAAGAAAAAAACTATTTTTTTGTTCGTATTTTCGACATATCTCCATGTGATTTTACTCAAATTTTGATTGAGAGAGCTCATTGGATGCAAAATTAAATTCCGCATCCAACGAGTACCCACTCGACATACTTTTGACGGACCCAGCAACCCCACAAACAAGAAATACCTAAAAAAACGTGATGATGATGTCATCATCACATTTTTTCAGGTATTTCTTTTTTGTGGGGTAGCGGGGTCCGTCAAAATTATGCCGAGTGGGTAATCATTGGATTCGGAATTTAATTTCGCATCCAGGGAGTTCTTCTGATCAAAATTTGAGTAAAACCACAGGGAGATATGTCGAAAATATGAACTAAAAAAATAGTTTTTTTTTATGATAGTTATCCCCAAATTTATATTAAAAAATTGTTTAAGACCTATATAGTATTTCAAATTTAAATCAATTTCATTGGCTAACACATGATGACATGGAATTTGAATTTTGGTTAAAAGGACCATTTTGAGTTGAAATTTTCTTCTAATGTGGAGAACACCTCGGACAAAAAGGGCTCTTGTAGCTAGTGTTAAGTGTTGGTGTCCTTGATCCACATAGTATAATGTCTCTCACACGAGGTCACAAAGGTGTTGAAGCTCAATTGGATTGAAAATATGTAAGGTAACAAAGGGTTACAGTCTTTAGTGTGAATTTCAGCATAGTAACAATGCAAAAACTGGAGATGGAGATAATGGGTCCTTCATACCATATCTGTAGGTAAATATTCGACATTTAGGGTTTTGAATACCATAGTGGTTTTTACTTTTACAACTGGTAAGATTTGAATTTATAAGGGTTTAAATTTTGGTGTGGACTTTCCCCTTATTTTGTGTATTTGTCTTAATGTTAATGTTAATTCCTAATATTGTGGGATAATTCCACTTTCACAACAAGGGGGTCTATAACTTATGGTATTTTTTATTTTTTGGTATATGAAGGATTATATGGTAAGTTTTGGGTATGAAATGGATAATGTGGAATATGTTAAGTAGCTTGTGATGCATAAGCAAATTTTGTGTGTTAACATGATTCTACCTTCTTGTGTGTAGCTGGTTCATGTTTCCCCTTGCTTCCCTTAAGACACTATGATTGGAGGCTAACTTCATCAATTGTCTTAGATTGAAACACAATTAAGCAATGTTTAATTTGGTTTAGCAATTCTCCTAGGTATTTAATCAACACTTATGCACTCTTCAAATATAATCCAAGTTGAATTGCTCTCTTCTTGAACTCAATAGTGATCCCTTACACATATTGTTATTATCTGTGCCTAAAGTAGTGGCACACTAATTTTTGTTACTATTTATACCCAAATGGATAGAATTTCTCCTTGATCATGTCTTTGAACAATTCCCAGTCAATCACTAATGGCTCATTATCCAATGCCCTACTTGCTGCATCACTCTCTCACTAGGCCAAAGCACAACCTTTAAGGTTTAAGCAAGAAACTATAATATTTGTTTTATAGTGACCTCATGTACACTAAAGTACACTTCCATATGTTTTAGCCATTGATTCAACTTGATAACATCAACTTCAGATGCATAAGGTTTGATTTCTACTTTGTCCTCCACAACAAAATGTACCTATGGATTATTATAGGTACACTCTCTAGCATCCATTTCCACTTTTCCCTCTGACTTCAAATATGCTTCAACTCTTTTTTGATTCTCTATGCTAATCTCATGCTTTGAGGTGGATTCTATGCTCTTGGATGTCAGTAGTTGTTCTACCATGTTTGTGAGTATTCTTAATCTCTATTCTAATTGTTCCAATCTAACCTTGGTGTTTTCTTATTCTTCTCTAGGATGATCTCCTGTCATTGTTGTAAATTTGAGCATATAGATCTATAGATAAATACACAACTAACAAAGTGGATCTCACAATTTACTCAGCAATTGAAGAATGAAACAGTGCAAAAATGGCTTGTAGCTATGAATGCTTTCATTAATCAAAAGGTAATCCGATGATAATTACAATGAAGTAAAATGGATTTAATAGCCACATGAAATTCGAATCCACATGAGGAAATTTGAATTGATAGACTCTACTTGACTGTAGGTAACCAAGACCTTGTCTAAATCACTATCGGAGGACTCAGTAGTTAACTAACCTTGTCTAAACCATAATCGGAGTTCATCGGAGCTCTAAAACACAACTCAAGTGTTACATTTAGTGTTGACTAAGGTTAACTAGCTGTGGTAGGTGAGAAATGCACCCCACATGTGTGCAGTCAAGTAAACCTAGCACTAACTGAATATAGAGGACTATAACTGAATGTAACTAACTCCTAACTTAGCTTGACTAGTCATTAACTGAAGTGAACTAACCTTGGTTGGTTTCGGCACTCCCAGTGGCTTCCTAAATTGTAGGGATTTGTCTAGGAGGCTCCTAAACTGATGCAATCAAGTGCAATCAGTGGCAGTGAGCCTCAATTAGTGTTCCCGACACTTTATTAACTGAAACATGTGCCCCAATTATGGCAAGTGGACCCAATGGTGTTAATGACTATAAATAGACTAGATGGAATCCCGATTCAGACATGACTCCCAATTTAGACATATGACCAAATTTGGACAAGGGAGGATTAATAATCCTAACACCCCCCCTGAATGCTAACTTGGACAAACTATGGGCCCTGGTAACTAAGACAATAGGTCACCAATTACATCAAGTAAAAATAAATTAACTACTTAATACAAGGAGGTGGGGCAAAAACCACTTGGGAAAAAATCCCTCCCTCTAGCTAAGCAGGTAGAATTAGGTCTCAAGTTTGAAAAAATTGAAAATAGGTTGCTGCAATCTCCATCTCTATGAGGTAGTGAAGCAACATGCATGGTGTACTGTGCATAGGTATTCTAGGGCCTGGCATGTAGACTTCTCCTTCTTCTCTAAAAATGATGATGGGAGGAAGGAGGAATGTAACCTTCATCTCCTACTGAATGAAGAGGTGTATGATCATATCCATTCTTCTGAATGTAGTAAGACTGAGCCCTTGCCATATTGCATCTTACAGGAAGTCTATTGCATCTCCCTGAAGGTAGTAAAATAGCATGACATAGTGCAAGAGTCTTTCCTTTCTGAACGTCAGGTGAGTTTCCAGTCATCTTCCTACCTTCCAGATTGGAAGTAGGGACTGAATATAGATCTGAGTCACCCTAAATCTCAAGGTCATAAACTGATATAGATGGATCTGCAATACTAGTAGAAGCTATAAAAGAAGTAGATGCAATGATTTTACCTTCCCTTGCAGGTGGCTGCTGAGAGTGCACTGGTTCTGAAGGAGGCATGATATGTGAGAACTCATATGCTTTTGAAGCATGATTTGTTGTACACTTTGCTATTATTCTCCCAATAGAGATATCTGTGATCTCCACTGAGTCAGGACCAAATATCACTCACTTTGGATATCTAGTATGGGTCATTTCATAGACATATAATAGGTTTGAAGCTAGGGAGGGAACAAATAGCACATCTTTGAACCTTCCATGTTCAAGTTGGATAGAGCCCTTCCCTTTTGTTTTGACTTTATTATTATTTCCCATCTAAATACTAGGACCATAAAAGGACTGAAAAGAAGATAATGATTCTCTGGATGTGGCCATGTGGTTGGAAGCTCCAGAATCAATGAGGAAGACAGGTGATGATGTGGTTGGAAGCTCCAGAATCAATGAGGAAGACAGGTGATGATGTGGTTGGAAGCTCCAGAATCAATGAGGAAGACAGGTGATGATGTGCAGCAAGCCTTCAGTGCATGTCCTTTCATTTGGTATTCTTCTTCTTCTTCTTCAGAGTCTTCCTTCCTTGCGCTAGTAGGTACAGAAATGTTGTGCTTTTTCAAGAGAAGAGCCATTTCATCAAGTTGTCTTCTCATACAGGAGCTTTCTGAATGGAATCCCCTTCCATAGTAAGAGCAGAGGACCTTGCCTTTACCATTCTTCTTGCTTCTCTTCGAACCTGAAGGTTCTTTTGACTACTCTTTCTTCACAGGGATTCATCTCTTTGCTTCCCTTTTTCATTCTCTACCTTATCTCCTCTTGCAACTAGAGCTATATCTTTGGGATATCGAATGATCCCCATTTGGATCAATTTTTCATTCTAAAAAATAAGAGATTGGATGAAAGCATTAAGAGTGGGAATCTTCCAATTTGGAGTAGTGAGCCTTACTGTTAGGAAGGTGGATACAAAGACTGAGTAGTCTGAATTGAGCTTTGTGAGAATAGCAAGGATGAGCTGATCTTCATCCTTCTCCACTTTGCATTGCTTCAACAGATATATCAGGTTCTTGAACTTTGTGAAGAATGCATTCAGATATTCGAAATTGGATGGATTGAGAGCAATCAGATCATTTTCTAGCTGATGGATCCTCATCTCATCATGCTTATCAAATAGGGAGGCAAGATTGTCCCAAACCAGCTTGGGAGTCTTCAATTCTAGAATGTGGAACCAAATATGTTTAGAGACTAAGAAGAGCAAGTGTCCATGGGCTTCATCAAGCCTGTTCATGTACTTAGCTGTGTCTTTGTTTGAATCTGGCTCTTCCTCTGCTTCTTCTATGAGTCTGAAGAGCCCTTTGGTGCAGAGCATTACCACCATGTATGCCTTCCACTGGTGATAGTTGAAGGGAGTGAGAGGCTCTATTTGATGATCCATTTCAAATGTAGTAGGAAGAACTAAGCTGCTGTAGCGAATGTAGTGAGAAGAAAGGGATGCTTGTAGCGAATGCTATAAGAGAAGCTGATAACTTGTCACACAATCAAACATACAAATTAAGGTCGACAGTCTGAACTTTTGGAATTTCCTTCACACCCAGCATAGTTGATTAAGCATGCTTGATCAACAATTTCCTAACTTGGGATATTAAGTGGTAAAATGTCTGCTTCTGGTGCAGTACTGGAAGGAGCAATTTGCCAAAAAAATGATCCAGCTAGAGATCTGAGGAGGAGAGGAGTCTTGTCCACTGAGGCTCTGATACCATGTAAATTTGAGCATATAGATTTGTAGACAAATAAACAACTCACAAAGTGGATCTCACAATTTACTCAGCAATTGAAGAATGAAACATTGCAAAAATGGATTGCAGCTGTGAATGCTTTCATTAATCAAAAAGTAATCCGATGATAATTACAATGAAGTAAAATGGATTTAATAGCCACATGAAATTTGAATCCACATGAGGAAATTCAAATTGATAGACTCTACTTGACTGTAGGTAACCAAGACCTTGTCTAAATCACTATCGGAGGACTCAGTAGTTAACTAACCTTGTCTAAACCATAACCAAAGTTCATCAGAGCTCTAAAACACAACTCAAGTGTTACATTCAGTGTTGACTAAGGTTAACTGACTGTGGTAGGTGAGAAATGCGGCCCACATGTGTGCAGTAAAATAAACCTAGCGCTAACTGAATGTAGAGGACTAGAACTGAATGTAACTCACTCCTAACTTAGCTTGACTAGTCATTAACTGAAGTGAACTGACCTTGGTTGGTTTCGACACTCCCAGTGACTTCCTAAATTGTAAGGATTGGTCTAGGAGGCTCCTAAACTGATGCAATCAAGTGAAATCAGTGGCAGTGAGCCTCAATTAGTGTTCCCCACACTTTAGTAACTGAAACATGTGTCCCAATTAGGTCAAGTGGATGCAATGGTGTTAATGACTATAAATAGACTGGATGGACTTCTGATTTAGACATGACTCCCAATTTAGACATATGACCAAATTTGGACAAGGGAGGATTAATAATCCTAACAATTGTTGATGATCTACTTATTTTCAAGCCTATCAATAACTCATGTCTGCTCCTTTTATAATCACTATGAATATTAACCATACATGTATCACCAAATGTATTTCAACATGGTATTTTATACCATGTGATACATAAACTATATTCTCATAGAATTCCTATATCAACAACATAGATCTCCTGAAACGTTTCTTATTTATCTTTATCAATTTACATTTTCCTAATAAGACTAATGGCAACCATTTAATGACATTGGTAATTTATCAATCCACACAATAAACATTTAATACATACAACAAACACACACATAGAAAGTATTGCACCTAGACAAATGGTTTACCCTGAAAACCACAATGGGAAAACCAACATTCAAAGCTTCACATATCTCTCTTTAATGTTGGCAATGGTGCAATTGCAGGCTCTCTAGTGTAACATCAAATTCCCATGGAACATTTCGAGCAACACTCCATCAATCTTAGCCAGAATTCCCTTCGCTTGATGGATAAAGGGGTAAATAGATGGATGGTTGGACTGGGAGGGATAGTTGGAAGGTCAATTGTCCCCAACCCTTCATCTTTCCCCAACATTCAAGTTCTTTCCTTTTTTCTTTCTCTTCATTTATTAATGAGATACATTCACCTGACTTACATAAAATAATGAATGAAATAAACATTTCATATTTTACATTAATATTATTGATGTATTAATTTCTTGATGTAGGGTAAAATATTTTAGTGGAGACATGGGTCCCTTCACACCTCCACTATGTCCTCTGCCTCATCCTTAACCATGACCAATCGTTTACCAATTATACTAAGCTAATAGTGAAGCCATTCTTCATTTGGATCCAAATTTGGATTAGTTGGTGTCTAGTGTGCTTGATTTCTGAATTCCCCAAAGGTGAAGGTATCAACCAAAGCACAACCTTGATATAGATGGATATTGGTTTCCACCCACTTATTCCACTATTTCAAAACATGTATCCATTTTGGAAGTTTTCTAGTAGTTTTTCTATGGTTTTTTCAGGTCTTGAACTTTTCAGGTCGTTTTGAGGAAATAAGCAATGTTTTTTGGGACCCCAACGACCTAGAAAATATCCATAGGCTCTTATTTATACCTGATCTAGTATTTTACTCCCAATCTAGATATTTCCAATGGTCTATTGAGGGACCAAAACATATATCATTTGCGAAATATGTGACCCTAGGAAGTTGACTGCTCAAATGACCACCTTGGGGCCATATATTTTATGATGGTTCATCTCATAGGGTTAGGTTTTTGGATGTTTAGGGTCCTTTCCCTCATTCTTACTATAAATAGGAAGTTTTAACCCCTTTTTGTATCCATCTTGTCATGGATGAGAATAGTCATCACATCTCTTCTAAGAGATAAGCTACCACCATTCTAGCTAATTTATTTCACAGTCTATTCTATTTCCGCCATTTAATAGAATTTGCATTTACAATATCATTTTGGTCCTTCCAATATATAAATGTATGTGGTTGTATATTTGTTCGTTCATTTCATTCTCACATAAATATGGATTAGTGGTGTTAACACAGATTTTGTTTTGAATGGTTGGAATAGGTTTAAGAGAAGGAGATATAGTCTAGTTCAATTTTTTTTTTCACATGACCAAGGGGTTAACAAGAGAGGAGCTAAATTAAAAAGAAAAAATTTCCATATGACCACATGCTTTGTTAAAAGGAAGTAAAACTAGTGGATGAAGCACCTTATGAAATTTTGTAATTTTATCTTGGTAAACTGGGCCTGCTTTCTGTTACCACCTAAGTTGTACTTAGTGGTTTTTTATCAAGTGAGCCTGATGAACCAGACAAGGATAACTTGTTCGGACTTAAGAATACTTTTGGAAGTACTTCTCGTAAGTGCTTGTTTTACTATATCACATGTTCATACCCCATGGGGGAATTGTAATAAATGTTCTAGCATGATAGTGTCTGTAAAAGACTTGGTCTCTTAGACTTTATTTGTCAATCCGATCAGCCCAAGGTGTTTTTTCCCTTGGTTATTATTGGTTGTTGAATAAACAACTGATAATTTCTGAGTTTTTCACTCCATACCTCCAAAGTTGGGGTGGTTGGCTTGGAATTTAGGCCTATTGAGGTTATTAGATTCTATGTGTCAATGTATAAACATGCTAGACATCATGGTCGATTCATATGAACATGTCTAAGTCCCCATAAGTTTTTTCAATTTTTCAAATTTTTAGTTTTTTCAGTGTTTTTTATTAAAATTTAATTTTTCCAAAACTTAGGCTATTTTTTAATAGTTTAATTGGAAAAAATGATTTTGTAATAAAAGTGGGACAAATAATCAGTTTCAGTCATGTAGGTGCTCATTTTCAAGCTAAGAGCACCATGTAAACCCATGGACCCACTATTTCCTAGTTTTGAGTGATTTTCCATCACTTAGGTCAGAATGCCCCAAAAATCAATTATTGATGATTTTAATTAATAAATTGATGAATAATGGAGCAAATCCAAAATCATAGATTAGTGGATTCTCAGCCAATTTGATTGAAATCAGTCAGATATTAAGCAGATTTACAGGATCTGACAAATCCTTGACTGAAGGAGGTGATCAAATCAGATCCATAGTTGATCTTTAGCATCCTTTATGGGGAATTTCTCCCTCCCTCTCTCCTCCACATATTTTTGGCTCATATGGATGAGTTTTGGTGGATGCTTCAGTCAACAGGTTGAGGTGTCAGTCAGATCAGCTCTCCAATTGACAATTGCACTCAGTGAGACTCAGATCTGGCTCAGTTAGATACAGATCAGGCATTGATGGACTCTCCATCAGCATATTTGGTCTATCTCTTTGGGATTTGCACCCCCCCTAGGCTGGATCTCCTTGTTTTTGTATATATCCAAGCATAAGCCTCCTCTTCCAGGAGTTAGAATTGGGATTGAGGTGCTGCTGCTATGGTATTGTTGTTATTGTTCATTTAAAATAAAGAGAAGCTTTGGAGGCAAGACGGTGCTGTGCCATTGTATGTGTGGATGATCATTGCCATTATTTTACTGAGGTAACCTGCATCTGTGTTCATGATTTGCTAATTGCTTGTAGATCCATTGTTAAGATTGATAATAAGCTTATTATAATCTTGATAGGAAAGGTGCTTTTCAATAATTTTATTGGCCATATATTTCCTTTGATGCATGTTTATAGATCTAGATTCAGCATGTCCTATAAGCTTATATGCATGTTATTTTGAATCTCTGTGTATGTACTAATCGGATCTCACAAGTTTTTTGGCAAGTTTTTTTATTTCAACTGAGCTGCAAGTTCCTACATTGGAGAGGATGTTGATCTAGTTTGCTTCTTCACTCTCTTCAAAAACTTCCAAAGGCATAGTCCCTCAACATTCCACCTGAAATCTCCACTGTGGATCTTCAAGGAAACCAACATTTCTCTCCTCCTCTTCCTCCCTCAAAATCAACTCTTTTACCTGGTAACTTTGCTCATAGCTTTGATTTTGTTTAGATATATCATATTAAAATTAATATCAACATAGATCTATCCTCTCAAAGCCCATAGTCTATATCTTTCTCTTAAAAGGTTTCATAAGCTTTCTAGATCTAGCTTTAGGGAAATCGTCCTTTTTTGCTTGCAATTTTAATGAAAATTAGTAGCTTGCTGTTAAGGTAGTTTAATTTGATGTACGTTAAAATTTCATATTCTAAAATAAAATTGCACATATTATTGGTTTCCCAAAAGGCAATCCAAGATCCCAAGGAAATCCTGCTTTCCTTGGTTCTGGTTTTCCCCTTTTAACTAGTTTTCAGCTTACCCTTTTTTGGTTAAAAGTGAGCTAACCCAAAGGTACTTTCAGAGTGATTTTGGGCATATTTCAGTATGATATGCTTGCTGGGTTTTATCAGGTTTGACAGAAAATAAAGGAATCTTCTGTTCAGAAGTCGCCTCAGGAGCGTTCAAATCCCCCCAGGGGTCTCCCATTTGACTAAAACCTTTAATTTTCGCACTTTGTAAGCTCTTGATTTCACTCTGTATAAGGATCAAGAGGAATTATATCAGTTCTCTGATATTTTAACCACTGTTAATAAAAATAATTTTTGAATAGGCTCTTTCGAGCCCATTCCCCATCCCCCTTGGGGGGATTTGCGTCAGTGTCCTTTTTGTTGCTTTTTGCTCATTTATTTTCAAACTAGCATTGATATAATATGCAGGGTAGTATAATTTATTTCATTATCAATTTCATATTCCATATTTTATATTTCAAAGTGATCGTAATACTTACCCCATGACTTCCCGATTGACCCGAAAGGGGAAATAGATTCATGGTAGGACTAATTAGGAAACTAGAATTGTGTATCTATTTTATTTTCTATCATTTGTTTTTCAGATATTATAAAATTAACCCCTCCTAGATTCCCCGATTGAGATCCACTTGGATCGAAAGAGGTTCATGGAGGGTTTTCTTTTAAACAAGAACACCCATTGTAAAATTTACTAAAATTGACAAGACTCTGGTGTGTATGCTCTACACTTGGTTGCGGTTCATCCGATCAATCAAGCTGTATCAAAAGCAATTGAGTGACTAGTATAATTAGGACTCACTCTCCCAAATTAACAAACCAACAGGTGCAAATCCAACACCTAGATCAAACCATCACGGTGGGAAAATACCCAAAGGAAGCGGGAACTTCTGAAAAGTGACCTCGGGGCGCCGATCTCTGTCACACCCTAATGGGTGCGTTATGAACAATAGCCCCAGATACTCCATTCAGCCCACATATTCCTTGCGGGTACCCGTGAAGGTTTAGTTTTGGACATACTCCAAGTACTCTCGGGTATATCTGGAGTCCCTCCTTCGCCTAATTGTAATCAAATCACACCTCAAATTTAACTTAAAACGTAACAAGAGGCAATCGCAAAACATTCACTCCAAGCACATGCAAGTACATTGATCTTATTTTTTGACTCCATTCTAAGGCATTGGTTATTTTCTTGCTTTACATATATATTGTGTCTCAGCATTATGCTTTCGTTTGTTCATTTTTGTATCTTGCCATATTTGATTGTCTATAGTTAAATCTCAAACTCCTAAGTAACTCATTCAGTTTAACATCACCGTACTAAGTAATTATCCTTAGTAACTTAATAGGGTCTACCCCCCTTGGCTTCATTAGGAGTTGAGCCTAAACAGAGGAGTCAAGAACAAGGTGACAACCTTGACTCGAGACTTGCCCCCAAGGACACACCGAGTGGCTTGAATATTTTTGCCACGTGACCCAGGTGTGTGAAAGGCGGAAACATTTTTTGGCACCATTGCCAGGGATAAATCTTTTTATTATCGAGTATGACTTAGCTTAACTTTTTTCTAAACAACTAAAAAGATAAAAACTTTTTATTGATCTAGTCTTTAAAAACATAAAAATTAAAACTCGATCCATCTGGTGACTCCACTGTCTAACATCCCTTCAAGAATTTCTACCCAAAGAAACCGCTGACAATTATTCAATCCTCTCCCTGATCTCAAAGGGTTTATTAGGGAAATATTGAATAGGCATACTTCTCATAGAAACCTTTAAGATTTAGGAGACCAATCCCTCTCAAATATCCATCACATATTTGTAGAGAGTCATGTTCACTAATCTCAAGAAATGACGGAATTTTTAAAACCCATTGACTTTTCTCAGATAGCAGGTAGTCCTCATGACATTCCAAATGATGCTATCAAGAAGCTCCCCATATTTCAGGGAAATAATGCCATCACTGCCAAGTCTCACCTTTGAAAGTTTGAAAAGCACCTGGTTAGTTATTGCAATGATGCTACCCATGACCATGATGATGTCAAAATGATGCTCTTTGCTTTATCCTTGGAAGATGATGCTGAAGAATGGTACTTCGACCTAGATGATGATTCATATAAAACTCTTAGTGAATTCCTAGAGGGTTTTAAGAAGAAATGGGGGAAAAGAAAGAACCAAGACATCTGCTTGCTGCCCTCCATAACATAAAGAAGATGGAGAATGAAACCATTGATGAATTTAATACTAAGTTCAGGCGTGTGGTTGCAGACCTCCCTAGATAAATCAAGCCAAGGGATGCCTACATCCTCATATATTACATCGAAGCTTTCACTGGTGATTTGAGGTACCAGTTAAAGGACAAAGAGCCGGCTGATCTAAAAATTGCTTAGGAATTGGTCGAGAAAATAGAAAAGAATATGCAGTCTTTAGGCAAATCCAACATTCCAGGTTACACTAGGGGAAACACTTCATACAACAGAGAAAAGGGAAAATCATTTGAGTCAAAAGAAAAGGGAGCCTCTAAATATCCCATGGAAAAGGTAACAGACATGATAAAAGACTTGGTTACTAGTCAAAACCAACTTATGGTAGATCAGTCTGCACAATTGAATCTTATGCACAATAGAATAATCACAATGGAAAGAAATAATGGACCTAGGAACTTTCAACCTAGGCAGAATCAGATGTATCAAAAGAATTTTCCTCAACAAGAGCGTAGGATTCCAAACTAGTTAGACTCAGCTAACATGGTAGAAGAAGTAATTCCATGGTGTAGACCCTGTGAACAATTCCACCAAGAAAGCACTTGTTATGTTGCA
>LPNX010444977.1:98328-121248 GCA_001517045.1 Pseudotsuga menziesii
AAAAAAATGCAAGCGAGCCTGATCATATATACATGGTAGTCCAGACCTACCCTTTGTCACCATCTAAACAATACAAGCCTGAGGATGAAACCATTGCAGAATCTTATAGTGAAACTTATGATGAAAACTGTAATATACATGATGGGACTCCTATGTGTTCTCCATATAATGATGACAGTCTGGAAGGTTTACTGCCTTGTGGCCTTTTTTCTGAAGAATATGAGTATGAGAATGAGGACAAGTATAGCTTGGAGCATGATACAAGTGACGAAGACTCCCTTATCCCCAACAAAGATGTTGATGAGGAGTCCTAGACATTCATGGAAAATCCAGTCTGTGACATGAATAAAGAGGAAAATAATGAACTAGAAACTTTTGATGGTTTTGTTGATTTTTCTGTCTATGGCATATCTAAAGGAGAGAGCATGGACCATGTGGCCTTGGGAAACTTTGATATGAAAAAGGAGCATGCAGTTTATCCATATGATCATTCAGAGTCATATCATACAGAGCCACACAAAGATATCAATAATGAAGACATGGAGAAGCAGTGTTGTGAAAAGATAGATGTGATGCAGTTATTAGAATATCAGTCTCAACTATCATCTTCACATATAGATTTTCCTCATGACTTGGAGCCGCTTGGGGCTTATACAGTGAATTATCATCTGGTAAGCCTTGATGATCAGTATGATGGTGTAGTCAATCTGCCTCATCATTCTGATTTGTACATCAACCCTATCCAATCATGGATAGAAGCAGCCTGCGCCAGCACTTACCAGTTTGGGAGGAAGTTTGATGACATTATTCATGCCTATGATTTCCCATCCATCTCGCCCCTTTCGGATCATCACGCAGGTTTTCATTTTCTGAATAAAGTATCCTTACTTTGGCTGGTAACCAAAGACAAGGAAATTTTTTTTTATGTTAATAAAAATCTTAGGTGGTTACATTGGATTTTTTATTACACTTAACCATTTTTATATCATGCTTAGAGTAGGAAAATAAGCTCCTTGAAATAGAGCATTACTTTCTGCATTTCTATTTTATACTTAGCTATAATAAAACTTTGCTTCTTTTAGTTAGTTACATTTATTTTGTTTAAATAAATCAGCTTAATGGTTCATTTGGTTTTTTATAAAACTTGTGCTACTAAATTTTTTCTTGTCAAGTTGAGATGTTTTTACAGGGTATATAAACCAAAGATTCTAGTGTTCTCGTATCCTCTCCTTGCCTTAAAGACCAGATCGAGCACACGTCCCACATTTGGAGCCAGTTTCATTTGATGTACGTTAAAATTTCATATTCTGCAATAAAATTGCACATCTTATTGGATGCCCAAAAGGCAAGCCAAGATCCCAAGGAAAACTTGATTTCCTTGGTTCCGGTTTTCCCCTTTTAACTAGTTTTCAGCTTACCCTTTCTTGGTTAAAAGTGAGATGACCCAAAGGTACTTTCAGAGTGATTTTGGGAATACTTCAGTCTAATATTCTTGCTGGTTTTTATCAGTTTTGACAGAAAATAAAGGAAGCTGCTGTTCGGAAGTGGCCTCAGGAGCGTTCAAATCCCCCCATGGGTCTCCCATTTGACTAAAACCTTTAATTTTCGCACTTTGCAAGCTCTTGATTTCACTCCGTATAAGGATCAAGAGGAATTATATCAGTTCTCTGATACTGTAACCACTGTTAATAAAAATAATTTTTGAATAGGCTTTTTCGAGCCCATTCCCCATTCCCCCTGGGGGGATTTGCGTCAGTGTCCTTTTTGTTGATTTTTGCTCATTTATTTTCAAACTAGCATTGATATAATATGCAGGCTAGTATAATTTATTTCATTATCAATTTCATATTCCATATTTTATATTTCAAAGTAATCGTAATACTTACCCCATGACTTTCTGATTGACCCGAAAGGGGAAAGAGATTCGTGGTAGGACTAATTAGGAAACTAGAATTGTGTATCTATTTTTTTTTCTATAATTTGTTTTTCAGATATTATAAAATTAACCCCTCCTATATTCCCCGATTGAGATCCAATCGGATCGAAAGAGGTTCATGGAGGGTTTTCTTTTAAACAAGAACACCCATTGTAAAATTTACTAAAATTGACAAGACTCCGGTGTGTATGCTCTACACTTGGCTGCGGTTCATCCGATCAGTCAAGATGTATCAAAATCACTTGAGTAACTAGTATAATTAGGACTCACTCTCCCAAATTAACAAACCAACAGGTGAAAATCCAACACCTAGATCAAACCATCACGATGGAAAAATACCCAAAGGAAGTGGGAACTTCTGAAAAGTGACCTCGGGGCACCGATCTCTGTCACACCCTAATGGGTGCATTATGAACAATATCCCCAGAGACTCCATTCAGCCCACATATTCCTTGCGGGTAGCCGTGAAGGTTTAGTTTTGGACATGCTCCAAGTACTCTCGAGTATATCTGGAGTCCCCCCTTCGCCTAATTGTAATCAACTCACACCTCAAATTTAACTTAAAACGTACTAAGTGGCAATTGCAAAACATTCACTCCAAGCACATGCAAGTACATTGATCTTATTTTTTGACTCCATTCTAAGGCACTGGTTAATTTCTTGCTTTAGATATATATTGTGTCTCAGCATTGTGCTTTTGTGTGTTCATTTTTGTATCTTGCCATCTTGGATTGTCTATAGTTAATTCTTAAACTCCTAAGTAACTCATTCAGTTTAACATCACCATACTAAGTAATTATCCTTAGTAACTTAATAGTGTCTACCCCCCTTGGCTTCGTTAGGAGTTGAGCCTAAATGGAGGAGTCAAGAACAAGGTGACAACCTTGATTCGAGACTTGCCCCCAAGGACACACCGAGTGGCTTGAAGATTTATGCTAGTGACCCAAGTGTGTGAAAGGCGGCAACACTTTCGACAACAAGAGAAGTAAGCAGCTTGGCTATTACATGTAACCAAAAAATGGGCATTGATGGGAATAATTATGACCAGATATATATTATAGTATGTAATTGTGAATGGATGGAGCTAATAAAAGAAGTACTTTTTACAATATATTTATTTCCCACGAAACTTAGAATGCGTACTGATCACAATAGAATTCAACATCTTCAGCACAATGCAGTAATGATATCACATCCAGATAAGATTTAGAGACAACAACCTTAAATTATTTTAAGATTCCATGAATACTTCATAAAGATGTTAAGAAAATAAGACTTTTAACCAAGAACTTGTACCAAATTGAGAATGAATAGCTGCCTCTTAGACTTTGTATTATATTGTCTCCCATATTACATATAAAATGGAAGAGATGGGAATACAAAAAAAGAAAATAGGCCATTCTACATAATCCAAATTAAGAATCCTTCAATGCTGGGTCACAAAACCAATGCTACATTACACTTTTCAAATATTTCATCAAACATAGTTATCAAAAGTAACACTTAGATAAAAAACATTCCCAATCATTATGCTAGAGATTATAGCCCTATTTATAGTGTTTACGATAAGAAATAACAAAATTATGTTTGATAACAAATTATAGTTACAATACAGTCTATCATAATAGTTTTTAACAAAAAGGTAAAATGTCTCAACCCTAACTACCTAGATGATGACTAGATTGATGTGGAATTTCAGTATACCTTTGTTGAGGAGGTCCTTAAGGTGACTGATGTGTCTACTAAGGAGGTTGAGAAGATAACGTTCCTACTGAAAACTATGGAACTGGAACTCTAGCATGCTTCTTGAGTTGCAAAATACACGTGAAATTTTTCCAAATCCTCCCCCATAGTATATTTATAATATCTCATATCTCATCCACCCATGTTGAGCTTTGTGTAATGCTCATATGAAGCCCTGGGTAACTTGGAAAAGGATGCTTGTAATTTGGTTAAAATTTCAAAATATACATGCAATTTATCAAATAATACTCAAGCTTCAATCTCTTCTTGAACATTAACTAGAGAAGAATTTGGGGAAAAAAACATTAAACAATTTATAACATATATCCAATGATTTAATTGTCAACCAGGAGAGAGCGTAAACTTGTGAGGTACAGACAAAATATATGCAGGGGCAGAGTATTGCTAACTTATTCTAAAACTAAAATTGAATCTAAGTTATGAAAATAGGAAATGACATAAAAATAAATCTAATCACAAAAAAAGGGAAATTACATAAATTAACTTGGTAAAGAAGGACTGAAATTGCATGAAATAAACTGGTATAAAACAATTAACAATATCTTGAGAGCTCGCGATAAATCTATACTATCAATTCATAAGAAAGAAACTGAAATTAACATAAGAGAATCAAAGGATGTGCATTAAGCATCATCTTCATTACATAACAATCAAAATATATTCTATGACTAACTCTGAACTATTCTCTACCTCCAAACCACTAGAGAGGCCTCTAACCAAAATGAGGAGAGATCCATCCTATTTATACATGAATTCAAGATAACTAATCATAATTACAGATCCACTATTCTCTCAACTTATCCCTCAAATCCTCAACAAAATCTACAACTCATCCCTTCAAATCCTCAACAAATCTACAACTCATCCCTTCAAATCCTCAACAAATATTGGATGAGATATTCTTTCCACATTTCCATGATCTTCTCCTTGAAGTTAGTCCACATCTTGAGGATGAAATTCTAATTTGAGGCTAGGTGGTCACTTTTGAGCATGTTAAAGTCATCAAATACACCTGTAAGCATCACCAAACTCACCCAACTTTAAAGTATACCGAAAATATGTTATTTTTCTCAATAATTAACCACGAATTCACTCAAAATACTCAAAAATAAATGATTTGGAAAATGGTAATATAGACCCATATTTATTATGAAAGTGGTGAATATTAATGGTTTTATGGAAGGATAATATAGGAATAAGGTAATAAATGGTATGTAAAAGATGAATAAAATGTGGTGTTTTTTCGGCTCAACATTCCCCCCAACTTGACTGGTTGCATGCCCTCATGCAACTATGCATTGATTCTCTTTAAAACTTTTGGATTTGTGTCTAGGCTTTACATAATGATGGTATGTAACAGTAAATTATTCCATGTTTTGAAATGCATGATTGGCAGCAATTTTCCTTTTGGTTGGTTCTTGTGTAACAACCATAAATATAACAAATGTTCGTTCTTGTGTTAACAACATTCGCTTGTTTTACTTGTATTTTTGTTGCAATACATAAGATTTATGCATTAGAAATGATGAACCATCAATGTATATTAGAAATCATTTTCTTCATATTATGAATCATGCCAATATATATAGCATAGTTTGGGAAAGACATGTTGATTAAGGGTAAATGAGATGATGAATATGTAAAATGGTTATGAATAGTCCCCCCCCCCCCAACTTAAGATGTATTAGGTTTATGAAAAGGAGAAAGGGAATGTAGTGAGGAAATTTTCCAAATTCATTCATTTTCTAGCATTTAAGGAATTACATGGTTAAAGATTAGAAAACAACATACCTCCACCTACCCAAAAAGTTGATGAACTTATGCAATAAGAATGTGGCTGCTACTACTGCTGGATCATAGAATGTGAAGGGAAGGATCTAAACTGCTGCTTGGTTGGATGAAGTAGAAGATGAAAGCTGATAGTAGAACTGTGGTACTCTCATATGGTTGAAAGTATGCTGTTGTAAAACTGTGCATGATGTCATGAAAAGTATATAGTCTTCACCTGCTACAAAAATCAATGGTACAATTCTTACGATGCGAATAAATGTGTCGATGTTAAACATGGAAATAATTCATTGGATTACCGACCATTGATGAATGTCGTTAAAAAATGCGAGGCAATCTCACCATTGATGTCAATGAGTGCCAAGGTACCTAAGTACATCATGCAAAGTGTGAATAAAGGAGTTGATGTTGAGCCACTTGCAAGATCTAACGATCAAGGGACATTGATGTATTCACATGATTTTCAGCAAGAGAATGTGCCATTAAGGCATGCAAACCTCAAGGTACTAAAAATGAACTCTAGTCTCTATCCTAGATAAGGTGCCGAGGTCAATGGGGCAAGACTTGTTGAAAGGTGGGCCTTAAGGAATCCCACATCAGTCAACACGAGTTGTACATAATGAGTGGTAGGACTATAGATAAAAGATATGAGGGTCAAACAGTTTTTATGGCAAGGATAACAAAGAAATGTAGTCATGGAAAGGAAGTTGAAAATAAGGAAAAATGTGTGCAACTCATAAAGGTAGACATGCAGGAAGTCATGATGTATAAGGTAGTGAAAACGTAGACTCTGACATGGATGATGAATAATCTTGGAAGGAAAAAGGGTGAGTAATCATGACATGGAATAATTGGTTTCTAAAGGTCTTATTTGTGGCAGAAAAATGTCATGACATACATAAGGGAAACTCAACTCCTTCAAGCTTTCAATGTAACATTTTTTCTGAAAATATTCTGTGATTCTGGAAATTATTTCTGCATGTCATGTGTCCGTCTTTAAACCTGAAAAAGATTAGTATTTCCCTGCAACAAACTTGTTAGAGCATTGAAAATATAGGAAAATATGTGCTTAACAAAAAGTTAAAGAGAATAAATAAAATTCTCTTATACCTGAAAGTAGCAACCCTTCTTGTCAAAACCTGTTTCTGAGTGACTTGCGAAAACAAGTTAGCACAACAATCATAAAATTTTGAGAAAATTATAAGTTCATTTATTATTTGTTACCTAATGTTTTTTATTTATTTATATGTTTTTAGTTTTTAATTTAATTTAATTTTTATTTTTTGTAATGTTATCATAATCATTTTATTATTATTTCTGAAGTTGTTTTTGTTTATATATTTTTTAAATTTGATTTATTTACAAAAACAAATTTTATGTGCTTATTTTAATCTTATAAGTTTATGTATATACATATGATTATGCGTCTTTATGTAATGGTTGCGTAATAGGGAGAGAGAGTCGACCCTTTCAGTGGTTGACCCCTATAAAAGCAGACTATCTTAATGATCTGGATTAGAAAGGAGTGTGTGAAATAAGCAATTTCTATTATAAGTTTATCAGTTTTTGTGACTATGTGGATACCCCCCCCCCCCCCCAACTGATGCCAAGTCCCACTGTGCAAGAATAAAATTAAAAAGAAGACGTAGCTGCGACAGCAGCTGCCTTCGATTTCAAAGACGCATATTAATTTTATTATTTTATATTTTTCTTAGATTACTTTTTATGTTTATATGTTGTTTTTTTACCTATTGTTAATATATATATATATTTGTTTTTTTACCTATTGTTAATATATATATATATATATATAATTTTGTGCTATTGTTATAGTAAAAAAAAATTCATTTATTTATATACAAAACCCTTTTATTATTGTGTTTTTATTTAAATTTTATTTATTTATGAAAATAACAAATTTATATATATATATTAAACATTCAAATGATTTATGTTTTTAAATGAAACAAATAAAACAAAATATATTTTTTTATATACTTTTATTATTATTCACAAAAACAAAAACAAGAAATTTATAAACTCCATTATCTTGTGAGATGGAGCATATGCCACAAGAACCAAAACTCCACTATTTTGGAGTGCATAAGTTTGTGTTCACAAATATTGATTCCATTACATCATCCTTCTCTACAATTGTCTTCTAATATGGATGTATTGCTCTCCATAGTCTTGGTATAAGGGTCTAGGAATCTAGGTTTGGGGTCATAAACATTAATTTCATTATATCCTTTATTATAAACTCACATTTTTCTTATAGTTTAGTATAGATATAGTGCGACAAACTATAAGTAATAAAGAATTGTTTTTTAATATGGATTTAGATCGATAAGATTTTTAGAAAAAGTATGGATATAATAAAAAATTAGAAAAATAAATGGAGTTGTAGGCTAACTTGCAAATCCAAGAAATTCATGTCTGCTTTGATGGTCTTCACAGTAAAACTTTATGGGGAACTTCCTTGGAATCAAACTCCATGTGAAATTATTTTGTATCGCTACCAAGCCTGGTTGGCTCAATGGGGGATATAACTCTTTTTCCTTCCCTTCTCATTACTGGACGATTGAGACAAAGAGACTTTCTATCTCCAGGACCTTAGTGAAGCTTTTCTGCGGGTTCTCACCAAGAAGATGGTCAAATTTAAGCTCCAGCATTTCCAGTGGATCCGTTTCATTTCTTGGGGCCGCCTTTATTTGTTGTTTCTCATCATTGGCGGAGGCCAAAACGATATAATTTCTACTATGACTCCCACCTGGAGCATGAGGTCGAAAATTAAAAATGGAAAATGATAATGATAATGAAGGCAGGGTTACATTATTAAGCCATCGACAGTTTCTTGTATAAAGTGGATATAAGTAAGGTGTTATACTCATCATCCTTCCTTCTATGCTTCAATCGACTCGCCTATTTTTCTAATGGGCAGGCTATTCCATCATTTTGTAGAGCTTAGCATATCATGAATACATTGTCCCTAAGGTGATTTGAAATTTTCTTATCGATAAACTAGATTTTTCTAATGTGATCTGCCTCCTCACTTTCATCTTACGATTTATGGGATAGAGTGTACACTGCTGGTATTATCTGTCAACTCTGCATCGCATTATGTTTATGATTCCTCTGCAATAATTCTTTGGTTGACTGGGAGTTTTAGCAGTGAACCTGGGCAAGACAAATTTAAGTAGGACTTGCTTGCAATCTAAAGTGTTCCAACCAATCGAAAAGTAATTTAGCACAGTGAATGTCTAAATTGAATTTAGATTCTACAGATTGATACATTAATTCGGGGAGCATAGTTTTCACAACATAGATTACATTTCAGTATTTCTTGTGGAGTTGGCAATAGTTGAAGCACATGATCTGTATTCAAAGGATGTTCTATAATTGGAGGGAGATATACACATGATGTATGAAATTCCATGCTACACTGAGGGTAACCATAACTAAGTCCTCTGACTTCCTCTCCACAAACAGATCATTCAGATTGGGGTGAAATTGGATTTTTCCTGAAATCAAGATGATGTCGATGATGCAAAATTCAATTGATGGAGTCAGGAGCTTGGATGCATGACTCATGGAAATTGAAGCCACATTATTCGTAAAAGTATCGATAATTGTATCCCCGTTCATTGTATCCCCCGCAATCAAATTCATCTGCAATATGTTGAAGGAAGAGAGGATGGTCTTGACTGCAAAAAGGTCGAAATATCAGTAGGAAAGTTTATAGTTACTTGACTTAACCTTCCTTTCGGAGTTACAGAGGGCACCTCAAAGCAAGGTCAAGCATAGAAAATTACAAGATTTATTTTTCCTGTATCTCCACTAGTAGTTAATGTTCAGAGGAAATGGGCATGAAGATGACAGACAAAATCATCCGATGGTCGTTACGGGATGATACGTGCAGGATGGAATCATATTTATTATAGTTTTATATCATACATGATGGGAGCATACTAGAGTTTTATAATATATACAATTGATCCAAACAGGAGCGATCCAACCTATCCACAAGTGCTTTCAAATTTTGGCATCAGTCTATACTATGACTGGAGGACGTATTCCAAGCATGAAGCCTAGTGCACTACGGTCATTAGCGGAAGTATGGAGGAAATATATAGGTTTTCGATATTCAAATATATAAACAACTAGAGTTAATATGTTGTCTTGGTTACCCCTACGACATTGATGGAACCCCAAAAAACCTCAGGATTAGCTGTAGTGAATGTAATTTCCACAAAGGACTAACATAATTAGGGCTCACGGACAATTGAAATTGCCGCAAAGGATAGGTCAGATAAACACAGAGCGTGAAGGATAATCTTAATAGAATGATCCATTAACCTTATCTTCATCAATTCTATGGCCAAGAAAAGCGAGGTTCATTAATGAAGGCTGCCAGTTGGCTGCTTGATTAGATTTCAACCGACTTGTGGGAGAGCGTTGGGAATCCATGGATTCAAATCAATAGTTTAATACGAGTTCATAATTATTGTTTAACTGAACCATGTAGATAATTCCATGATTTACCATCAACTGATCAAGAGTGTATAAGTGTCGATTTAGAGATAGCCACGCTATTCTTCATTAAAATATGGTGGGTAATTTTCACTGTATACGACTGCCAATTGAACGAGATATTTGAGGGACAGCGCATGAGGCTAATAAAACTTCCAATAAGGAATATGATTTACACTGGTTAGCTACAAGAGATCGAAGAAGATGAGACCTTTTCATCAGAGATTACCAGATCGAAAGATGAAGGCTTCATGTAAGAAAGGGCCAAGTTCATTCGAAAATGAAGGCTAGAAATTGTTGCGATCACGTTCGAGTCTAGTAAACAATTATTTATCTATATTTTAAGTTTTTTTTATTTTTATGTTTGTATATTGCATGAAAGGCTATTTGAAGGTCACACACAGAGGGGTGAAAGGTTGAGCGTTTGCAGGTTACGCATGGAGGACTGAAATGCTCTGTTTTATTTATTTTAAATTTTTAAATTATATTTTTTTTATTAATATTAATGTTTAAGGAATGGTGTTGTTTTAATATATATATATATATATATATATATATATATATATATATATATTATAATGTTTATAAATTTCATCATTTTTATTATATATATATACTAATGTTTTAATGTTTATAATTGCAGGTTTTAATCAAAACTAAAAACCTAACAGAGAAAATAACTATATAATTTAGATCTGTTTATCTATTTTTTAAAAACTAAAACAAAGAAAAATATTAAAACTAAAACAAAACTATATAGATTTTTATTGTTTTTTTTTGTTAGTTATTTTATTTTATTTGCTACTGATTCCTAGATTTAGAAGAAACCTAATCTATTTTTATTCCTAGTATGATTATAAAATTTATTAAATGAAAAATGGAAATGGAAAGAGATAAAAAAATTCATAAATTTTATATTTAAAATGTTAAAACTATTTTTTAATTCCTAACAAAAATAAAAATAAAAACACTAGTAATTAAGACCATTAGAAATAGAAGTATTAACAAATAGAAACATTACATCAAATTAAAGCAAAGGATCCTAAATGCTAATTTTAAATTAGAAATAAAACTGAAACCTACCTACTTTACATTAATTAGATTTTACAATCATTTACGTGTAATGAAATTTCCAATGGAACCATACATGTAAAAGTAGTAAAAGAATGTCTACATACGATTTTAGAAAATGAAATCTAATATATTCAAGAGTATGCAAAATTAGGCATTGTAAATGTAAATTAACAAAGTAAAAACAAAAAAAAATGATCTAACCAAATACTTACTTGGAACCGATGTTCGATGTAGCTCTTGTTTGCATGATGATCACCCGAGATCCCTTTTTCATCCTCCTCAATTTCCTTCTCATCTGTTTGTTCCTTATCAGATTTATATAACTCTTCAAATGTTGATTCTTCCTTCACTTCTGGAGGAGTGGCTGCATTTGTAATTGCGTTCAAGATCTCCTCTTCTTGAGAAGAGGAGATCCTAGCTTTTGCAAGGATCTCAGTGAGTAATTCCAAACTTACACTCATCAAATCAAATGCTTAAAAAATGAAAAATAAGTATATGACAAATGCAAAAGATAGTACGAAATGAGTGAGTACAAAACGAGTGCAAAAATAGAAATTAAAAGTGCGCAAAAATTTGTACAAAACAAAAATGAACATATACAAAATTAAAAACAAGTTAGTATGAAATAAAGGCTAGCCCAAAAATGAAAGCAATCCAAACTGAAAAATGAAAAGGGAAATTTGCGTAAAAACAAACTCGTATTTGTAGAAAATGAAAGAACACACTTGCAGAAAAAGTAAATACTTTGCATAAAAATAAACAGACTTGCGAAAACAAAGGAACAACAAGGCTTTGGGGCACCCCACTATAGTGGATGCGTATGGTTGTTACACCACGGAGATTCCAAAAATTTCGTAGTGAAGTCATCCTTGTGTCTTACTATTTTCCCTTCCCTCTTGTTGTGTAATATAAAAGTAATCTATCTATCTATCTAAACTCTGATCCCTTTTAGCACCTCCCCAGAAACGACGCCAAAATGTTGGGGAAAAAAACATTAAACAATTTATAACATATATCCAACGATTTAATTGTCAACCTGGAGGGAGCATAAACTTGTGAGGTACAAACAAAATATATGCAGGTGCAGAGTATTGCTAACTTATTCTAAAACTGAAATTGAATCTAAGTTATGAAAATAGGAAATGACATAAAAATAAATCTAATTGCAGAAAACATGAAATTACATAAATTAACTTGGTAAAGAAGGACTGAAATTGCATGAAATAAAGTGGTATAAAACAATTAACAATATCTTGTGAGCTCATGATAAATCTATACTATCAATTCATAAGAAAGAAACTGAAATTAACATAAGAGAATCAAAGGATGTGCATTAAGCATCATCTCCATTACATAAAAATAAAAATCTATTCTATGACTAACTCTGAACTATTCTCTACTTCCAAACCACTAGAGAGGCCTCTAACCAAAATGAGGAGAGAACCCTCCTATTTATACATGAATTCAAGATAACTAATCATAATTACAAATCCACTAATATTATCTCAACTTATCCCTCAAAATCCTCAACAAAATCTACAATGCACCCCTTCAAATCCTCAACAAATCTACAAATAATCCCTTCAAATCCTCAACAAATATTGGATGAGATATTCTCTCCACATTTCCATTATCTTCTCCTTGAAGTTAGTCCACATCTTGAGGATGAAATTCGAATTTCAGGCTAGGTGGTCACTTTTGAGCTTGTTAAAGTCTTCAGATACACCCATAAGCATCACCACACTCACCCAACTTTAAAGTATAATGAAAATATTTTATTTTTCTCAATAATTAACCACAAATTCACTCAAAATACTAAAAAATAAATGATTTGGAAAATGGTAATATAAACCCATATTTATTATGAAAGTGGTGAATATTAATGGTTTTATGGAAGGATAGGATAGGAATAAGGTAATAAATGGTATGTAAAAGATGAATAAAATGTGGTGTTTTTGCGGCTCAACAAAGACTCATAATTTATTGCATCAATGACCATCAACATGTACTACTCCCGAGGGTATAATTCTATATTTCCATCCCATGGGGACATGAAAAATTAATGAATAACATGATCAAATAAAGACTTGAAAGATCCTACGTCATGATATAATTGTGATGCAAGATCTAAAACATTTTGAGGTAGAGATTTCTTAGTAATAACTTTATTGGATTTAATGACAAGATCGGTCCTATCTCTTATTGCTAAATCATGGAGCACTTGATATGATTTTTTATTTAAAATATCAATCATAGTCTAGGCACTGTCAGGAATTTTATCCAATTGAGTTAATATGTCCTGAGCATCCTGTAGAAGCAACAACTATATCCATCGACCATCTTGTGAGATTGTGAAATGCTTTCAACATGAATACATTTGGATCACGATATGGTCCCATATCATTGACATGAAACCTTCATCAAAGGTTTACCACTCAGCTTCTTAGATAATGACTAAATCTCCTTCTGTAAATTATCCTTTGCTTGATTCAAATATGAGAGAGATGATTTCTTCTTAGTCAATTATTCATTCAAATTTCTAACTTCATCATGTTTCTATCTTAATTCAATTTGAAATCTATTCACTCTACTTCTTTAATGCTCATATTGACTAAATTTTTATCCAGTTGATCAATGGGGTCTGCTGTAGAAGAAGCCTACAAAACAATAGTTTTATCCAGAGAAATCATGTTGTTTTACTTCCGCACTTGTTTTACTTCACTCTCCATAGACACAGAGTCTTTCTTTATTACCTTGATTTTCAACATTAATTTTATCCAATTCCGACTAAATTGACAATAATTCAACCATCTAAGGATGTTCACTCACTACTATATTTATCTTCTTTTTCAAAGCATATATCTCCTTATCTTTCTCCTTAAGAAATTTTGCACAGGGTTTTGATGACTGGGATCCTTAGCCAATGTGGAAATTTGTTTTTCCAATTCTATAATATTTATTTGTTTACCTTTGGTGTCATCTTTCTCATTCTTATATAAGTGCTCCAAACACTTGACATTGCCTTGAAACTTGTTTGTTCTTGCAGTGTATTTCATTACATCTCTGAACCCACCTTCACTAGTTTTCCTGTGTAGCTCCATTATTTCATGAGAGCACAATGCATCTAGGTTGATAGTTACCTGTGTTGTTTTATAGTTTGAGGGCTCCTTCTTTCCTATTGGTATAATTGGCTCTAGAATAACCAACTTGAGAATTTCTTGTCAAAAATCAAATGCAGAAATAATCTTCGCTTGATGACCCATATCAATATGTTTTTTAGGTAACAAGGTTTTCTTAAGATCAATATTGCCTTCCTTAATCTGAGCATATAGCCCAAATAAACTAGCTTTAACTGGAGAAGTTTGAGTAATTGATAAAGATCCTTACTAATAGGATGCACCTTTCCCTTGAGACCAAACTATAGATGGAAAATTATCGAGGACTACAAGGGCCAAAGTATTTAGTGTATGTCTCTGATGAATAATTGAGCCCAACATCTTTTCTGATATGAAAATTTTGGATTTAGACATTGAGCTCTCAGAGTCTCCTCCTTCAGATCCCGAAATTGATTCTGAAATATTCTTTTTTCCCAAAGTATTAGTCTTAAAAGGTGTTGGGATAACATGAGATATAGATTGTTGATATTGATATGATATCCTTTTTACCTCTTCTCATCTATCCAAGTTGGAAATATTGTCTAGCTCAGGATGAGGTTCATGTACATAGGTTGCTTGACTCACACCTATTCTTCGATTTGAGAAAATTCCTTTAGGATCATACTTCCAAACAAAACTAACTATAAGATTTAATATTTCTAGCATCTCTTCAACTATATTTTGAGTTTCCCTATCTTTAACATTGAAAAGGAAAACATATTGAGCTACTGTGAAATATCGAGTACTTTTATTTGAAAAAAATGAATGTCATCTGAATTAAAAATATGCCTGATGAAATCTAAAGCAAACAATCTAGGAGTTAAAAACAATGGAAGATGATAAGGAGCTAATTATGACCCATAGAATTGAATTTTGGTATGGTCCTCATAGAATAAATAGTCCCCTACATGCTCTAGAGGTTTTGGATGTAACATACTTTTACATCAAAGAAACACTCTTGGAGGAAGGTGATCAAACAACAAGGCATAGACCTTTGGCAAGACAAAATCTAAAAATACTTCATTATTAGGCTCAACCAATGACATATTCAAATTATAATTGTCAAAGAACTCTTTGTTATGATAGAATATCATAATTAGGATATAGGATTGATATCTGAAAACATTGAGAGATGCAAATTTCAAAATTATTTAATTGATCATGTATCATTTAAACTAGGAAGGAAATAATGTCTAGCTTGATAGGAGACTCATGACTTGTCAGAATTGACATTAAGAGGAAGCCTAAAATGGTATCATCTACTACTAAGTCATGACTATATCATAATACTTGACATACCATAGAAATTGTTTCCCTGGATGGTTCCAAAAATATGGTGAATTGAAAGGCAGTAAACTAGTAGGAGGCTCAACGTCATGCGGTAGCAGTGTCTTTATGAAAGCATTATGGATTTCAAAAGATAGTTCCCTCGTATTCTCACCAAGAGTATATTCATAAAAAAATAACTGTTTAGGGTCATCATCAATTTCCAACAAACCTTTATTGATCATGAAAATTATGTTTTTCATTCTAGAAACAATTTCTCTTTGTTTAGGGACATAATGTTACACACACCATTGAACCAATTCAGGGAAGGAAATCACTCTAGGAAGGATTTTTTTGGCAAGCCTTGAATTCTAGAGGTTCAAAACATCTATGCCCTATTCGATTGCTCTTGAAAATCACCGGAAACCAAGTTCATATTAGGAATCGATACTACTAGATCGTAAATATCAAATTGGTTATCTATTAAGTGATCTTAAATTCTGGAGGGATTATTCTCAGAAGAGGATGATGTGGTCCCTGTTACATATGCCATGATATCTTACTTTGAGGTTGGTAAATGATGAATTACACAAGAAGGAGGAATAAATATTGAGTTTATGGGAGCATTAAAAAAAATAGGGAAAATGTAGCAAAATAAAGGATTTTATAGGTGAGAGATTTGAATTTCCTGGATTAAATGAGTGAGGCAAATGTCAATTGGTGATTGGAAAATGATTTTAGGAACCAGTTGCATTGATTGGTGGGGATCGTTGGTCTATATGATGGTGGAGTGAAATATCCATTGGGACAATAAATATTTTGGGTCCAGTTAAACGATGGTGACAATGATGAGTATTTTCAGGGTCATTTGAGAGAAATTTTGCAAGACTTATTTTGAGGCCTTGAACTGCTCCTAGGTAGACACGTGTCACGAAATTTTGAGTACCAGGGTCCGAAATTAAGGAGAACAATATTCAACATGCAATAGAGTAATAAATTTTGCGGCCGCATCACTATGGACCGTTGGATCTCAAACTGTTTCAAATCCAACGACCCATAGTGCTATGGCCACAGCATTTATTACTCTGTTGCATGTAAAATATTTTTTTCCCAAAATTAATATTCACAACCTTGTATCTTTCAGGAACTGAAATCATATTAGTTGTTGATTTAGTTGCTTAGATCATCAACCTGCACTCCGATTGAATTGCAAACTCCCTTAGGGGCCCTAATAATATTCCTATTATGCCATTGAATGATGACCAATTCAAATATTTTATTATTCCCGGTAGGTGGCTTCAGGTTCAAGCACAAGTGGTTTTAGGAAACTTCTTTTATGCCCCCGAATCACTACTTGAATGCCACGTGGATCAATGGTCTTCGCTTTAGGGTCTCCCACATGAATTAATGATTGTGCACCTTGGTGACCCTGAAGGCATAACGACCATTGATCTTATCCACATATATCGAGGTAAAAGATACAATTAGACTTTGTTGTAACCAATAGGTTATCATCGCATGAGGTGACATAATAAATGTTTACACAACCTCATCTATGCCTGTAGTCACAAAATGGTTTTAGGCTATTCACGGAAGTAGTAAAATGGAATTGCTTTTGTGATCTTGACTCATCTATGTCTAGACATGTTTATCAAAGAATAGCACTTAAGGGTTGTGATGATATTTTAACAGGTGTGCAGCTTGGTGAGCCTAAATTCATTTCTACCATAGATATTGCATAGATGATGTCTAGGATTTAGGATATGTTGATATCTAGAATTTTAGATGGCCACTTAAAAAATTACATTATCCTTTCGAACAATTATGTCTATAAAAACACCATCTTGTGCTTCATGACTATGGTTATGATTGTTGAGACACCATATGATGTGCTCTATTTTGATCATGAGACTCGCTATCATTCTAGCCCAATCCATTGCGAAAAATATCACCAACAATGGGGTTTTGTGCACATATGTCATTTTATTTGTGGTATTTTTACACACAAGTACGTACCTTAGTGGTATTTGCACATATCCTTGACTTTCATATTTTTCTTCTAAGTTCTTCTTCAAGGTTATAAAATTAGAGGATGGACGAAGCATAGGATTGTGGTTGAGTTCATACTTAGCATAGTTATTAGTAATGTTAGCCTTCGTAACACAACATTTGAACTATTATAGTATTATTTTATATCTGAAATTTTTTATAGTCTCACCATGAAGTGAATGGAGACTTGTTTATGCACAATTGATTATTCCAATTTGAGTAGCTTTCTTAATTGACATTATCATGGCTCTAACAATAATCATTCCATATTTCATGCATAGTAACAATAACTTAAACTAGTATGTATGTATATATATATATATACTTACTTGTTTAAGCTTATTGTTTTACTATACTATATTCGATTGTTCCTCTGCATGAAATATGGAATGATTATTGACTTTGTAATGTTATGGATTGTGAAGCTAAATTTGTTTACTTGGTTTGGTTTATTTAAGATAAGGTTGTTTCACCTAATTGTTTGACACTATTTAATTGTTTTGAAACGATATTATGTTGTGACCGTGTGCTCGTGCATTATTATACTTGTTAGGAAAATAAAAGATTTATTTTATACTATTGTAATGGAATATAAATCTATGTAATCATTAGTTTTCTAATATAAACTTAATACATTACTAAGCAGATTTATACTTTAATTCAAGAACCAAAATGTTAATAATGAATAGTTCTTTTAAGCTAAAGAAATATTTTGGGTTAGCATTGGAGCATAAATAAAGAAGTAATCTACTAGAATATCATATAAATATAAACATTCAATGAAACTAATATCTACAAAGAACAATATAACTAAAATAAATATATTAGAAAAACAATTAGAAATAAACTCATTAGATACATATCTGAACTGGTTATGTATGTATAAGAAACTAGATTTGGAACAACCACATTCTGCCAACCATAGACCACTAAGAATCCAACCTACTTGCTCAACAATCACACTGAGTAGAAACCACGACACTGTAGGGGATAACATATCCTTCTCTCACTTAAGTAGAACTCGAGTGACCCGGTAGAGAACTCTAGCCTCTGTTAGGATATTTAGACACTTAGGAGTTAGTTAAGATAAACTTGTGTAATATATATGTTAGGTAAAGTGTGCTTCTTTAGTATGCATTAGTATGCATTTGTAAATATTCTAATCCAATGGTCATGATATGTTCTATACATAAAGTGATCCGATGGTTCAACTTCTCTTAGATCATACCTACCATTGATCCGTGGCTTAACACCCGATTGTTCCATGATCTCTATTTAAAGAGTAAGGAGGGTCCTTGGCTAGTTGATCGACTGTGAGGGTTAGTTAATATCAAAATGGTGTAGCTAAAAAGAAGAACCACACTGTTGAGGCCTGGAAAATTGCAGGCAGCAACAGCAAAGGATTCTCCCTAGTCAACGTTCCCAACTAGTCCATGACTGTTTGGTGTAGGGAATCGGTCCGGTTTGCGGTCCGGCCACCATAGGTCAAGAAACAAAAATAAAATGTTTTACCGGTCCATCGTATATATTTTTGTATTTTTTTACTTAAAGTATGATATGCAAGTGCCTATTTAACATGCAGATTGATTACGAATGCAAGGATTATTCACAATGTGATGCGCAGGTTCTTACCTCTCGTCTTAAACTCTCAAGCATCTAAATCACACACACAATAAGAACATAAATCTAACTATCTACCTATCCCCAGGGAGCCAGATTGTAACTTATTAATGAGTAATGTATCTTGTGCATGCATTATAAAGAGAAATTATAGGTAGTTGATATTTCTTCCCAAAAACACATGAACAATTAAAGATATTTAAACAACCAGATAGTCAATTGCTTATGAATAGCATTCATTACTCATGGTGGTAATTTCATAAAATAAACTAGAAATCATTAAAACAAGAACATAGGTCCTAAGAGTCAGAACGATCTCACAGTTAGTGGACAAAAGCTGAAAACGAAATAGTTCCTCTTCAACAAATCCATAGCATAACATTTGAACATCCCACCAAACTTTCTTCGACAAGCAAACTGTAATTCTTTATTGCAAAAGGAAATAGTTCTTCTTACAATATTTCTTCACTCATCTAACTGGGAAAAAATTCCCCTCTTCATCTAAATCCTCTATATTTATACAAAAGAACAAGACTGTTGGGTTTCCCACAAATAACTCTTGGGCTTCCCCAACTCTTCACTTCCCAAAATTTACTTTCACTAAATGTTTAAAAAATTTACAACGTATTACAAAAGTGAACAAATGTTCATGAGGAGGGCCCCACTTTATTGTTTAGAAATTTCTTCCATGCTGAAGCCTCTGAGGTGATACTTTCAAATTCAAAAGGTTCCAAGAATCGAATATTTATTTCGAATTTTGCAACCTGGTTCCTGATGGCTTCTATTCTGGCTGTACTCAGGTGAAGCTGATCTTCTAATAGCTACACACTAACCATGGAATGATCTACCTCGTTCCTTAGGGTCTATTCATCTAAATATTTAATGTGTTGTATTCTTCTTTCATCTTCTTGGTACCTTCTTTGCAAAATTTCCACAAACAGGCTGTGGTCGGGAAAAGCATCTATTCTTTGTTCAGCCTCTACCTGGCATCGGTTATAAGTAATCAGAAGTCTTCTAAATAATTCTATACATGCCCCTCTTGTCTTTCTAATAGCCTTCTTGAATTCCTCAGCTGTGTTGGTGGAAAACTCCAACAAGTCATAGTCATGCCTAAGGGCTTGTTGATCCTTTGAGGGTAACTCTGTAGGAGCTTCTGTATTTGCTTCTGATCTTGCGATCCTTCCTGTCAGGACTTCCAGGATGTCCTAAGATCTATCAAAAAAATATGAGGAGGTCTCCAAAATCTCCTCCAACCGGCTGTCTATCTGCAAAACCCTGCATCTTTCCTCCTCTATGGCCACCTGCAGCTGAAGCATCTTGGCTCTCTGTGCCAAAACATGTTCTTTGAAAGGTTGAAGACTAACTTGTTGTTCTTTGGCTTCCTCTAAAGCTGTTGTCAATGAGGTAATATGCTCTTTAATTTTTTCCTCCTGCCCTTGATATTTCCTCTCACTTACTTCCAAGGTAGTCTTCTACAACTCTAGATCCTTTATCCTACCTAGCAGTTGTTCCTTCTCTTCCCTCAACTCTTGATATTCCTGTTGTACTTTCTCCAGACACTCTTGAGCGGTCTCCATAGATCTTTTCTCTATCTGGAGGACCTGAAGTTCAGCCTTTGAAGACTTGATTTTTTTTTGTATGTCTTCAAACTTTCTCTTTAACTTATTATTTTCTTCTCTTTCCTTTCTCAAAGTATCTTTGAGTTGAGAAGAAGACTTCTTTGATTGCTCCAGATCAGTCATTATTTTATCTACATTGTCCTCTGAAGCATGGATTAATGCAGCTCCCACTCTGATAGTGAACCTGGGGTCTCTGTCTATCCCGTATACAATGGTTGTATCATTTGTCATCTTACCAGACAGGCCCCCAGTTTAAACCTTCCTCTCGGTTCTTTTTACTATCCTTTTCTTTTCTTTATCATAAAAGATAGTATTAAAATCTTGTACCTCTTCTTGTTTCTTCTGTTCAAAGGGGATTAGCCTAAGGGTGGGGACCATAGATTGTCCTCATGTGCTAGCAACGGGTACTTTAGGATCTTGAATGTTGGGGTTTTCCAAGTCCTGGGCCTGACTGTCTGCTACGTTAGGAGCTGATTGTTCTGTCACTGTTTGTGTCAGCTTTATCTTCTCTGCCTCCTGCTTCTTCAGCTCCTCATCTAACTTCTTTTTCCTTTCTTATTGTTCGCTTTTGGAAGCTTCTTCTCCCTTTCTGGCTGCCTCTTGTGTAGCTCTTCTTTTCTCCTCCTCCTCTCCTTTTAGCCATCCTTCGGCTTCTTGGGCTAACCTCTGAGCTTCTTCATTTATTTTCCTAGTTTCCTCCTCCTCGTCCTTTGCCTACTCGTCTTGTCCCTTTCCACCTTTGGTGGTGATTTTCTTTTTAAACCTTTTCCTTAAGGCTGTCATGTTTAGTGCACTTTGGAAAATGGATTCCTCTCTGTCCCAGTGGCTAGTGTATTCAAATCAGACATTAGCCTTTTTGCAGTGTTCCGCAACCTTGCTATGGGAGTCATTCCTGTGGAAAGGCATTTCCCCAAAATGGAACTTCTCCAACTCCTCCACGAATTCATCGGCTTTCTTTACCCTAGTAAATTTGTAACTCCCCAATCTGAAAGGCAAAGGAGGGTATGCTGCCTTCTTATGTTCAAATAAAAAATTTCCTATGCCATCTAGAAAGACTTGTCTAACTACCTCTTTCTGAATTACATAGTCTGTGGCATACTTATGCAGTAGTGAGGGTGCTCTAGAGCCTCCAAACATTCTTAAATATAGCCCATCCTCAGTCAAATAATAATCATCATACTCTTCAATCACCTGCAATGCCTCCTCTGACATGCAGTCGCATTCTTTTAATAAAATCAGGGTATACAATGGAATAATGAAATGCTCACACACCTCCCTGTAGTGACTGTGGTATTTTTTTGGGCCCACAGTGGCTTGTATGCTGAGTAAATTGGTGATCTTTCCTTGTCCCAGATGCATCTCAGGTTGGGGAAGAGTTGATTGCATAGTATGCAATCAATCAGCATGGAGCTCATGTAGAACTCTGATTTATTTTGGGACACCCCTCCTAATGTTTGTAGAAATTCTGACCAGCAATAGATTAATTTCACTCACAACAAATTACAATTGATCATGCAAAATTGTCAACAATGGAGACTGAAAATGGAGCTGTAACACAAAATTATATTAAATCAGTGTACAATAGCCAACCCTGTAATATCATAGGTTGCTGAATATATAGAATACATCAATAGGTCGAATGCATAAGGAGGCATCCAAAACTAGCATAAAGTAGGCTTACCCAAAATAGGCAAATCCCCCATAGGTGTAAAATGTTGATCCCAAATCTGTCATGAGGCTCACGAATTGGCATGGGAAAGCTAATGAGTGGTGGAATGGAAGCTCATACATGCTTTTTCATGGACGAAAGAGTGGAGGATGAAAGGGCAAGAAAACAAGTTCACCTCACCTAGTCTTGCTTTCCTATGTGCCTTAAAACACTGAAAAAGTAGTCAATAAAGCAGAAAAAGCAGAAGGGCGCCTAGGAGGCCAGGAATAAAGTATATTTGATTCCTAAGGCTTTCCCAAGTGCTACATGAGTCAAATATGGCAAGTTTGACCTCTATGGATAGGTAATTGGCAACTTGCACATGGTGGGACTCATGAACTAGGCAAATAAGACAAAAATAAATGAATTAATGTCTAAGTGGGTAATACTATGGGTTTGATTATTCTAAAA
>LPNX010444977.1:121348-132052 GCA_001517045.1 Pseudotsuga menziesii
CTAATTGGCCCTTCTGTAAGCATGAATGCATAACCTGAAGTGGACTTCCTATCTGTGCTATCACCTGTCCAATCAGTGTCAGTAAAACCAATTAACTCAAGGTCAGAATTGGCTTTATAGAAAATCCCATGTGTCCTTGTTCCCTGAACAAAGGTAAGGATCCTC
The DNA here is from genome assembly GCA_001517045.1 of Pseudotsuga menziesii. NCBI lineage: Eukaryota > Viridiplantae > Streptophyta > Pinopsida > Pinales > Pinaceae > Pseudotsuga > Pseudotsuga menziesii. The sequence goes on from LPNX010444977.1 coordinate 121,514, forward strand.
TTGGCTGCTTTCCAATGGATCTCATGGGAATGATCCATGAATATAGAAGAAACACTGACTGCATAACAAATATCAGGTCGAGTATGTGTCAAATACAATAAACATCCAATCAACTGTCTATACAAAGTGTTGTTTACCATCGGTGGAGAATCATCTTCCTCCAGCTTCACTCCTGAAAGGAAAGGAGTTTTTCTTGCTTTGCAATATTGCATTCTGAATTTGATCAGCAAATCCAAGGCATATTTGGACTGGTGCACCTTGATTCCAACTTTGGTTTGAGCAATCTCAAGCCCCAGAAATTGACTTAAGAGACCCAAATCTGTCATGGAGAAGGCTTGGTTCATAACTCCTTTTAGGGAAGCAATCTCAGCCTGTGAGCTTCCTGTAATGAGGAGGTCATCAACATATAACACAATGATCATTAATGAACCATTAATTACCTTCAGATAGACATTTGAATCTGATTTGCACTGAACAAAATTCAGAGATAGCAAGAAGCTATCTATCTTGGCATACCAAGCCCTGGGGGCTTGCTTTAGCCCATACAATGACTTTCTCAACCTGGACACAAGAGAATGGTTAGTAGAAAATCCTTGGGGCTGCTGCATATATATCTCCTCAGTGAGATCACCATTCAAAAAGGCACATTTTACATCCATATGATGTACCTCCCATTGCCTTGATGCTGCGATGGCTAGAGCTAGCCTGATTGAATCCATCTTTTCCACTGGGGAAAAAGTCTCATTGTAATCGATGCCATGAAATTGTGAGTCACATTTAGCTACCAATATATCCTTGTACTTCAGTGTTGAACCATCAGCATCAAATTTGGTCTTCTAGACCCACTTACACTGTACTAGTTTTCTCCCTGGAGGAAGATCCACTAGCTCCCATGTGTTGCTCTTCTGTAGCGAGTTGAACTCCTCATTCTTGGAAGCTTGCCATCTTGGATCTCCTGCTGATTATTAATATGTTTGAGGATCAGACTCCACCATCAAATATCATTTTTCAGCAAACTCAGGATCCTTCATGCACAGACCACTCTCAAATTGAGATCTAGTCCTCCTTGGGTCATTGGGATCCCCAGCTAACTGTCATGCTGCATGTAGTGTCTTGGATTCCCATTTAGGCCTTGTGGGTATGTTTGGGTCTGAAATAAACTCATATCCATCAGACAAATCAGAATCAGCATGTTCAACAAACTCTTTACTTACTTCTTGAGGTTCAGGTGGTGAAGAGGCTTCACCAATTTCCACATCTACAAGGGGTTCTTCTTCAAACTGAACACACCTTTCGATGAAGGATTTGTTTGTGCTCAAATTTATCAACTTGTCCCCTTTTGAATCTTCAGAGTATCCCACAAAAAGACACTCTTGGCTTTGGGGCTGCAAATCCTTCCTCTTATCTGTCGGGATTCTAGCCCATGCCTTTGAGCCAAAAATCCTGAAATGGGTCACATCTGGCTTGTGCCCACTCCATGCTTCGAAGGGAGTCATGCCATACAACTGTTTGTGAGGCGCCCTATTCTGGATATAGTCTGCACAGTTGATAGCTTCGGCCCAGTACTTTGGTGGAAAATTTTTGGCCTCCATCATGCATGTTGCCATCTCCTTCAGTGATCTGTTCTTCCTCTCTGCAACACCATTCTGCTGTGGTGTATAGGGGATAGAATGATGCATCTGAATACCTGCATCTACACAATAGTTAATAAACTCAGTCTTGACATACTCACCACCATTGTCAGACCTGAGTACCTTGAGTTTTCTTCCACACTGGTTTTCAACCAAAGCCTTGAAGACTTTGAATAGGCCAAAAACTTCTGACTTGTGTTTCATGAAGTGAACCCAACAATACCTGGAAAAATCATCAATAAAGGTCAATGCAGATTTGTCCTGACTCATGGAAATATGAGGGAATGGGCCAGAAACATCACTGTGAATCAGTTTGAGGGGTGCAGAGGTTCTCTCATGGCTGGCTTTTTCAAATTTGTGCTCTGGGTGTTTTCCTAGGATACAGCCTTAGCAGACTCCTTTGGAAATTTTTATCTTGGGAAACCCTATGACCATATCTTTCTCACTAAGATCAGACAAATACTTGTAATTTAAATGGCCAAATATTTCATGCCATAGCTTGCTAGCTTCATTAGCATGGATAAGAAGAGCAGAGGGGTTTGAGTAAGGCAGGAAGTGTGAAAACATGTATACCTTTTGAGCATGATTCGCTACTCCTTTTGCAATGATTCTTCCACTTGAGATTTCTGTGATCTCAACTTCATCTGGTGAGAATATGACTTTCTTAGGAGACCCAGTGTGGGTCATCTGGTACACTGATAGAAGGTTGGAGGCGAGACCAGGGACATACAGCACGTTGTTGAAGTTACCATGATCAAGTTCTATCCTTCCTTTTCCTTTACTTTCAGTGAGAGAGTCATCTCCCAGTACAATAGATGGTCCTTTCGACATATCCAGTGAGGAGAAGGCCTCCTTAGTCAAAACCATGTGTCTTGAAGCTCCAGAATCTATGATAAAATTGGGTGAGCTTGATGTGCCAGCAACTAGAGCATGAACTCTCTCTCTGTCATCGGAACTTGATCCTCCTTCTCTCTTCTTTGAGCTTTCTGGAAGGGAGATTCCATTCTTCTCCAGGAGATTGGGCAGCATATCAATCTGCTTTTTCATACAAGAGCTTTCAGTGTGATTGCCCTTCGAACAGTATGAGCACTTGTTCATTTCACCTTTGTTTTTCTTCTTTTGGGTATTTTTCTTGGGACCTTGTTGATCCTCTGGAGACTGCTTCTTGTATCTTCTTTACTCAGGTGGCTTTTTAGATTTCTTTTTGCTTTTAGAATCCACCCTCGAATCTCCAGCAACCAGAGCTTAGTCTTTGGAAGGTTTGATGGTGCCCATCATCACCAGCTTGTCTTGTTCTTGTGTGAGAGATTCCATGAAATCTGCAAGGCTAGGCATCTTCCAGGTTCGAGCTGTGAGTTTTGTGGCATAGAAGGTCGAAACAAAGACTGAGTAGTCAGGTCCTAGCTTTGAGAGGATGGCCAATACGAGCTGATCATCTTTCTTTTCGATACCACACTGCTTCAGCTGCAAAACTAGTGCTTTGAACTTGGAGAAATATAGCTGGAGGGATTCAAAGATACTAGGACTCAGATAAATCGGCTCATTCTCGATCTGATGTCCCCTCATCTCATCTATCTTTCCAAAAAGATCAAAAAGATTCTCCCATACTTGATCCGGTGAAGTTAATCCATCGAGATGGAAAAGGAGGTCTCGGGAAATACTGAGAGATAGGAGGCCATAGGCCTCATCTCTCCGATTGTGCCATTTGATCTTCTCTGCAGCTGCATTGGGCTCTGCTTCTATAGCCATAGTCACCCTGTAGAGGCCTTTCGCTCTCAACAAGATCTCCATCTCTGCTTTCCATTCAAAAAAGTTGAAGGGAGTCAAGATAGTTTTATGTGAATCCATAGCTTTAGAAAATCTGTCTCGGCTGTCAGTAGAAGGCTCCCAGTCTTGATGTCAAACCTGAAAAAGAATTTTTGAAGGAGAGTAACAATCTACAATGGCTCTGATACCATGTAGAAATTCTGACCAGCAATAGATTAATTTCACTCACAACAAATTACAATTGATCATGCAAAATTGTCAACAATGGAGACTGAAAATGGAGCTGTAACACAAAATTATATTAACTCAATGTAAAATAGCCAACCCTATAATATCATAGGTTGCTGAATATATAGAATACATCAATAGGTCGAATGCATAAGGAGGCATCCAAAACTAGCATAAAGCAGGCTTACCCAAAATAGGCAAATCCCCCATAGGTGTAAAAAGCTAATCCCAAATCTGTCATGAGGCTCACGAATTGGCATGGGAAAGATAATGAGTGGTGGAATGGCAGCTCATACATGCTTTTGCATGGAGGAAAGAAAACAAGTTCACCTCACCTAGTCTTACTTTCCTATGTGCCTTAAAACACTGAAAAAGTAGTCAATAAAGCAGAAAAAGCAGAAGGGCGCCTAGGAGGCCAGGAATAAAGTAGATTTGATTCCTAAGGCTTTCCCAAGTGCTACATGAGTCAAAGATGGCAAGTTTGACCTCTATGGATAGGAAATTAGCAACTTTCACATGGTGGGACTCATGAACTAGGAAAATAAGACAAAAATAAATGAATTAATGTCTAAGTGGGTAATACTATGGGTTTGATTATTCTAACACAATGTTGATGCCATGCAGGATGAGAGGCTATTGGACACAATGTTGGCCCAATTGAAAATGGTCACCTGTGTTGCAAAATAAAAAATTATCGACACCCACTCCAATTTGAATCTTTTGTTGTGGGCTCTCCCAAAAATCCTATTGAGCATCAAGGCAATGAACCTGTAAGGGGTTCTTAGGCTTGCGGTGTCATATTCTCCAGTTGGATTGGTTCTAAAGTTTTTTCCAGGCATGAGCATCCTCTTGAGTGTCTCGACGAGGTCCATCCTAATGATTTTTAGCCAGTCTTCAGTCAGATATATTTGCACTTCTGGCAAGTGGTAAGCAAGGGCTACATATCCAGGGATATAAGCAGCATAACCCTGTTTATCAACATTTTCCAGAATCATGGTGGTCGCATCTGCCTTGGGCAGAATCCACCCAATCACCTCCGAGCATGGAAAGAGTTTAGGTCTTGTAGCAATTTTCATTAATGAGGATCTTTCTATGTTGACATAGATATTTTATTCCTCAAAACCTATGTCAAGCACCTCTCGATGCGTAATCGATCTGTAGATTTCTCCCCACTGATATTCCATCTCTACACCAATTATGCATTTGGTGTCTTCGTAAATATATTTGACTCTAGTGATGACTTCGACGTCGGGTTTTTCTTCGACCATGGGAGCCTTCTTCTTTTGACGCTTAGACATCTTAAGTTCTGAGGAATTTCCTTGTCATGTACAGGAGGAATTAGGTTCTGCTAGGTCATTTTCAAACAAATTTTAAAGATTAAGATAACAATATAAAGGTTTTACCTCGTATGCGTTAAACATGACTGCAGTTAATAAAATAAAATAAAATTGTTCAAACAAATGTTCCTGCCCGAAAAACTAGAACCAGCTTAGTCCAACAAAGTTCGAATGTGGGAAAACAAGGCCTATGTCACAAATGAAACAGTCCCGGGCTCTCTTTCAACGCCATGACCAACACATTATGTGGACACCTAAGGCACTTAATCTAAAAATCTCAAGGGGACACTACCGGTGAGAGCACCTTAGAAAACTGTACATGCTCATCTTATGGTCCATCTTAGACTGGGTAATGCGATACTACCCCGGACCAGCTCGGGGTTCGAATTCGACAGTGACCAGGGTCTCTCTAAAAAATTAACTAAAAACAACACTGAGGTCTTTGATTTGCAGAATGTGGGTGACCGGACCAGTAGAAACAAACCCAGTATTCCCTATGAAATCCAAGAAATCCTTCCCCGAACGGTTGAACACAAAATGAGACAAACTGGTGCAGACAGTGTAACAGCCGTCTACACCGGTTTCACCAACAATCAAGTGCAGGCCATAAGACCATAACGGTCATGGAAGAAAACATCAAGTAAACCACAAAATCCCACCCCCACTAACAGTCACACTATTCACTTCAGAATATATACATGTCATGATGGGAACAAGGGCCTACCTGGCACTGCTGCGCGACTGGCAGGAGGAAAACTGTTGAGCTTCCACAGCGGAGCAACCTAGGATCGAGGGTACCGACAATGAGAATCCTAGTTTGATCGAGCGAAAACGACAACGTAGAGAAAGTCCAAAAATAACAATAAAATAATAAACTACCAGACCCACTATATATATACCCCCGGTCAACTATGCTCGGTGGGAAAAAGGTCATCAGGTGGTAAAAAGCAAGGGATCGACGACCATATCAACATTGCCTCTATAACGTCAGACAATGAAAAAGTTGGAAGAACTGCTGAGGCATCTGTGGAGAAACAAAATGATACTCACATCGGAGCTCGCAAGATTAAAGCATCGGAGTGATACAAGGCTGGAGAGCCGCAACGATGAAAACACAAAAGAAACCAAGTTCCGCAGACCGAAAAAAATTGGAGAAAAAGCCAACATGACTTTGACAAAGAAACATTGGTCCCGCGGGAAATAAAATTAAACTACGTCAAAAAGACAACGCTTTTCAAAGCTGCAACGGTGGACGCTGAAATCTCAAGGATCAGTGAAACAAAATGGCGGGGTCATGAAAAGTTAATGCAATCATCAGGGAACTTTGTAATGCACCATCCACAACTGCAGAAACTGTATAGACAATGCGTTCCAACGGTATTCCAACAAGTCGCCAATTCAGACAAATAAAAAAGGAAACAAAATCTTGGATTGGACTCGGCTTCTTGTTATCTTTCTGCAACGGCGGGTGTGCAGATGACTAGACTTCTAACTTAATCGTCCAAAAAACTTCCGATGGCAAGGAAAAACAAAAGGTGAAACATCACTGGCATAAAAGTAATCTTTGTGCAGAACATCAAGCAAACTCAAAAGCTGAGCCAAAATGAGTTAAAGGAGGGTCCCAAATTTTTTTGAATTTAGGGAAAATGTTGCAGCTGCAACAATTGGTGACTACCTGGTGAAACCCATATTTCTGACTTAACTTCTTCCCAGTAAAATACTGCTTGATCATCTAGCTCATAAGTGGAATTCTTCTAGATGCTTGCATTCCTAAGATGGCAAACACACGCATTTAAATCATCGAGAAGCAACCCACTTTTTGGGGAATGGGGACACCCAAGATATTTGAAATTCCAGATAACTCTTTTGAGGCCTAATAGGTGAGATTTATTTTACCTCTACCTTTGGGTAGTTTCTAGCTTGGACACCATAGGATCGTAACATATGGTAAACAACACTATTCCTTTGTTTCTCTTTCCCATGCCAACTGCACTTTTGTGCTGTTTGAACTTTTGTTCTTTGAGTCCTCCATCTACCTCTTTTTCTGAATTTTATTTAGGCTCTTCTATCCTTAGTGTCCTTTTTTGTGAGAGAAGAATTTACTTTTCAGCTCACGGACGGAGAAGAACTTTAGGCAAATTGAAATTCATGTTTCTGACACTGTGTTTTGATATGTATTGCTTCTTTAAGGAGTTTTGACTCTTAGCAGCCTTTATGCTTTCTGAAATTATGGCATGGGATCATTTATATATAGTAAAACTGTTTACCTTGCTTCCTCTCCATGGGCCTTTTTCTATCACTCCCTAGGACATCTTAGATGTGAAATGGATGGAGCCTCAAAATAGTATTCTAGACCTCTTAATTCTGATTTATTTACAGGGGTTAAGTGGGGCTTCAATGAACACATGACCGATTAGGAAAACTTCCTACTAGAAGGCATTCTATCATTTCCAAAATAAAATGCAGTTTTTTTCTCAAAGATTTCAGTTAATCAAGAACCCTGATGCTTACCATGCAACCAAAAGTTTGCCTCTCTATTCAAACCAAAAAATAACTAGAAACAAAATGGTAAACCAAAACAAAACAGCATCAATTTATTTATGTACAAAAACATTAAATCAAAAGAAAAATAAAATTATGTGCCCCCCCCTGAAAATTTTTCAATCTAATGAGTCAAGGGGCTAGGCTGTATTGCAGACAAGAGATACCTATCCATGGTCTAATTGTACTATTTTTGAAACCAGAATCATGTCTACTGATTTACAATTAACCTGAGGAAATCGAAGGAGATCAGGCTGAATGTCAATTATACTGCTAGCTTTTTCTGAAGCGTGATATTTTAGTTCAAGCTCCGTTAGATAATTCCCCAGAACAAAATTAGCAGATTCATTTCCTTCTCCCAACTTAGTGATAGTGTGTTTCATGTAAGGTTCTCTTGAAATTTTGATCTAATTTGGGGTACCCTTATGAGGTAACCATAAATGAGACCAGTCTGAAGCAAAATACCCCTTTATCCTGGAAGACCAATCTCGGTTCAAAATAAGCCCATAACCATCCGGTATGTCAGCCACCATAATATCAATAAATTGACATATCGTGTTATTTACAGATAAACGAATGAGAACATTCTTCATTTCCCCCACTAATTTGACACTTGTTCTATCTAGTTGAATGACTTCCTAGGCCATGGGTTTTGGCTTCCCATTAATTTTCTTGCAAACTACAAGTGGCATAACATTTATCGATGATCCAGAATCTACCAAACAATTATGCACCTTATGATTCAGCATTTCTAGAGTCAAAAGGAAAGGTGGGGTTTTAGATTTTTCTTCCCAAATTGATTCGGCATCTTCCTCCACCGGTTGATTTTCAGTGGGTACTTCTTCTTCTGGTTCTTCATTCTTTTCAGTATTTGCTTTATCAACATCGAATTTTCCTTCCATGAGCTTGGCAGGCTTGTTGATTTGTTCTGTCTCCTAGTTGAGAATGGTAACTTTGGGTATTTCATCTTCAATATTGTTCTTTGACTGTCTCTTGACATTCTTTTGCAACTTCTTAATATTGGAAATTGTCGCATTGTCTTTAATTATCAGATCCATGTCTTTTGTTGTTGGTGGTATGTTCTCAGGTTTAGGAGTACCCTTTTCTGTATCAAACATCGAGACACAATCCCATAAAAACATGGTATCATTTTTCTGTCTTTCTATGGTCTAAATACTCTTTTTCTCTTGACCACTGTCCTCAGATAATTTAGAGTCCAAAAGCTGATTCATTACCAATTTCATTGAATTTAACCATTGAGGACAATTCTTTTCAGAATGGGGTTATTGGTGAAAAGTGCAGAAATTGTCCATCCCTACCTTTGTCAAATTCATTGATGCTGAATTATGTGGAGGATTCTTGAATTGGTTCTTATCCTCCTTTTTTTGTAGTTGGGCTTATAAGTTTTATGAAATTCCCTTTCTTTCTCCAAATCTATTATTTTGTTGGAGAGTTTTTGAATCATTTTTAACATTCCCTCAAAATCATGTGATTTCTCCTCTTTAGGTTTAGACAGCAATAAGGCTCTTCTCCTGGCAGTTTTTTCTCCAGGTTGCTTGAGATAATATTCTATACTTTCCTTTTCAACCTCTACTCTTTCTGCCTCTTCATAAGTCTCAACTAATGTAGGTTTAACTTGAGCTTTTGCAAACATAGCCAAGTTAGGGCCTAAAGCTGAGGTATAGTACTCAATCAGAACCTTATCAGACGGCTTATCAGTTGTAGAGAAGTTCTTGAGGTAAGTTGAAAAACTTTGAGTGAAATGATGTACCTTCTCATTCCTTTCTTTTTTCAAAGCGCCCAGACCTTTCATTAGTGATGCATGTGTCTTTTGGGCTGCATATTTACTTCTGAAAATCCTTTAAAAGGTGTTGCAATCGGGGATAGAGTTTGGAGGCAAACAAAAGTACCAGGATGCTACTGCTCCTTTAAGGGTATGCGAGAACAAACTACAGACAACATCCTCATACTCCCCAACCCTTAACCCTTCTATTTCCAAATAGAAACTTTGAAAGTGGTCATCTATGGCAACCTTCTCATCGGGATCAAACTTAGGCAGCAACTTCTCAAAAGTTTGAGGTAGGTTATGCAATGGAGGTGTTAGGTTCAAGGGTGATTTGGCTTTCCAAGCCGGCGGTGGGTTGGGTTGATTCACATTTATAACTGCCATGAGTGAAAAATGAGGAGGTGAAAGAACAGGAGTCTAAATAAGAGAACCATAAGGTGTAACCGGGCCTACTTGCTTCCAAGGTTGAACCACTTCCTGTAAGGTCGTTTCTACAAGTTCTTCCAAACACTAAACAACACTGAGTTTTCCAACATAGGACAGTATTTCCCTTTATCTTTTCGTAAGTGTTTGGATCAAGTCAAAAAAATGATTTCAAAAATATCACTGGTGGGGTAATATTCAGAAAAATGGGTTTCCTCAATCAGCCATGCACTAGCGGCCCTCCTTCTAGCGCCAAAAACTGTTGAGGCATGGAAAATCGTAGGCAGCAATAGCAAGGGATTCTCCCTAGTCAACGTTCCCAACTAGCCCGTGACTGTTTGCTGTAGGAAATACGTCCAGTTTGAGGTCTAGCCATCATAGGTCAACAAACACAAATAAAAGGTTTTACCGGTTGCATCCCGGTCCACCGTATATATTTTTGTATTTTTTGACTTAAATTATGATATGCAAGTGCCTATTTAACATGCAGATTGATTAAGAATGCAAGGAGTATTCACAATGCGATGCCCAGGTTCTTACCTCTCGTCTTAAACTCTCAAGCATCTAAATCACACACACAATAAGAATGTAAATCTAACTATCTACCTAACCCCAGGGAGCTAGATTGTAACTTATTAATGAGTAATGTATCTTGTGCATGCATTATAACGAGAAATTACAGGTAGCTGATATTTCTTCCCAAAAACACATGAACAATTAAAGATGTTTAAACAACTAGATAGCCAATTGCTTATGAACAACATTCATTACTCATGGTGGTAATTTCATAAAATAAACCAGAAATCATTCAAACAAGAACATAGGT
>LPNX010444977.1:155266-167468 GCA_001517045.1 Pseudotsuga menziesii
ATCGAGGTATCTAAATACCTTAGTCGAGGTATTTAAATACCTCGGTCGAGGGTTTTTTAAGCCCGCAATACCTCAGTCGAGGTATTTAAATACCTCGACCGAGGTATTTAAATACCTCGGTCGAGGGCTTAACAAGCCCTCGGTCGAGATATTAAGACCTCGGTCGAGGGCTTAACAAGCCCTCGGTCGAGATATTAAGACCTCGGTCGAGGGCTTAACAAGACCTCGACCGAGGTGCATTTTTATTTTTTTGCCGAAATGTGCTTGCCAAAAAGTGTTACCCAGGTCCGTGGAATCACCCACAGGAGTCATCGACAGAGGCTCCATGGGGACTAGAAGCTTAACCAGTCAGTGGAGATAAACTCAGATAAATGAGTACAGATCCTAAAATCAAAATATAACCCAACCAATGGATGTGATATACAATGCTCTGTTCGAAGGTGACATGACTCAAAAGCTACCAAAGATAACATCTTTCCTTGTCCGGATTTTTGGTTTTTTGATTGTTTTTGGACTTTTTCAAATATTTAAAAAGCTTGAAAAAGAATAAAATTGCTTTATAGTTACAGACTAGGAGGAGACGAGTGTCATAAGGAAAAACAAACTAGTTCCAAGCAGTGGAACATACCTATGCTCAATGCAAGGATACATGTGTAGGATATCGACACTCAGGGGAAAATCCCCTCCCGGTAAAAAGGGAATCAAGCTGCAAAGGATATAAAAAAAATGGCTCTTCATGGCTAGACATGAGACAAGCTTGGGCTATATGGCTGAAACGCAATGTCAGGGAAGTCGACATAAAGCTCAATAAGGCAGGCAAAGCTCATGATAATGCATTCACAACTTGACATGAAGGAGTTTTGAGGGAAATAGGCCAGCAAAATATCAAGAGGAGTATGAGGCTCTTGCGAAATGTCATGGAAGTACTATACAACGGACTCCCACACCATAAAGGAGAAAACGTCAGCATGGGAACCAAATGAAAATAAGGTGCTAACTAGGGTACCCATGTAAGATGAAGCTCTACCACTCATATCATGCCACTTCGAAAATAGCAAGAAGGTACCATGACATAATAGAGTGGGTTTGTACCTAAGGTTATGATGAAATTGTCATAAGGTCATGCAAAATGTAAACGGTGATGAAACCTAACCTATATGCTAGTTTAGACATGATACATGAGATCGGCATGAACGGGTCAATCCAACGGCTGAAATGGCACTGAAAAAGGTCCTCTGCATCATGAATTAGGTCAAAAATGGTCCAAAATGATTAGAAAGTGTCGAAACTATAGGAAAGGGGTTAAAATTTTTCAAAACCTTGAAAATTTTCTATAAATAGTAAACAATTCAAAATATTATAAAACATTTGAAATTTTTACCCAATTGAGCTCAGATTTTCAACAGCGAATTCCAGGAGATCTAATCGGCAGAATCCACTACCATTTCTTCCAGGTACTTACCCATGCTCTTCTCTTCCATTTTGATGCAATTTTTATCAAATTCCATGGTCATTTGAGTTTTCAATGCCAAACTAAAAAGGGCGCTACGGCCCACATGGAAATTGAGGGTTTTTCTGTGTATAGGGATGGATATTTGTGGAAAATGCCCTCAAAGCTGCGTACATACGCGGCTGTTTGGAAAATAGTCACGTATGAGGCCGTGCATAAGGTTTTTTAAGTAATATAATGGGAAAACTTGCAATTTCTTGTGCAGGATGGTCCTAGAGTGGATAGAGCATGAAAATGGTGAGGTAGAGGAGGCAGTAAGGGCAGATCTAATGGCTCAACAAGCTCTACGTGCATGTGGACTCTATAAGTTTTGGTGTCTTGGTGGCTTGAGGGCCAAACCAAGACTATTGCATATGTTGGTGGATTGCTAGGATCCAGACTCTTAGTCCTTCCAGATAGATGGGATGTCCCTCACTATAGAGGTGGAGGACATATACTTCATTATTGGGCTTTCTCGATTGGGGGAAGTAGTGAACCTTCAGTCTCATGGTGGGCCAGGAGGTGGCCTGACTATCGATGAGTACATTGTGGTGTACTGCTATCCAGACAAAGAGAAGGTGGGGAGTCAAGTCCCTACTAACACTATACAGGTGCTGGTCCTAAAGGCCATACTATTGACATTGGGTAGGATAGTAGGCTTGGCATCACTCCACCAGGCCTCATGACCTCTGATGTTCTATGCAGTGGAGTGCATGAGACCCACGATTTATGACTGGAGCACTACACTACTGAGCAACATGAAACATCAGCTCAGTGATTGTAAGGTAGGAATATTGCGGAACTTCAGGTTCAGCAGTATACTGAGCACATTTTTCTCCGAGCGTGTTCCAGGATTGAGTCCCAGAGTGGACGTTCCTCTTCACGAGGTTTGAGATTTGGCCCAACGGCGTTGAGAAGATGCAATGCTCAGACTGGGGGGAGGTAGGGTGGCCAACCCCTATCCAACTAACTTCTTTCTGTGGTGGTGACGACAGATAGTTGCCATTAATGACTACCCCTATGCGGGGATAGATTTTCGGGGGGACCCGGACATGCCGCTACCACCAGGATCTGCATATGGCGATATAAGTAACGAATCTCGGCCCTCTCTTTTTAAAATCTTTGAGTTATTTAAATTTTTTGTGTTTTCTTATTATATGGAATCAAAATACATATTTTTTCATGACAATACATAGTGACATCTACCATTTATGTGCAGATGTGGGACCACTGCGGCCAGAAGGCTTCCCTCGTCACAGACGGAGGGGAAGAGGAGATGATATCACGGGTGTGGATGCGGAGCGGACGCTCTAGAGCATTCATACCAATTTCATGAGACTGACACACGGAGTTCCCATGGTGCAAGTCAAGGACTTGACTGAGGCTATGCAGCGCCAGGTGGTGGGTGTACCACGAGCATGGGTGCGATTATTCTGACGGCTAGCTAGAGCCATAGTGACCTTCCATGATCACAACCCTCCTCCTCCTCCACATGATTAGATACCGGGGAGTCTATACATTTTGTACTACCGTGTATTATAGGTTGGTGGCTTGAGAACCCCATTTTTATATCATGACACTATGTATTACCACATTTTGGATGTTATATAAAAAGTTTTATGGTGATCAGTTTATTTATTTACATGTGTAAGAATTGTGTTTGTGATTAATTTATTATGTATGAAACAAATTTCAATCTAACACGTAGTTAGCATATGAGTCAGCAACTTGATTATTAATTCTTGGAATGTGTATGTATGTTATATTGTCAAATTGTCATTCTAATAATCTCACATGTAAGAATCTTCTTAATAATGTAGGATCTCTAACATGGTACAAACCATTAAGTTGTGACACTACTAACTCCGAATCAAGACGTACCTCAAGAGAGAGAACGCCATGTAAAATGGCTTCCTGTAGAAGCTCAATAAGAAAACTTTATTCAACAACATTGTTGGAAGATGACCATAGACATACGCCTCCTAAAGACAGTACCTGACACTAATATACAATAACCAGCCTTGGCTGAAAATCATGCATAGTACTTCTTGAGATAGAACCCATTCCTAGGCTCCGCCAAGGCTGTTCCTTCATAATCTACTAACTCATAAGCACCCTTCTCTAACACACGTTTGACCACATAAGGACCATGCCACATGGGATTAAACTTTCCTTCCCCCAAGGGTTCTTTCGATTGATCCCACAAAAGGAGTAAGTCTCCCTCACTAAACCTCCTTCGACGGACAGACTTATTGTACTGGACCTTTACGCGACGTTTATTTACTTCTAGAGCCACCAAGGCATCCCAACGTTGCTCATCAAATTGCTCAAGGTGGACCAAACACTACCCCAATGGTGAAGTTTCTGGTAAGATTTCTACAGCTAGCTTCAAAGAAGGAATATCGCATTCAACCGGCAATATCGACTCCACTCCATGTACAAGTTGATATGGAGAAAAACCCATCGCAGTCTTAACAGTGGTTCTATATGCCCACAAAGCAGGATATAAAATTTTGTGCCAATTATTCTTGCTTTGTGCGATGGTTCATTGGAGAATGGATTTGAGTGATTTATTCACTGCTTCTACCTATCCATTCACTTGGGGGTAGTAAGAGGAGGAAAGCTCTTGCTTGTACCCTAACTTTGATGCCAACTCTTCGATCATATGATTCTGAAAGTGTGAGCCATGGTCAGTGACAAGCTCTTTCAGAATTCTAAACCAAGTAATAAATTGGTTGAATACGAAGTGGGCGGCTATCTCACCATCAGATTTAACTGTAGGCATAGCCTCAACCCATTTCATGAAGTAATCAATAGCCACTATGATATGATGATGCCCCCCAGCCGAAGCTGTGTTGCAATCCATAAAATCAAGCCCCCACTTAGTGAAGGGATCGATGGTGATAATGGGATGTAACGGGGTAGGTTTCAAGCACATATTACATGTGAACACCTGGCAAGGGTGGCACCTCCTGACTACATCTACACAATCCTTAAAGATCGATGGCCAGAAATAACATGCTTTTAAGATCTTTTGAGTTGTAGAAAACCCAGATAAATGACCACCACACGCCCCTCCGTGGAAATCATTCGGAACTACCTCAGCCTCTTCATGAGTTAAACAACATTGTAAAATGGAATCTACCCCATAGCGGTACAAAGTGTTGTCCACTATGAGGTAGTTCTTAGACACGTGACGTAATCGTCGTTGTTCATCCCGTGAGAGCTGAGTAGGGACCTTCAATGTTTGTAAATATATTATGATATCCCCATACCATGGGTCTAAAGTTGAGATTAAGAAGATGTGTTCATCGATAAACATATCTTTGCAAACCAACTCCTCGGCCTCGCTCAGGACATCTGATATAAGATCTGCAAAAAATAAAGACTTCTTCGATTTTGCGGAAACAAATTCGAGATAGAATTCTTGCAGAATGACAATCCATTTATTATATTTTCCCCTGATCATCCTTCGAGTGAGGACGAACTGAAACGGATTGAAATGGGCTACAACCAAGGTCTGGCGAAGGATAATATAATGTCTCAACCGTTGAACCGCATGTACAGTATCTAAATCAAGCTTCTTGACATGAGAATAATGAATCTCTGCATTAATAAAGTTCTGGATCAGATAGTATATGACATGCTCTTGGAGCTCCTCATCGTCTTGAACCAAAACCATACCAATCGTCTCCATGGAAGCGGCCACATAAAGTATAAAATCACGGCTATAGTCTGGGGGACTAATCACTGGAGCCGATGCTAGGGCTCGCTTGAGTGCATCAAAGGACTATTGGGCTCGCTCATCCCAACAAAAGGTGGTGTCCTTCTTCAAGAGATGCATGAAGCCCCTAGTCAAATTGGAAAAATTGACAACGAATCTTCGTAAGAAGTTTTCCATGCCTTGCAAACATTGAAGATGACGAATATTCTTTGGGGGATACAACTGAAGTATTGCCTCAACCTTCAAAGGGTCAACTCTTATACCCTCTTTAGAAACAATGAATCCTAACAAACGACCTGACTTCACACAAAAGATGCACTTATGAGGATTTAACCTAACCAAATAATGCCGGCATCTTTCAATTACCAATCTCAAGTGATAGGGATGACGCATTCTCATACGAGAATGAGCAGCAAGGTCATCCAAAAATAATTCGATAATCGACTTGAGATCGTGGAAGATCAAGGTCATTTCCCGTTGAAATGTAGCTCCGACGTTTTTAAGGCCGAAAGGCATTTTTCGATATGCAAAATTTCCCCAAGGACAAATAAATGCAGTCTTATGTTGGTCCTTAGGTTTAATTTGTATCTGATTATACCCAAAAAAGTTGTCCATAAAGGAGAAAATGTCGCTACCCACACACTCATCCAAAATATGATCAATAAATGGTGTGGGGAAATTGTCCTTAGGACAGGAACGATTCAAATCACGAAAATTAGTACATATGCGAATCGCTCCCTGCTTCTTATCCACTAGAACGGGGTTTAAAACCCACTACGTCAAGGGAAAGGGATAGATAAAACTGTCTTTTAACAGCTTCTCTATCTCTGCCTTAATCATGGGTGCTTTCCTAGGATTTACCGCACGCAAGCGTTTTCGAACAGGATTATCATTGGGATAAGTCTTAATCTCGTGCTCGATAATAAGAGGGTCGATACCTGGCATTTTGTCATAGGACCAAGCAAAAATATCACAGAATTCCTTAAATAGCTCGGTGTATTCTTGAATCTCAGCATGGGAACATTCCGACCCAATATAGACATTCTTAATCCTGCCAAGATCGCGAGAGATATTGATAGGAATCATTGAAGATATGTTCACCATGTTTCCATCAGCCATAGTGTTAACACCCAAAAAGGGTTCACTACCTCATCTACCCCATTACATGGCTCATTTGTCCATTTTCCCGCCATATTTCTATCAAAAACCCATAAAACCATGCAAAAATCCTCCAAAAGGCCATAAAACCCTCTTTTCCTCTAAAAATATCCAAAATTCCTCCAAAAAAGCAAAAATCTCCAAAAAGAAATATAAAATATAAAATAATGAGAAAAATGAGGAAAAAACCCTAAACAGCTGAAACCATAACCCTAAAACCGCATGGTTTCCAACTATAAATAAGTGATGGAGACCCCTTATTCAATATCCACAATCACAAGTATCCTACCTCTACCAAAATTGCTCGTGAAACCCTAGCTCACCATTGAGCTACTTTCACCATTGAGAGCCCCTTTTGGCCCATTTCCACCATTGGAGAAAGAGAAGAAGCAGCTTGAAGCTCGGAGCCACTGACTCGGATCACCGCAAAGGGCTTCACCAACCTTCACATTGAAGGTCAGATCAATACAAAATTACTATTTACTGTTTACTGTTTTGTTTAATGAACTTGTTTAGATTTTTTTTTATTTCAGTTATAGCTTTTAATTCATACATTATTGAACTGCTACTAAGGAATCCATTGTCCTTAGTAGGTACTCATTCGTACAAGCTAGGGAGAAAACCCTAGCAACAGTTTTGGCGACTCTGCTGGTCTTTTAATTTATTTTATTTTCCGTTTTGTCCTTTCGGCTGTCGTTTTCGGCCGCCATAAATCGCCGTATTTTGCTTCAAACCCGCGGTCCGCCCGCGTTTTTTCAGCCCTTAGCTGCGACCCGACCGCGCCTTTCCAGCCGAAACCCACGATCTGAGCGCGGCCGTTTCTTCCAAACCCGCGGTCTACCCGCGTCTGTTCTACAGAAACCTGCGATCTGAGGGCGGCTGTTTCTTCCAAACCCGCGGTCCGCCCGCGTCTGTTCTACAGAAACCCGCGATCTGAGCGCGGCTGTTTCTTCCAAACCCGCAGTCCGCCCGTGTCTGTTCTACAGAAACCCGCAATCTGAGCGCGGCTGTTTAGTCCAAACCCGCGGTCCACCCGCGTCTTTTCCCCTGACACCCGCGGCCTGAGCGCGCCTGTTTCGTCCAAACCCACGGTCTGACTGCCGTTACGATCCGACTTTTTGCACTTGTTCCTGCTTTTGAACCTAGCCCCTTTGCTGCCATATGTTCTGCACCTGCACATCCATCTGTCCTACCTACAGTCCTACAGCATTTTCTGCATCATTATTCCTGTTACAGCATTGGTTTTAGAAAAGAAAAAAAATTCAGCATTGTTTTACTTCAGTTAATTTTGCATGGAAAAATTTTTCTTTCAGTATTATTGATAGTTAGGAAGTTGCCCTGGCACTTCTCTTCTGGGTTCATAACCTCACAAGCACACAATCTGTCACCTAAATCAAGTGAGACTTAAAAAATACTTAACTCAACCAACATTCTAACCCCACTTGGGGAACACAAAAGAATTTTTGTAGTTAGGTAGGATCGAGGGGATAGGCTTCCAATAACACCCCTCGGTTATTTACACTTGAGACATAGTTGTTGTCCATTAGGGAACCAAAATCCCCTAGTATTTTTTGACACGGTCACAACCGGTTTATCAGAGGGCCTCTCCCTTAGGAGGGTTGAAGTTGTGAGATTAGTTCTGGAAGTCTGAGTGGAATACCGAACTCCATTCAGTAACTGAAGGGCTACCTTTCATAGTTCTCGGGATATCCCTATATAGGGGTATTGCGGTAAAGGACCAAGCGGCAGATTTACCTTTCTGGACGTGTCATGAATGGGGTATCTTAGTTGTCATTCTTCTAGGATTTGACTACCCGGTGTCCCTCCCGGTAGGGGGATACCTTAGCCACTTGGCTTTCCTACTCGTATTGTCTGACTTGGATTTCATCACCTTGCAGAGGATATGTTTAGTTGAGTCATAATACTTTTAGTTAGGTGTTTGCAAGCTCCCTTACCTCCTTTAGGTCTAGTGAGTCCACCGTTTTATTTATTTTTAGGCAACCTGCTGTTTCTTGGTATTCTGACCATTTCTGTTGACACTCCACCTATTGTAGCACGCAGTTACAGTGGGTGTTTTGAGTTGGTTGTTGCCCTGAGCGCCCTATTTTTTGAGCTCTCCTTCTGCACACTCGGTTGCATTAGAGTTTTTGAGCTGATTTGTAGTTACCTCAACCCACAGAGATTTGACTCCATTTGTCACCATTGAGTCTCCGAGACATTCTCGGCGCCTCAGAGGCGAGCCTCCACAACACGGTTCACTTGACACCACCCATCATCGACACAGGTCATCATCACTTGATACCGTTCATCATAGATCTCGAGCCTTGTCACTTGACTCCACTCGTCAGCGGCATAGAGCTCCGTCACCAAATATGGACGCCCCTTACTTTACCTCTGATTCTAAGCCAGACTCCGAAAACCCCCTTTACACCACCCCTACTAGCCCCATGGCTGGCGTGACTCCCACTCCTATCTTGGTAGGGACCGTTGGTGGCACATCCACCATGACACGAGTTACCACACCCACTTTGGGTATGCTCTCCATGGGGGCCCCCTCTACTGTCCCCCTCACAACACCAATTCCCGCAGCAGGAATACATATCCCTACTCCATTAGTGACCCATACCACCCATGGTGGTGTAGGACCTTCCTATACCACCTTAGTTCCCCCACTTGGGGGCAACCTCCCTCACATGACCCCTCCACTTGGGATTATCGACCCCAACTTGGCCCAACCCACTACCGTGTCACATCATTCGTCCAGTTTGCCATTCATGGCTAGCCTCAACCTGCCTGAGCTAGCTAGATTAACCAACGACAACATCCAACACGACCCTTCGTGGCCTCACATGCCCACCAAGCTCCCCTCTGACATCCCTAAGTTCGAGGGCAAGGCAGGTGAGGACCCACAGAATCATATCATGTCCTTCCATCTATGATGTTCCTCCAACTCCATAGTAGACGATTCTATTCGCCTCCATTTATTACAGTGCACTTTCACTGGCTCTGCTGCCAAGTGGTACATTGAACTACCCCATGGAACCCATGCCACCTTTACTTCCCTTGCCTCGACCTACCTGCAGTTCTTCCAGTTACCTGTCCGCTATGATGCAGGCGTTGAAATCCTACTATCATGCAGACAAAACACAGCTACCCACATCACGGACCACATTCATGAATGGCGTCGACGCTGTAGTTTATGCAAGATCAAATTAGACGACCGGATCTTCCTAGACTGGTTCCTCAAATCCCTCCTTCCTATCATTGCTAAGGATGTAGCATCCGAACGACCCCAGTCTGAAGAAGAGGCCATCCTTAAGGCCCAGTAGTTCGATCTCATTTACGCCCAGTCAGGTTATCTCTATACCATTATACCCGACGCCCCTAATGAAAATTCCTCCCAGCACGATGTGCCGGGGGCATCCCACGCTGCTGATGGCATCATTGGATGTGTCTCTTCACAGCCTCAACCATTTTCCATAGCCCGTCTTACCCCTGGCCCTGAACCTTCGCGGGCTACCTCACAGACGGGAGCAAACAACCCGTATGCTCCCATGACCCATCAACACCATACCCATGGACCCTCATGTCCACCTCAGTGTTTTGGTCATATGACTCCCACTTACGCCCCCCCGGTCGCATCTCATCCTTACTATCACCAGCAGGCTGCACCAGCTCTTGCGCTGTCACAAGCCCAACCCGTGTACTACCCACCACAGCCAACCCCTGCGGCAAACCCACAACCCGCTCCACAGCATTATCAGCAACACCCTCAGGTTTCTGCACCTGAACAACCTCCACCTACATATCATCCACCGCAGCCTACTCCACCCCCTGTGCAACCTCTGAATCCACCTGCGGTCCAAGGGCAAGTTTACGCTCAACAAAACCCGCAGCAGAACCAGAACAACCAATGCAACCAGGGCCAACAAAACCGCAGCAGAGGCCGAAATCATGGGACCAACCAACTGACCGAACAAGCTGGCCAACATCCTAATCCAACCGCTAATAATAATGCGGCCCCTGCTAACCAAAACCCTGATCACCCGCCCAAGCAGGCTAAAAACCCTTATTTGCGAACCAACTATCCTTGTTCTGTTTGCGGGGTCTATGGCCACTACACACTTTTTTGTTCACATATGGAGCGGGCTCGGCAACTTTTGGCTGCTGATGTACAACGCCAAGGGCCGACGGCTCCTCAAGCACCGCCCAACCCACCACAACCTCAGCAGCCACCTTTGGTGCTGCAAAACCCCTTACCAACCCAAGGCATGGTGAACACCCAACCGTTGGCTCCTCCTCAAGCCAACGCACCAACCCAACAACTCATCACTTACGCTGCTCCCGATCAACCCACGCTTGACTCAGGTACCCACCACTTGTTGATGATGTCCTCCGATGAGATCAATCTCCAGACCCGGCAGAACCAATATGGCTCCACCCCTGAAGTCCCTCCCGCCGATACACCTACTAATGCTCATCCCATTGATCAGGCGTTACGTATACCTCCACCTCCACTAGATGGCGCTCCCAAAGTGCCCCGTATCCCACTTCATCGTATCAACAATAACCCCAATGCGTGGGCTGCTTCCAACTACAACATTGTTGATGACTTAGCCCAATCCCCCGCAGCCATGTCTGCATTAGAAGTCTTAAAAAACTATCCTTCGCAGTGCAAGACTTTACTCTCATCCATTGGGGCTATCGATCCAAATGATTCACAGGTAATGGCATTTGATTTGGACCAATCCAAACCTCGCCTGCCTTCCACGTTGGCATTCCAAGTTTCTGTTTCCATTCAGAATTTTGTCATCCATCGATGCATTATTGATGAAGGTGCTTCTACATGTGTCATGCCCACCTCCATCTGGCAGAAAATGGGATCCCTTCCTCTCCAGTAGTCCTCTACTGCGTTGCGAGCCTACAACGACCGTTCAGCTCAACCACAAGGCCTATTAACCAACGTCCCCCTCCAGCTGGCTGGCAAAACCGTCCTCGTAATTATAACCTGTTACTCAACCATAGCTACATGTATGCCATGCGAGTAGTTGCTTCTACTGTTTTTCGTACCATGATGTTCCCCCATGAGGGACATGTGGTTATGGTTGACCAACTCACTTACCATGATCCCAATGCCCCCGCAGCACCCGAAAATGTTCTCCCCATGATTGAACAACCTATTTCGGGTGCCACCACCTCTTTCGTTTCTTCTTTGGGGACGGGCGTTTACTCTGACACACCAATGACCTCAACCTTCCCATCTATTCCACCCTCGTTTCCCGCCACTGAAGTATCCGACCTATGTACCCTGTCCCATAACACGCAAACTCCTACTACTCAACCACCCTTGTTACCTCAACCCCCTTTGGTACCTAGTCACATTGGTGCTACACCCATCCATACCATTCCTTTCCTTTTCCCTCCCTCAGGAGTAGTTAGCGCCCTGGTCATGGCCACCCTCAGCCTACCTGGGTTAACCTTAGGATTACCCGTTTGGTATCTTTCGCCTCCCATTCGTCCGCCGACACCTGATGTCGTCCTGCAACCAGTGCAACCCATTGCCACTACTAGTCAACCACCTCCCGGTCTCGCTACCCCGTTGTCCTCCACGAACCCCCCCCCTCTACTTACCAAACCCATTGGGGGTAGAGGCCCCCAACCTTACACTGCTGTCCCACCTCCTAAGACAGTAAAAAACCCCCCTGTGTTTCGTGCTCCTCCCAAATGTGCGCTATGCGACGAATTGGGCCATGCAACTCACCTATGTCCTCAGTTACCAGCATTACAGGAATACATGCAACTGCTTGACAACGACCCCACTATCCCCGTTG